>CM060673.1:19698250-20143250 GCA_030686955.1 Odontamblyopus rebecca
CCCGCTGACACATGCACCCCAGTCTTTTTGTGCGCACAACCCCGGCTAACCGGTCCATCCCCCCGTTAACTTGCACAACTAAAGACCCTGACCAAACAGTGAGGGGTGCTGTGCCTAGACACAGTACATTTGCAGTGTGTCTGTGACCTGTGCTGTAGAAAGTGGTTACTCTGTACAGGGCTCTTAATAATTGAAAGGACAGCGAGCTGATCATGGGATTAATTATAGATTAATAAGGAGCAAATGGTGTCAGCTAACAGGGCGCCTGTAGGATGTTATGTGTTGGTGTACAGTATAATTAAGTTCAAATGTAGAACCAGTTTTCATCCAGGTTTGTTATTAGCTGATTTTAAATATTGAGGATTTTTGCATAGAAAACTGCGGAAACCCAATCTCCTATGTATACTTGGAGGATTTCTTTACAGACTAATTTAAAACACTAAAATGCAAATCTGGAATAAGATATATGCAACGAAACAGCTCTACTGCTACACTAATCAGGTCATGTAACCCTAATTGAATGTTACTTTCTCTTGATTTCCTCTCTTATAGTGTAAACAAGAGCAATGGCAGCAATGGAGGTTGTTACACATTTTGTAAACGACAGTGTAGAATTTTACAAATGGAGCCTTACTATAGCAGGTGAGTTCTCCTTCGGGAGTATCATGAACATCTTTTTCACACATATAATTTAATGTCTTAATATTTCCATAAATTTGTATTTTGCTACAGACAAGAGGGTGGAAAACTGGCCCATGATGGGGTCCCCCTTTCCCACTTTGGCTATCAGCTGCCTGTACCTGCTCTTCCTGTGGGCCGGTCCCAGATTCATGCAGGATCGCCAGCCATACACACTCAGAAAGACCCTCATAGTCTACAACTTCAGTATGGTGGTCCTGAACTTCTATATCGCCAAAGAGGTGTGTGTACATTCATCTCTATTACAGACAAAAACTCATAAGTGCTTTGTATTCATTTCATATTTTGTGCCAACAGCTCCTAATAGGTTCAAGAGCAGCCAAATACAGCTACCTCTGTCAGCCTGTCAATTACTCCAATGATGTCAATGAAGTCAGAGTAAGAACTGCACCATGTTCTTCAATCACTTATTAGGGTATTAGAGACAATATATACATGTCAGTGGTTGTAGGATTAAAAGTTAAAAGACATCAGGACAAACTGGGTGTGGCCAAGACTGTGTGGAGGTGTAACCACTCTCAAATCAGCCTAGAACATGCACCATAGGTAAAATCCTAGAGTTAAGAGAGTCTAAGACTAGCTCAAGATCTGGAGATGGCAGTAGCTCACTGCACGTGACAGGCTGTCCCAGAAGCACTAGTTTAAGGATGGGTCAAATGCAGAAAATGATCAATAAAGTATATCTTAACTAAATGTAAGATAATTGGAGACAAAATAATACACATTTTGTCATTTTCATGCAATAAAAATGCCTATGACCGTGTGGCCATACTGGCTTGTGAAAAGCCTGATCCCGTCAAATCTCAGAAGCTCAGCAGGGCCGGGCCTGGTTAGTACTTGGATGGGAGACCACTGGGAATTCCAGGTGCCACAGTGGGGCCAGTGGCAAAAACTGTCGTAGTGCCCTTAGGAAAGGCACATCACCCACATTGCCTAGTATGAAAGTGGTGTGTGCGTGAATGGTGGTGGTGGTCGGAGCGGCCGATGGCGCAGATTGGCAGCCTCGCTTCCGTCAGTCTGCCCCAGAGCAGCTGTGGCTACAATAGTAGTTTACCACCACCGGGTCTGGAGTGAATGAATAATACTCTGTAAAGCGATGCATTATTATTATTATTATTAAAAATGTAAAGGTTTAATGCTCAATTCCAACACCACACTGAGACACTCATTATACAATAATACAATGTAATTTTCAACATAAAATTACAGTAGTTTCATTAATGGTATCATATGGTCAAGAATCTCTTTTAATATTAGTAGAATGCTTGATGCTGGTAAAAAAAAAATCTAGTTTTATGCTAGCTTTAGTATCTTTCTGTTAAATCATCTGTTGTAGTTGTCTCAAAAATATTGGATTTTTGACTACAACAGATGATTTAACACTAAACAATCCTCATTTTCTGCAGATAGCATCGGCTCTTTGGTGGTACTACATCTCTAAAGGAGTGGAGTTTTTGGACACTGTATTTTTCATTTTGAGGAAAAAGTTCAACCAAGTCAGTTTTCTACATGTCTACCATCACTGCACCATGTTTATCTTGTGGTGGATTGGCATCAAATGGGTCCCTGGAGGACAGGGTGAGCAGTAACCAAATTTGATATTTTTTACTTTCAGTTGTTTTATTATTTTTAAGGACTGCATTTTCTGTGTGTATTTCTAATGTTGATTTGATACATCTTTAGCCTTCTTTGGTGCAACCATCAACTCTTCCATCCATGTCCTAATGTATGGATACTACGGCCTGGCAGCTTTGGGACCTCACATGCAGAAGTATCTTTGGTGGAAAAAATATTTGACCATTATTCAGATGGTAAATATTGGGCCAGGTTATGTTTTTAAGTGTTATCATTACATTTGTGTTGTGTAAAATGTCTTCTTTACCTTGTTAATGTTTAATGTTTCTGATTTGTTTTCTTCAGATTCAGTTTCACGTGACTATCGGCCATGCAGGGCACTCACTGTACACAGGCTGTCCATTCCCAAACTGGATGCAGTGGGCATTGATTGGCTATGCTGTAACCTTCATCATCCTGTTTGCTAATTTCTACTACCATGCGTACCGGGGCAAACCTTCACATAAGGGAGGAAAGTCTGTGGCCAACGGTACCACTGCGGTAACCAACGGTCACAGCAAAGTGGAAGAGGTGGAAGTGAATGGGAAAAAGCAAAAGAAAGCAAGAACCAAACGGGAGTAAATATTATGCTACATGCTCCATTTTAACATGAAGGTAACAGAGGAGGGTGGGAAGAGGAGGATAATCAAACCTTATATCATGTCTGTACAAGTGTACGTTGTGGTCTGTGACCAACTTAAAGGGTGAATGGTAGCAGTGTGTTTATAATGGTGTGAATGGGATCTGGAGGAGAAATGTTGTTTGATTTTCTATTAAATGAAGGTAAATGCTGAACTTGTAGGTGTGATGCTGCTGTGTCCAACTCTGCTTTGGACCAACATAGGACCAAAAGTTTCTCTTGACTCATCGACCAGGCATTCAATGTTCATCTACATTTCATAAACATATCAACTTGTCTGAAACCTTATTTAAACTATGTAATTTATTTTGCAATACACTGGAAGAGTTTTATGGCATACAATTGACCTTTCTGCAACAGCTGTACCAAAGAGATCTTTTTGTAACACTAACCTTACATTCAGTACGATCAGGTGAACAAAAAAATCTCCAATCCTCACTGCCATCAACTTTTTAAGATTCTGAATATACTGCATGCTATTCAGTTTACATATTATCAATGTTACGGACTGCTCTATTTGACTTACTGTGCTGCATTTACATCTGCTTTTTGTTGGTGTTTATTTGTTAAGATTTTTGCTGAAAAGAGAACTGTAGTCTCTTTTAGTACTTCTGTTAAATTGGGGTTTGATTGCAACATTATAACATGTTTTCTTTTATTCTGCTATGCATTGCTGAACACTATAATGTTACTCAAGTGTCTAAATGCCAAGAATTGCTAAAGGGATCTATCCCCCATCAAGATCTTGTATAAAGAAATGAAGCACAGCTTCTCTCTGCACAGGTGACACAATAAAGGCAATGGCAGCACCCCACGGTGTGTGGATGTGTTTGTGTTTAGAACCTCCCTGTGGGGCAGAGGGCTGTTTCAAGTGTGAGAGCAGTGGAGGTAGCCTCTGTCTTTGCCCTGTCCAGACAGATCTGCCCTAATCTTTGAAGCAAATTGGCTTTAGCTTCAAAAGAGCTTATTTCAACGTCACTCCATCAGTTACCCTGGAAACCAGGTCACTAGAAGAGCTGGTGTTAATCAGATATGCACTTGCACATATAGTTGTAGTTCCCAATCTCTACAATGTTTTAATATGACTGTGTCATGTTATGATACAATGTTTTTGGCTGAGATAAAGAGTGGCAAGAAAAAAAGTGTAACAAAGCCTATGTCATCAGTAAATTGTTCAGTTCTCAGTCCGATAGATAGTGTTGAATGAAGTGCTCAGTACACTGCTGCACTTATACAAATATATGCACTTATATTTGTTATATAACAGATTATAATTTGTGATAAACTCTTACATTTTTCCTCTGTTCATCCCAACTTCACTACTTTTTATTCCACAACCCCACCACCTCTCTGCTCATGTGGGAGGAGGTACCAGGCTGTGGATGTGAATGATATATTGGATGTGTATTTGTCCTCCTGGGGACACAGAAGGATCTAAGCCAAGGTCTAAGAGGATTGCAGAGTGTCCAAGGCTTTCCTATGAAAGGCATTTAGCACAGCTCTCTGTGGCCTACAGCAGGAAATGCGGGTGCACAGTGATAATGCATGACCAGCATAGGTTTAGTGTATAGATGTCACTTATTAATATAGTGGTTTTCACAGTAGCGCTCACCCTCTCCATGAGGCTCTAGGAGCTTATGTGTGTTACAGGGTGAAGGGTCGGTCAGTTTGCACGGTTAAGTCCTACAAACCCTCCCGACACTCACTCATCTCATTAGCAATTATGTGACTGGCCTCACAGTTGAAACAGTCAGCATTTTACTGGCCCCAGCGCAGTCTAAGGACCTCTAGAGATAAACAGCTTAAGCGGGTAAAGAGCACCCCCTGCTGGGCATAAAAATGACTCAATCTGCAATTAATTCTACGTGTTTATTTTGATTTACACGACAACTATAATGTAAATACCTTCACTCTAACTAGGATGTGCACTGCACACACTGAAATTCAGCTGCATCTCACTGGTCTAATTTCTGAAAGAAAAAAAAAAATCACCAAGCGCTGTGTGGCACAAAGCCAGTTTTCAGTACTATCTGATGCACTGTCAGCAAATTGAAAGCCTTGTTGGAGCAAACCCTGAAAACTTGTGTAGAGTATGAGCAGTTCCCAGGAGCTCCAGGGAGGGGCCATTGAGACGGGATGCAGGTCCTCTGGGGGCCGGCAGAGGGAGCCGGAGTGCTGCGGTGGAGAAGCAGCTGTTCGGGCGGATGGTGCTGATGCTGATGTGTTCCGCGCAAACAGGCGGATGCTGCTGTCACCCGGGACTTCCTAAGTACAGCACTGGCGAAAAGTTACGATCATCGCGGCCTTAGTTGTGAGTTCACCCGGATTTTCTGCATCCACGCCCCGTTACCCCAGCTACTGTAACAACCGGCTATAGACAAACCCGGCAGGCGAAGAAGAAGCATCGTGTCGTGGACTGCAGAGCTGGACAAGATTTGTGGAGAGAAGGATGCTTACAAGCTGAACTTATAAGCCGACATTTGAACTTGTATGTAAGATCGACTTGGGTAAAAGCGCACAAATGCAGACCAAAGCAGAGCTGGGCGTGGAGGAGGAGGCGGCCATGGCGGAAAGACAAGCGGCTGCTGAAGCTACAGAGGCGGGGTCCGTGACACAGCAAGACCAGGCCTTTCTCGACGAGATGGAGAGGCTACTGGATGAAAACGACGATCTCAAGGTTTGCCAGTTTTACGATCTGTGTTTGCATCACTTCCCTATGACCTGTCACAAGCTGCGAAAACATTGCAAGCAGGAGTAGTGATTTTCGGCCTAAGGCAGAGTTTGGGCGCTGGTGCAGGTGGTGGCCATTGCAACAAACATGCCATTACTCTTGTTGATGTTTCTATTAGTACATTTTCTTAACCATAGATGCATAAACACAATTCACGCATAAAACTATAAAAACTAGTCTAGAATTCCCAGCCAAATTTCAAGGACATAACAGACAACAGTATATTGATTGCACTATTATTGATTAGTCATAAATTGAAGGAAGTGACATAGACAGGATGTTACTGCCAAATAAAATAAATAAAAGGTATAAAGAACAACTGCTACATTGTAATCGCAGTATAAGTTTAGATTGATTACAATGGCACATACGTTTTATCAGTATTTTGTTTTGATTATAAAAAATGTGTTTTCTATGCACAGTGTGAGATAGAGGAGATGAGGGCCGAGATGGATGAGATGCGTGACACTTTCTACGAGGAAGACACATGTCAGCTGCAGGAGATGAGGCGGGAGCTGGAGAGGGCAAATAAAAACTGCAGAATCCTTCAGTACCGACTGAGAAAAGCAGAGAGGAAGCGGCTACGATATGCTCAGACAGGAGAAGTCGATGAAGAACTGCTCAGGAGTTTGGAGCAAGACCTCAAAGTACAGGAGACGATGTTACACGTTAAATTGTGCTTTCAAATTGTATTAATTAACACTTTGATAATTACAGGTAGCTAAGGATGTGTCTGTTAGGTTGCACCATGAGCTTGAGAAGGTGGAGGAGAAACGCACAAAGACTGAAGATGAGAATGAAAAACTGAGGCAGAAACTGATAGAGGTGGAAGTGGCCAAACAAGCTCTGCAAAATGAGCTGGATAAAACCAAAGAGGTACAGTATATGCACAGTATATGTACAGCCTATGTATAATGCACATGTCTGTTTATGGTTAAATGCCCCAGACAGTTGCATTGAACAATACTTTACTAAATGTTAAATAATAAACAGTTTTTGCATTTCAGAAGAGAAGAGGAAGTAAGGACATCCAGAAGCCTGACAAGAAAACTCCAACTGAGGTGAAAAATTGTGTAAAACATAGATGATTGGTAATGAGTTATGTATTTCAATCAATGAACTAGACTCTAGCAAATGACACTTTCCTAGCCATGAGATATACTAGTACTATGTAATTCTTTCAACAGAGAAATTTACTTTAATTAAGGGACATGGGCTCCTTTTAAATATTTTCCTTGTTTGTGAAGTTCAGGACTAGAGGAACACTATATATAAGCCCAATTATTGCATAATGAGAATGATTTGTATCAACATTCACTAGTTATATAATATAATATAAGAAGAGCCAGCTGAGGGCATGTCCCACTGGAAGGAGGCCCCAGGGAAGACTCAGGACACGCTGGAGGGACTATGTCTCTTGACTGGCCTGGAAACGCCTTGGGGTCCCCCCAGAGGAGCTGGAGGAAGTGTTTGGGGTGTAGGAAGTCTGGGAGTCTTAGTGCTTAGATTGCTGCCCCTGCGACCCCACCCTGGATAAGCGGAGGAAAATGGAAGGATAGATAGATAATATAATATATATAAGCATTAGTAGTAGGGTGAGCTTTAAATAGTTTATAAAAAGTTTTTAAGCACCAATTCCTTAGATTTTGCATTCGATTATAGTTTGACTTTGGTAGTAAAATAACTTCCCCCCATAATATAAGCCAGATAAAGACATTGTAACTACAAATACAACCATATATTGCATGTAATTTCACCTACTAAATCTGCCTTTTTAAAGGAGGACAATGAGGACCTGAAGTGCCAGTTAGCTTTAATCAAAGAGGAGGCTGTACTTATGAGGAAGAAAGCAGCCAAGATTGACAAAGAGAAGGACCGTCTTGAGCAGGAGCTACAGAAATATCGCTCTTTCTATGGAGAATTGGACAGCACCCATCCCAAAGGAGAGGCCGGGGGTCCACCCACCACCCGCGAGTCAGAGCTCAAACTGCGCCTTCGTTTGGTGGAAGAGGAGGCCAATATTCTTGGGAGGAAAATAGTGGAATTAGAGGTAAGGATTTCATCTGACCCTCTGTTTTCTAGACAATCCCTGTTTACAAATAACCTAGTGTTTCCCAATAGTAAAAGCGACTACAGCAGCCTCCTATAGTCTATTTTTATGACACAAAAAAAAATAGCTGGGCCTAAAATTCACATTATTCTCCATATATTGAAATGAATAAAATGATTCAAATAAGGATCACTTGTGCCACCGTAGTCTCAGTATAAACTTGGGAAACACTGTAACCAATAACTTGATATTTATGGTTGGTGCAGTCTATGCAGGTATTTATGACTCTTCTCAACTATTAAACTTTCATGTGATTACCATAAGTAGCTTGTGCAGCTCTACATATTCATTCTTACTGCAGCTGTGCTCTCCATGGATCTTACCTGTAACTCAGCTGGGTGGCATCACCTGCATGGAGATAAATAGGTTTGATGCCATACTGAGGCAAACAGTTATTTTGAAAGCTGTCCAGAAATGTAATGGAGAAGAAAACGCATCAAACATAATTAAATAATGGAATTTTGTTTTGTTTCGTCTCTCTGATAGGTGGAGAATCGCGGCCTGAGAGCAGAGCTGGATGACCTGCGTGGTGAGGGAGAGGGGGCAGGGAGCTCAGGGTGTGGGGTGATGGGGGGAATGGGCGTGGGCAGGGGCATCGGGGACGACCTGACGGAGCTCCGGCAGCAGCTGCAGTTGGTGGAGGACGAGGCGGAGCTGCTCAGGAGGAACCTGGCAGATGCCGAGGAGCAGAACCAGAGAGTGACCGCAGAACTCAACAAGCTAAAGTTCAAGGCCGGGACCCACGAGGGAGGGGCACGGCACGGGGCAGGTACAGGGATAGACGCAGCAAAGACAGAGGCACTGCAGGAGGAGCTGAAGGCTGCGAGGCTACAGATCAACGACCTCAGCGGCAAGGTTTGTAACAGTATTGTACAATATTATTAGATTCACCGTAAACACATATTTCATGCTATGGCACAGTCCTACATAGCAATTAAAATAAAAAATATATATATTATCTGTCTTGCATGGGGAAAATCAGGAAGAAATTATTTGTCAAAGTAAAACGCTTAAGCTTTTAAGATTCAGGGTTCACAAATTGAATAATTACCACAGTTATTGCATCTTGGGAAATTCTAATCTATTTGTGAATATACTGTATATTAGCCAAGAACAAGTAAACTCAGAATAAATCAAAGTTTGCTTTAATATCAATTAGAGACCTGGATGGTTGCAAGTTTCATGACTCAGTTATATTAGCTTTTAGGGTAGTTTAATCCCACCATGCTACTCTTCAGCGATAGTACTTTTTTAATGCATGATAAAAGGCATTAAGTTTGTTTTCTTCCTACTAGTCTGTAACCGAAAAGACAATCGCGTCAAATCAGATATATTTATTCACTGTAGGTAGTGCCAGTCTGGATGTAATATTTAATGTTTTGTCTGGAATGTAACTTATCTTAATCATAGTTTTCTTTCTTGGTGCTTCCATCTCTTTCTCCAGGTTATGCAGTTGCAGTATGAGAATCGTGTGCTCCTCTCGAACATGCAGCGCTATGACCTGGCCTCCCACCTCTCTCTGCGCCCCAGCCCAAGGGACAGTGACGCCGAGAGCGACGCAGGTGGGGCAACCAGTGGCCGTCGCGAGAGTGACGAAGACTCCACTTCCTCCAGGCTCCTCCCACCTCACCGCAAACGTGAGGGGCCTGTGGGAGGAGAGAGCGACTCCGATGAGGTCAGGAACAATGGGAGTAGTAGTAGATGCCTGACACCAACACGAGGTCTTTACACCCCCACCGGACCAGAGGGCGCTGCTTCTTCACCATCAGCTCTGTCTCGTTTTCTACCTGGTGGCCGTTGTGGTCTGCGAGAAAGACAGCAGATGATTGACATTCGGGTTGAAGCGGAGAGACTGGTGCGGACCATAGACCGACTAATAGCAGATACGGCTACAATCATCTCAGAAGCAAGGGTATACGTGTCTAATGGAGATTTAATGTATGGAAGAGGAGGGGAGGAAGGAGCAGAGGATGATGGGAGCAGGATCAGGGAACACGAGCTGCTTCATCGTATTAATGCACAAATGAAGGCCTTCAGGAAAGAACTGCAGAGCTTTATAGATAGACTGGAAGTGCCCCGGTTGGAGGACAGAGAGGCAGATGAACCACTTTCGGTAAGAAGTTTAAATTGTCCCCTTGGAATTATAAGGTTCAGTCACATTTTTTGGCATTTTAAACACAATAAAGATTACAGTGCAGAACAGCAGAATAGGACATACTGAATTAAAATTAAGATAAAAACTAATATATCAATCATAATCTATGTTCTAGATATCAAAAACAGCTATAATGAATTGTGTATTCTTAACCATTGTGACTTGTATAGTTCTTGTCACTCACAAAATGGAGTATATACCTGAACTAGAAAATACATTCCTGAACTAGAAAATCTATTTTTTTTTTGCCTAATTCCAAAGGGACTGACTATACGTGTTTGCACCACCAGAGCACTAATTCTGTTTTCCCCTGTCCCATTCACCCATGATTATTTTGTCATTATTGTCTTCACCCAGATGTTCCAGCCCATTATTTTGCTCATCCTCATTCTTGTCCTCTTTTCCTCCTTGTCTTATGCCACCATCTTTAAATTAGTCTTTCTTTTTACTCTATTCTTTGTCCTGTAACGCACACTTCCCTTTTTTTAAATACCATTTCCATGTATGTATTTTTTTTTTCGTTTATCTGATGTTTATTATCCCTGTTGCCACATTATGTTTTGATAAGATTACAAAAAGCTCAGGAAAAGCTCTGCATATGACGAAACTACAAATATATCTGACAGTTCGGGGCTGAACTTAAAACTATCCACACCTGACCAGCTTGAATTTAACAAGGTGAGTAACTTTGTTGATCATTCACTGGTATTAAACGGATTATTTATTTCTACTGAAATCAGATTGAAAATAAAAGATTTTAGGTACACTTTTTACACTAGGGTTGTCAAAACAATTGATGCCCAGATATTAATCAATATTAAAACTAGTATAAAAACAAGAACTAGAATAAGGCCAGATAATAACATAGAGATATGATTATTTTTAATTGGAGATTGTCAAAAATATCATATCAGTCATTGTGGTATCAAAATACAGAGTATCAAGATTTTGCCATAGTATTGCAATCAAGTTTACTATTTTAGTAACGTGACTACTCTAGTTCCAACACTTGTTCTGACACTTGCTGAATTAGGGTTGGATACATACTGTGATGGTGCCAGACTGACACCTAGGTGTGCATTATTCAGTATTCTGATCACTTTGCTATTCTTGGCTCTGTTCCTAAGGCCTACTAAATCTATAACTTCATCTCTAGTGATGACATGATGGCCAATATCTACTATAGTCAACATACTGTGAGCAGACAAAAACCTCAGATGACCCCAGGTCATTAAATCTAATTCAAGTCTTTAAATTAAGGTCCCAAATCAACTAGTGAGCCCAACCATCTTTCCATGCAGTTTTAACCCTCTTTAACCTTTCTGCTAAAACGTTGTTATTTCCATTTTCGTTATGGCCCTCTTTTGCAGGACTTTCTGCTGCATGCCATCCAGCTGCTGTCCTCAAAGGTAAAGAAAGGGGTTTCCTAATCCTATCTCTAAACTGCTTAGGGACTGTGCTGTCATGTGGTAAGGAACGCAACAGGTGCACATTATGACAATGATCCCTGGACTTTCAACTGGAAGGAATTCTAAAGACCACATCCTTTGCCAAATGTCAGATCTAGTCCGGATGCCGTACATTTCTCAGTAGGCTTTTGATTATGAGCGGTAATTGATGGAGAGAAAGATGAACAGAAGCAACTGTGCTGAGGATGAGTCAAGAACAGTCATTGGTGTGGATTCCTTCCGGACACTTCACCTCGTCAAAAGGACTAAATATGTGATTCTTCAAGTTATTTATTCTCTCCAGTGCATATTGAAACATTTGTTTTTCTGTAAGTGCGATGTGGACTATGCTATTCAAGGCAAACAGACCACAACAGATCACTTTTGTGACTGTGTTTGATAGTAGTTATTTAAGCATGTGACACACCCAATGACTCACTGTGTCACCCCCTCCTCATAGTCCTTTGGAAAAGTGATTTGTGGCCTTAGTTTGTCACAGGACAAAATCTGCTCATGTGTCTGAATGTGGAGTAGCAACAGTGAAGCTGATTGGCCGAGCGGGTGCAGCAGCTGTAACGTCCATGTAAACACTTTCCCTCTCTCCGTGCACCCCGGTAATTATAGCCAGGATGGTGGTGACGACAGTTGTCCCATCGAGACTTCAAATGCTCGAATAAATTTGACATTATGACACTTGACACGGCTCTACTGGCGCGCCCACGTAAACAGTGGAGAGCGGGTATAAAGACAGGGCACCCAGCTGGATCAGAGAGCTGTTTACCTCTTTTGCGCAACGAACATAACTTGGACTTGTGGAGGCTGGGGCCCCTTTAAATTCAGTTCGCGGGGTTTTACGTAACAAGGAGGAGGAAAAGGCGAGGGGAAGCGCAGCAGAGGGGAGTTGACAGTTTGACCACTGGACAAGCTCATCAGGTGGAGAGAGCAGAGTGTGTGATGTGGAAAACGCAACTGGGGATTTATAACTGCAGAACCTAATAGAATAATACACAAAGCCAGGTAAGAACAGTGCTATGTCAGGCCAGTTATTTATTATTATTATTTTCTATTATTGTTAATAATGATTGCAATGGAACAGGTGATTCTAGTCCATATGATTTTTTAAGATGCCTATTACCAATTGTAAATTATAGCCTCTAAAAAAATGCAATATAAACAATGATAATAGTGATAATCCTGTTAATTCTGGAACAACTGAGAAACTTTTGGATTTATTTTGCTTAACCATAACATGGATACAGTTTTTATTTTCATTTTCACTTATCATGTTCAATATAATTAGTTTTATTTATCAAATGCACTATAAACACTTGTGTTGCCTCTGACAAGATCCACCCCTCTCTCTTCTTGTGCTGGGTTTACTATGCATAGTTACAAGATTATTAATATCTCAGGTCTTGCATCACAGGTGGGAGGTGGTCTCTAGTACATTCGAGCACCATTACCCATCATTCAATGACAGGGAAACAGGCAGTTGAAAGTTGGGGACACATGTAGTTTTGAAGATAACATTCTGCAATCTTTCATTTAAAGTGAGTATTTGACCTAATGGAACAACAGTAGTGTGGGTTATGTAGGAATGCATGGTGCAGTCAGAGGCAAAATATGTGGAAAGCTGTGTGCATGCCATGAACCTTACGAGGACACCATGTGCGCACTTTTGGGTCAGGTTCCAAATAAATGGCCATCACAGTACATGCTTAGGATAGTTTCTTCCTCTGGCCTGAAAGAGGCGGAAGGTCAAACTGACCAGGAGTCTAAACGGAGATGCTGTAATGCAGAGGATCAACACGTGCCACATAGGTGGCATGTTACGTGTCCATAGATTTTAATGAGGAGGGTAGTGTACAAGGGCTCACAGGTTATTTAGTTGGAGACATTTAAGCAGATTCTTACTATGATTTATTAGAAATCTTTTAGAATTTTTCTGGTTACCAAACCTCTCTTTTTTTGTCCCTTATTTGTAAATATAGAGTTTCCAGGCCATTGATCCCTTCACCCCCGACTGACAAACCTACAGTGACCCCTGACAGCTCAGTGCAACAGGAGAAAGGGGAAATTGGCATTTTAGAAAGGCCCCCGAGGTGTCGTGTGGCCCTGCGTCATGGCAGCCATTGATCTGGAGCGAGGGCTGGAGCACAGTGGATGGGGACAGGAGAGGCCAGAGCTCATGGACAACTTTGACTCGGAAATGCAAGAATGGGAAGACCAGCTGCAGGACATACAGAGAAAGATTGAAGAGGTGATTTATTTAATTATTTTTTACAAAATCTTGTCAACTACACACTAAGGTACTAAAACAAACAAATTGATTATTTACAATGGAATAAAAATATTTTGCTCATGTAATAACATGATAATAGTAGAGACTGGAAGTTTCATCACCCCAAGAGACCAGTGTTAATTAGAGTAAAGTGTGTGTCCCAAGCTCCATAATAATCTGTTGGCAGTGCTCTAACTGACTCAACCTTATGACCTTGTTGGAGCAGTGATACAGACAAATGTTAACAAGCTAATTAAACAGTGATGCGCTGACAGACAAGCAGAACTTCCCTCTGGCTCTCGGCCCCTCACACTCTCTAACATGGACACAAATCTGAAATCTGACACCAAAGGAAATATAAACAGATACGATGTACAAGTACTTGCTTGTACAGAGGAGAAATGTAGCAGTGAAATATAGTATTGATTGGGCTATGTTAATAACATGTTGGTGTTTAACACTGAATATGTGTAAGCTTTGGTAGAACATGTTTCAAATCTTTATTTTGTGTTTTCACAGTTGTACAATGAAGTTCAGGCTAGAAGAGGAACAAATGATGTTAGCAGTGACAGCCGGAAAAACGGCAGCGAAATAGACTGTGAACTGGGACAGAATGGCAGCCTTTTTGCAACTGACAAAACTCATCAAGAATATTCCAATGGCTGCAATGGCTACAGTCACCAGAATGGCTATGGCTACTGTCCAAGCAATGGTATTCATGAGATCGGAGACATACTACAGGACTATTTGGGACAGGGGAAGCCAGCGAGCCGGAAGAACAATGGAGCGCGCCATGTGGTAAGTTGTGGCTCATTCTGTTAGCATTTGTGGGAGAGGAAAGCAGAGCTGTGCATGTGATATGAGCCACTGTGCTGCACTGATACATATTGATTACAGTGGGCTGGTTCCTTCAGGTCTGCCTGTACTGCCAGGGTTCACATACTTTCACTTACTTCTCTTGCTTTGCTCCTGACATTGGAGTTAATGACCATACAGTCAAATGTTTTCTGACCTAAGTACAAATGACAGATGAGCTGCTCATCAAAGTACACTACATTTGAATAGTTGAACTATATTGAGTGGTGATGAAGGGTCAGCTGAAGAGCACATAGTCATGTGTCATTATTTAAACTTGTGAGATCAACTGTTACTGTTGTAACATTTAAATAAAGTGTGAGTTGAAAACATTAATTTCTTTTATTTTTTCAGCACTTTAGCGACACAATCAAGGTGAGCTCAGATGTGCCCTCATACCAAGACAATATCCAAAGCAAATCTGGAAGTGCAAGGTAAAGATAACATTTGTTATATGTGTATAGCTACATCGTCAGATTGTTTATGAAAATGTTTTCCCCAGAAATGGCCAAGAGCAGTTTTTTGGAAGTTTTGTGGAGAATGAAAACAAGAAGAATTGTGTGATCCCGGTGAAAAGCAGGGAAAGTTCAACAAATAAAGAAAATGGAGGTGGAAAGCCCCCTTTTAAACAGAGAGAGACACAAGCACGCCCAGGTGGGCCCGCCGAATCTCCAGCTATGGAGCGAAAGTGCTTTGGTCCAGGTGGGCTTATAGACATGAAGGGCAGCCCCTCAGTGCTCAGGAAGTTTGGAGCCATGCTCCATGAAAATGAAGGCAAACTGCTCACTGAGAGTGGGGTGGTGTCGCCTCCACCTCAGGCCTCAGAGCCAAAGTGCTCCACCCCCAGTTGTCAGCGCAAGACTCTGGGGGGACGGATACCAGGACGTGTGCCTACACAGAAATGCCAAGCAGATTGTGACGTGCAGACAGCAGAGGCAGAGACCAGCCAAGACAGGCCCCCAGCAACAGACTGTGGGCGACACAACCACAAGGATCAGAGAGGGGGCTACAGCGCCCCTAAAGGCCAACCTAGTCCACAGCAGTCTCAGCGTAGGGCACAGGTGCAAGGCAGTCCCAAACCACGACCCCGGGCTCAGAGCGGGACAGACAAAGACAGAGCAAGGAGAACAGCTGTCCACCAGGGGGAGTTTAAAATGGACTCCACAGGTGTAGACGGGTCCCCTGTGGCTGTGAAAAAAAGGGCTGGGCTCAGGGATGAAGGACTAATTGAGCTACTGGACATGCTGGACATACAGCATGAATACGGTTCCAACTGCACTTTGCACACGACATACAGACAAGACACTGAGCCGGTAGGTCAGGCTTGAACCTGTTTAGTGCATTAGAATCTACAAAAAGTCATTTGTCCTAATGTCTTTCTTGTCTCTCCAGGACAATACAGATGTTCTCAGTGCAAAGCCTAAGAGCTTTTCAAGGCCAGCTCGACCAGCCAATCAAAGGCCTCCATCCAGATGGGCCAGCCGTACCCCTTCTGCCAGAATCAGCGCCCCACCCGGCCCACTGTACCGGCCGCCAAGCCCCCTCACCAGGACCCCCAGTCCCCTGACCAGGCCTCCAAGTCCTGCGCCCAAACACAGAAATTTTATCCCCTATTCTCTGCACACTGAGACGGTCATTATGTGATACTCCAGCAGCACCTCTCCTTCTGTAAATAGTGATATTATGAACTGTTTTACATGATGCCAATGTCCCAACAACATTTTCCATTCAGGCTTTGCATTTGCCTTGTATTACCTTTGTTCACACATTCATGTTGGATATTGGGTTTTTATTTTTTGTATGAGTTCCATGTGGTTTTGATTGAAGCATGTAGCCCTGTGGGGGTGCATGCTCCTGTCATGTCTTTAATACTGACAGTTGCCTGCTCAATTTAGCAGCACAAGAAGCAGTGTGTTTACTGTATCATACTGTATTGTAATATATTGATATTTAAAATGTTTAAGTGACTGTGACAAATTGAGGAAAATATATCTTAAATTGTTTTTCTTGATTATTAACATGTAAATAAATGTGATTTCACTTAAGATTTTGTCATTTTTGTTACAGTAATTTTATTGTTGGTATTTTCTTTTTGCTTAGACTCAGTATATGATGATTTACAACATGCTGGGCCTATGGACATTTGACACCAGCAACTCCAGCATGCCAAAGTCAGGTTGTACTTCTACTCCACCAATATTACTTGTAATATGTCATGGCTAACTATGCTTACTCAAGGGTCAACTATACTGGTCAGTGACAACTTCCAGATTGTGCTAGAGTATAAAAAATCAATACAAACTTAAATATTGATTCAAGCTCTCATGCAGTAAAATATCCTGAAAACAAACTACAACTAAAGCCAGCGATCACATTTCCAGCTCTGTATTTTGCACCTCATAATTCAATATCAATAACTGTGGTTTCCTTGTCACCTTTAGCTTCTTCTCAGAACACTCCATGCACACAGCCAAGTCCCTCTGATCGGACTAGTCAAGAGTAGATCCTCATATCCAGCAGCAAACATTTATACTGTATTCTGGACAAAGGGAGAGCAGTGTGAAATGTCATGTAAAAGCTGTTGCGAGTGTGCGGAAGTACCTTGGCCCCATGATGCCTCAGTGCTGTCACCCAACCTCAAAGCTATGTGGCACTTCAGACTGAAATAGCAAGCGTGACGTGTGTTTTGGTGCCAGAAATCTTAGCCTGCTGTCTTTAGGGTATAAATAAAGAGAAGGAGGGGGGATTGGCTTTTCTCTGTTTTAGCTAAATGTATTTTTGTACCTGAATAAGCATTATTTAAATTTTAATTGATGAATTGATAGAGACTATTCATTTTGTCATAGTTTAACTGTAATAATAAATGATGTGTTATTGTGTTATTATTGTGATAATGACAATACAATTTAGGAAAAACACACAGTGAATTGTTTTGATGCATTTACAACTTTGAAATGTCACTTTACTTTCTCCTGTTGCTACAAAAGCAGGTGCAGAAATGGGGATCTGACTTACAAATTGGCACCTTTGAGGAGGTATTTTAACTAGGTACTTTAGGTTCTGCCAAGCCGCTACCAGGACCTCTCCACTGTTGGCACAATGAAAGCCTCATGTACAGACAATACACACTGACATTTATAGGAAGGAGCCTGGCACAGCCTGGCACAACATGTTCTGTGCCGGCTGCTCATGAGGGTGAACACATGACAGAGGTCGAAGAAAGAAAACACAGGAGTGGACAGCTGAAGTATCACCATGACAACTGTGACGTCTGAGGTGACCACACCCACCCACATTTCCAAAGAGGAGACTCCCATTAAAAATAGTCCGCATCACATTAGCATTGTGTAACATGCTCCACAGTACCTTCTGGCATGTGGCCCAGCATCTGTTATGGTTATGTGTTTTTAGGCTCATAAACCACAAACATTCATCTTGCCATTATATGAGTCACCCTAAAGGTTGAGCTGCTGTTCATATGCGTGCAAAAAAGATAACAAGAAAGAATACTTTTTGATACAGACTGCATCAGTGTTTCTTAACGTTATCACATGCACTGAGGTCAATGATCCACCACAGCCATGGTATTAAGAATCATCTGTCTGATGAATAGACACATTACCTCTGAGAAAAAACAGGGTTTTTCTTTGCAATACTGCTTTGATAAAGCAGTTACTAGGCAGAGACTTCTGCATATGAGTCTGATCTCTGCACCACCCGAGTGTTTGAGTCTGTGCAGTCTGACATAATGTCTGAGGCCCTCTGGACTCACACTGCTCTGCCCCATCTACCTGTCCAGGGGCATTCTGCTCACTGTGTGAACGTAGGGCTGCGATCTGTGTGTGAACGTAGGACTGTGATCTGTATGTAAACCTAGGGCTGCGATCTGTGTGTGAACAGAGGGACAAAGTTGGACAAAGAGGCATGAGGCAGGAGAAGTGTATTTATTATCAGTATGAGACCCAGAATTTGAAGCATTATACCTCTGATGACGTAGGCCAAGATAACAAAGACTGAGCTAGCAATGAATGCCCTCAGAACAGCACAGCAGTGCAAATGTCTCTATTCTGTGTGTGGACACAGGGCAGTGTTGTGTGTGGACCCAGGACAGTGGTCTGCCCCCTGTGTCTGTGGTGGGCACAGCATGTTTCTGTCTGTAAATAGCCCTGACCATCACATGAGTGAGTGCATGTGTGACAGGACCACCATGGAGCAGGCATACAACAGGTTTTACTGCCCCCTTCTCAGGCTCACTGCTTTAAATTCAACATTTTTCTAGTTAAAAGTTAACAGTCTCTTGGCATTTGCATATTTTAGGACATCTATCATTGGTATGCTTGTTAAGTTCTACTGTTTACATGTTCCTGCTTTTATCACTGTAGTGGCATGCACCTGCCTTGGACATGTGAGCACATAGTTTTACAACAAACAGGATGCACAGGAAGACCTCTGGCATATGTCAGAGAGTCATCTGGTTAATGACAAGGATCAATGATCTTTCTCTTGTCTACAAATGCTTATGGGAAACAGACTGTAGTTTGTAGTGTTCACTGCTGAAGGGAAGTTTTTCAAGCTTGAGACTTGTCCAGCATGTAAGAAATGTCTTATTCCTTTAGATTTATCCAAAATGAGAATTCACTATGATTCATCTGGAAGTCCTGGTGGCTCAAATAATGAACTGGGGTCAACTATGTTAGACAGTAGATGTATTCTCATAGGCCACACTCCATAGGGACTTTTCTCAGCCTCTTTACGCACAGATGGTCGTGTGAGTATCTCATGTGAGTGTCTTTGGTCACAGTGGACCATGCTCTGTCTGAGCAGACCTGTCCGGGCTGTCAGTGTGTGTGTGGGCGGCTCCTCTCAAATGCCCCAGGATGAGCGTAGTGATGCCAGAGGTGGGACCATCAAGGACAGCTGAGGGGACCCTACAGCACCCTTTAGAATTCCTGCCTCTTCATTAAAATAGAATGGGGCCCCAAAATGTGGTCCTTTGAAAGACAAGCTACCAGTCTCGCTTTTCAAAACAAGAGCGGGTGGTGCTCTCGTGGGATTAGCTGGTGTTGCCTGGCAGAGGTGACTATAGCGGTTTCAATCATGTGACAAATGACACATTTGAATATGGTTTCAGCACAGTGGTCAACAGGGAGCGACTACACACATCTGTCTGGAACTGGCCCCACACACATAAGAGTGAGAAGACCACACACACTTTCAGACCAAGATACAAACAAAGATCAAATGTATGACACTATGTAGTCTGCAGGAGATACTCATGCATACATCCTGCCCTGCACATTTGGGTCATTTGTGTTTTGTCTGCAAGATAAAAAACCCACAAATGAATAATAATTTTCACAATAATAGTATGGCCTTATTGTTAATATTTGTTCCTTTGTTACATAGACAGGTCTAGTGTTACATACAAGGCCTTGAAAGTCAGGAATGTGAGAAAGGCCCACAATAGA
The DNA here is from genome assembly GCA_030686955.1 of Odontamblyopus rebecca. Lineage (NCBI taxonomy): Eukaryota > Metazoa > Chordata > Actinopteri > Gobiiformes > Gobiidae > Odontamblyopus > Odontamblyopus rebecca. The sequence continues at coordinate 19,718,252 of CM060673.1, forward strand.
CACACGTGAGTAGTACTGACGTGCTGTCTATGTCCTTAAACATGCCTGTGGTTTAAAGGCTACATTCAAGGTGACAATGAGACGGCTGCAGATCCACTCCATTATAAACTAGTGTCACACATCAACAACTGCCTGATCACTTTCTCAGATCAGTGAAGGCCTGTCCAATGTGTGGAGCAGTAAAAAAAAAAAAAAAAAAACTCATGAAGACACCACAAACTCTATGATTATCAATGTATAAAAACATCTTTTGCAAGGTTATTAACTCAAAATGAATGATTATGTCTGGCCTTATTTAAACAGACAATATTTTTACAAGACTGCCTAAACAATTACAAAATTATGATTGTCTCGAAATGTTGTTGTTTATGTCTATCTTGCATTACCTGCTTGCTCCATGGACTTAGATATGTTTAATGCCATACAGTGAGGCAGGCAGGTATTAGTCCCATCACCAGAAAAAGTTACATAGTGCCCCTTTAAAGCGCCTTTATTGTGCAATTTTTCTGATAACGGTTATAATGGAGTTTCCTCATCAAAAACATACCTGGTGTCGTGTTTCATTCACACGTTTAACATACAAACCCTGCATATTTAGGCTGAGTTCTTCTCTCAAACTGAGCTTTGAGCTTTGGAGATGAAGACAGACTAATAATAAAGGATTGCTCATGTGTGAATGAAACAAAACTCCAAATACGTTTTTAATGAGGTAATAATATTCTAACATGGCTTAAAACTCAATACAGTCAAATTTGCGTAATATAGGACCTTTAAGCATAGTTAGTTCTTAGTTCTTACTGTAAAGGAACAATGGCTCTATTCTAAGCTCCCATGTAGGCCTACATGTAGTGCTAATCCATCATAATGTGTAATGTACAGTATGTGTGAAGAAGTATTTTATAAACGTGATATAACAGTCTACACACATTTTAAGATTAGCCAGTCTTAGTGATGCAACAAAGAGTAAGATCTGATACAATAAATATGATACTATTTTTAGCACTGGGCTTAAATGCAGCATTAGGAAATCAGAGTATGTTTACATTGGTTGTGGGGAATATTAATACCATGTCATATCATATAATGTGACAATATGAAACTTTATTATATGTGTCAGTGCAGGATTGACATGACCCATCAGAGGTGGTTATAAATGGCCCAGTAGCAGCCGTCACTTGATAGGCAGTAATAGTGTGAGCTCGATGAGGTTTACAGTATGAACATGAGGTCATTCTTGGCTCCTACAGCTGTGACAGCGTCTGTGAAATCAGCCTTTATGGAAACACTGAGACAAAACACGCAAGGCTGACAGACACAACCCAGATAGGATCAACTTATCCAGTGTACTGTACTGTAAATGTAGGCTGGCTGGGTCGTGGGTTAAAAAAAGGTTAACCTAATTTAAAGGTACAGAAAATTTTTCAGAAATATTTCATAAAGTTCTTAAGCTCTTAAAGGGCCTATATTGCACTATTTTCTGATCTCTGTCATAATGGTGTTTCCTCATCAAAATATGCCTGGAGTTGTGTTTTGGTTCATTCATTCACACATATTTAACACACAAATCCTGCACATTAAGGCTGAGTTCTTCTCTCAAACACAAAACACTCATTCCCACCTTGTGATGTCATGTGATAATACAAGAAGTGCTCCACAGTGTTTTTAAACATCATAAAATCAACTGGATAATTTTAGCCCTGGAATTGCATATCTCTATTTAACTAAAGGTAAAATGCAGCTGTTAACTTGACTACTATTTCATGACATCACAAGGTGGAGCAGAGCATTTTGAGCTCTGGGGATGTAGGCAATAATAGGCAATGTAGGCAATAAACTAATAATAAAGTGTTACTCAAGCATGTTTGAATGAAACAAAACACAACACCCGGTATGTTCCTGAAGATGTAACTTAATCAAGATGTTGGCAAGATGTTGGCTTAATCAACATGGCTTAAAGCTCACAAGTATCTATTTTGTGCAATATAGGGCCTTTCGATAAAAATCTGTATTTATATAGCACCTTTAAGACACCTAAACTGTTACTATATGTGTAGTCTAGTTATCCTCCGTTATCAGGTGAGATTGAAGTAGTACTCAATTCCGTTACTTAAGTAAATGTGAGTGCTGATATTGGAGCACATAAATACTCAAGTAAAAGTAAAAATATCACATGAAAAAAATCTACTTAAGTAAAAGTATTAAAGTACCTGTCTTTTGCTCTGATTTTGACATCTTACAAGGCTTCAAATGTTGTGCTTTTGATTAAGATTTGTGCTGAATTTTGTCCCACAGAAACTGAATGGATAGTTTTGGATTTTTTTATTTTCATATTTTTGTTTGCTCAAACTCTGAATGTGTTTTCAGCAGGTCTCAGACAATATTAAAAAATACTTTTACTTTTCAGTCCTGTTCAAAAATGTAGTGGAGCATAAGTACAGTTACCTGCTCTCAAATTTAGTGAAGTAAAAGTAAAAAGTGTCCACTTTAAGATGTACTTAAGTAAAATACAGATATATATATAAAAAATATTCTTAAGTACAGTACTTTACTACTTTTACTTTGTTACATTCCACCACTGGTCATCCAAATGTTCAGTGTGAATGTTTATGTGCTCATGATGAGAACATGTGATTTTACATGAGAGGTTGGTACATGTCTGCAATTTGTGTTTTGGTTCTCAAGTCAATTAACCAATCAGAAAGCAGAATGAGCTTCTCACTTTGGCCGGTCCACAAAAAACAGTTGGCAATAAACCTAAAAGATCTCTCTTTGACGATGTGCCCTCAGTATGATATAATACCCAATGACATCCTGGTGATTGAGTTGTGAGTGTATTGCCATATTTAAACCAGTGAGCATATGCTGCAGCTATTACCTTTAAAATCAATCCAGTTATGTAATTTTATAGATCATAGACATCTTATTTAGCCCTTGACAAGGGAAACAAGGTCACAAACAACTGACACAACAAGTGTTTTGCAGCAAGGCCTGGTGTGTTGAAAGATGGTTCTATAGTGGACTATTTGAAGCAGGACCTGAGACTGGCTGCATATTTTGTGAAGTGTGAAGAAGGAACTTATACACTGGTCATTCGAGCAGCTAAAGACCACAGCATGTGCGTGAGTGCATGTATGGGTGTTGTGTCCTGTCTGCGTTTCGGACTGGGAAACTATGTCTGGACAGATCACGAATGCATTCCTTCATATGCAGTCTAGACCTACAGCCTTCATACACAGTCTAGACCTACAGCTCTTGACCTACTTCATGTATTTTTCCTCGTCCCCCTTCACACAATAACAGTGTGTAAGATGTTATGTGATGCTGTGCTATTATAGTCTCCCTGCACCTGCACTGCGAGAAAAGACCTATAGAACATGCTCCTCTAAAAGCTTATATTTTTGCATATGCACAGTTACTTTACCTTCGTAATTGTCTTGTTTGCACTAGGAATGTTAAAGATATATAATAATAATTAAGGATGTGCCGGTCCAGCTTTTTCAGTTCCAATACCAATATCGATACTAAGGCTTTAAGTATGCGCAGTTATCCGATACCAGTGCAGACATTTTATTTTCTATGAATTGAAGTTCAAAATCATGAGACATCCTTGGCCTGCATCAGTCAATAAAGAGTCTAACCAGGATATTGGCTGAAATGATATTATGGTACTGATATGGCGAATTGCCCTGGATTGGCAATATTCGATACTAATATCGGTATTGATGCATCCCAATAATAATTATAATGTCTTGAATAGACTTTAGTGCTCCAATTACTGTTTAGATTAAGAACCATAATATGTTGTTCTCTCTGCTACAACACACACATTTAGGTGCTTGGAATAAAAATTTTAGGGACACAAAATGGCACTGATCCCAACACCCCTATAATTATTGCTTATGAAGCAACACACACATGCACACACACACAAATGTACATGCTGTGTTTCTTCTTATGGATATTGCATTAACCATTATCATTATATTAATATTACAATTTACACAGCCCTATAATTTATCATTATTGTTTGAAGTCTTTATAAAGCTCAATGTTTTCCAGTGGTTCAGAGACAGCCTGTCCCTATATACCCTGGGGCGATGGCTCCTCCATACCTGGTAAATCTAAATACAGAGTCCGTGGGAGATAAATCTCTGGGTGATGATGGAGAATGTACGGCTCTATATGGGACTATGCACATGGAAATAGACCTGTGAGCTTTCTGATCCAGTGTGGTTAAAGCTATACACTATGCCACTTTTATGCTTGTTTCCATGAAGGTGTTATTGCTTTACCTGGATTGTCCCACACACAGACCATATATATGAGTGGACATGGCTAAAGCGCTAGCTGCCGCGTGCCAAACAGGAAGTGCTCCAGGAGGCTCTTCCAGCTCCTTCTCTCCCTTTTTCCCATTGATTTACATTGGGATCTTATCGCCCCTCTCTCCGTAATTGCTGCACTGAGTGCCGTCATTTTGGTTTTAAAATCTTATGAACCCGCTCTACATGATCCTGATTTTTTCATTTCGCAATCTTGTTCCTAAATCAAGATATGAACATAGATAACGGACCAATCTGACGCCTTCATTCCCCGAGGTCGCTGCCGCCTGGCGTTAGCAACAGGTTTGATTGACAGTTAGCGCGTTTCACTGCTAAGTAAGTTCCCTTCCCGCTTTCCTCCATCCATCCATCCATCTTCTCCCGCTTAATCCAGCTGGGTCGCGGGGGCAGTTTACTGCCCAATACTCATAGCACCTGACCTTCCCGCTTTCCTGCCCCGATTAACTATTTTTGAAATAAAATGACAAAATATCTCAAACAATTGCAATAGCTAACGTTACTAGAATCTTAACTAGCTTAAAGTAAAGTGAATTTGGTTAAATAGCCAACTCTATTGTTGTTCACACGTAACAGAACATATTACATAAATCAATGACTTAAACTTACTATTTCAAGTTTGATGATAAAGGCTAAAAGTTTCCTTATTATTCTCAAGAATCACCAAAATACAGTGGTCCGTGCAGAATGGTGTAGTGGGGTATCGCCGCGCCCCGGTGAGTAGGGGGGCACATTTAACGACCTCAATCATGATTGGTTCTTGTGGTTGCTATGATACACGCGGTCGGATTTCCAAATATGGAGCTTGGCTCCAAATTCGCTCCTATAGGCGGATTTCATGACACGTTACACATATATGATGAGCACATGCGCGCGCAACTCGGACCCAAAACAAACTGTTTTTATCGCGGTTTGTACGTTCAGGAAGGTGAAATTCGAGCTGCTCGTATTGTACCAAAATGCGATCGTGTTGCGTGTCCGTTGATTGTACGAACAGGCAGGTAAAAGGAAACGGATTGATTTTTTTTTTATCGGATTCCTAAAGGAAAAGGCGCATTTAAACAGCACCGCCGCCATCTGTGGATAGGGGCCACAGACGAGAAGACTGGTCCGCGGACTTGACTGACAAGACTCTGACAAGACAAGACGTGTTTGCAGTGATCACTTTATAAAGTGATCAATACCTCATATAAATATGAGGTATTTATATACTATATGGCTGTCAGAACAAATCATTTGGTCTTATGTGCATCCACCCAGGCTTGGAACAGTTCCGTCTTGTGTCCTTGCCTTTGACTTGGTAAAACTCCGGCTTTGACAATACAAAATTCACTTTCATTTGTTATTTTGTGCATCCTCAAATGTTGGACATGACCACATTCCACGAAATTGTACACTTCTAAAGACTTATATGCTCTTAAATTCTCCTTCGTCCACGCACTTGGCGAATTTATGAGATACATATAAATGTGGGGCCATTCAGTTGCCGGTATTTTTGATATGTACGCTTCCCACTCATAATCAGGTAGCGCGTAAGGGTCGGGTAACTGCGTACCTGTACTTAAGGTTAACTTCCTTAAAGAGCCGTCACGATCTGTTGGCTGAAGGGACTTTAAATACGATGACTGATCGCACCTGTCATTATCCGCCATTGTGACGATTGTAAACCCGGGAATGTTTTGGGGCCAATGTGTGCGCATACCGGAAGCGCGCACAATGTTTACAAACTTTGAAACCGGTCTATAACCATGGCATCGGGAGCATTTGAACGGCGCTGCACGCTATGGATGACGTCACACTCACGTAGTCCACTCAGAAACGGTCTATGGTTCCACAGTAAAGCATTACACTTCTCTATCTTCATGGAAACAAGCAGGTGATACCACAAGCCCAAGTTATAGGCCAGATCTGTGGAAAAGCAAGCCTACTCACTGTAATGATGTACCTGCAAAATGTAATAGTGCAAGGCAATTAAGTTTAACGCTATAATGTGGAACATTCCAGGCAAAGCTGTAACATCTCCATGGAGAAAACCAGATGGCGTGCCCCTTACCAGAAAAATTGTGCACCTCTTCTTCTGGGTTTTGGTTTGTGTACAGGCTTGCTGATAATTTAATGGTGAGATTTTGATTACAAGTTACAGTTTAAAATGAGTAAGTTAATACTTTGCTGTGACATCACGCTGGGGGTGCACTGCCTGTATGCCTATGGCCTATACAGCAGTTACCACGACACAATACACAATTGTCCGAAATCGCTAAACAAAAGAAAAAACGGATTTAAACTATACATTTTCAGTGTTCATGATCCTGCTTAGATGTATCATTTTCAACAAAAAAGGTGAGACCGACTAACTGTTGGCTAATGTTAGCTAGCTTGTCACTGTAATGTTATGTGAGCTTTAACAGCCCAAATCAGATCACCTATTGTATTTTCAGCCTGCTCTTTAAGTTCAGATTGTGTTAAAATAAAACTCAGATTAAAGTCTAACTTGAGTAACATATCTTCAAATAGAGCAATGCCTAGTTAGCTTCACACTCCCAGGAAATGTCAGCTGCAAAGTATCAATACACTTACAAGAAAGATGAGAGGACAATAAGTTATTATTGCAAGATAGAGCTTGGCATACCCCATGTGATCATGAAGTAAATTCTACATAACCAATGCTAGAAATCATATTATTGCTATTAAAAATATTCCAGTGCTTGTTGTTAAGGAAAATGGAGAGTGCCTGGCCAGCAAAACAAGCTTCATTTTCAGCTCCCATTCAGTGTGTGATTTTGTGTGTTGGTTTGGCAGACACTTGAGGCTCTGATGATGACAGCAGAGGTAGATCTATCACGCTCTTCTTTCCCTCCCAACCCTAAACACTGAGGATCAAACAGGAAGTCAGCACCAAGAGCACCCCCTCAGCACCACAACAGACCCAAACCGCAAGACTGTAAAAATAACTGCTGTTGCATAGGAGATGTGGAAAAGTTGGTAATGCTTGTGATGACAGCAGATAAATCACAGAAAATAAATCTCAGAAGTAATGTGGAAGGACCCCCGCATGTGCTCAGTGTTATTTTGTCCCATCAACACAACGTAGGTGACTCCTCAACGTCTAGGTTTATAGTTTTCAAAAAGGGTTATTGATAGTCACTGGGGTTTTGGGCTTGTCGTTGTTTGTATTCTCAACTTGAAAGATAGTTGCAATTCAATATAAAATGTTTGTGTTGCTATTATTGTGAGAAGAGAATGTGATTTTAATGATTACTCATGATTATTGACACCCTAAACGAATAATATAGCAATCCATAATTTTCTTTGTCACATTGCCACCATTCCATAGCGTGTCAAAGTGTGATTAGACTGTTCAACAGCGCCTCCCTCTGGCCAGCTGCCTCTAGTGTAAAGCACATTACAAAACAGACCTGTGGCTCTCTGCCATTTCTTGTCTCTCTCGTCTGTTCTTTAGCCCCTCCAACAAGTCCAACTTCAACACATGATGATAAATAAAACCGCTTTAATGATTTGTAAGAACAGAAGCATCAGATGATTATGTCATTTCACACACAAATAATTTAACATGTTAAGCAAATGATGACAACCTCTGCAATTGGGGAGAGAGAGAAGACAACTCCAAGTATGTTTCCATACCAGGGCTTTGACGGTAACCTTTCAAAAAGTATGAAAAGAAATAGAGATCTAAAATCGGCATCACTACATTTTAGTCTCTACTTTCCAGTGGTTCTGCCAGTCGCTTTCAGCATAAGCAGTGTGCACGACAACACAATTAGAAGTCAACTGCAAGAGCCTCTTATGCAATCTCTCCCACCTTTCATATAAATGTTTTACCAAGAGAATCATAAAGGAAAAAGAACCAATAATTATTTCATTTGGTAGCCACTTAACAGCTTCATCTGCCAAGTTATGAATGAGCTGAGCCTGTAAAGCAGTGGGAAGACAAATGTAAACATTTTGACATTTTCCCTAAAACTAACACAGGGAACTTATACCTCTTGATTTAATGAATTAATCATTAATAATTTAAACTGAAAGATCTTTTAAAATAATTTTCACATCACATGGGTGAGTCTGATATAGTGCAATATACAATACAGTACATCTAAAAAACACATAAAAGGCGAGTGTAGAAGATTAGAGTTTTGTTCACCCCGAGCAGAAGAATGTAAAGCAGTTATTTCCCATTTAGTGACACAAGCGCAAGCCATTGACAGGTCTGATGTGATAGCTCCTGAGGGTTAGACTTCAGTCACAGTGCATTGTCCGTCAGGGCTGCGTGAGCGCACAGGTGCTGCACTTGGTGGGGCTCCTCCAGGGGGCATCCTGGAGGGCTGGGTCTCACTTAGCGCTCTCTGTCTGTGCCTCCTCTGCCTAAGAGACTGTGCTCTTCCTCTGGCTCTGTCTGCCTCCTCTTCACTGCTGCTGAAGGAGTCATCCTCTACATCCTCCTCTGGAGAGCTGACCAGGAGCTGGGAGAAAGTGTCTTCTAAAGTAGGTGTTGGAGTATGTATTCTGGTCACAGGACGTCCCAGGAGCGTGGGGGGTCTTACAGGGGGAACAGATGTCATAAAACGTAAAGCTGCAGGTAAGGGCTGACCTGTTGTGTCTGAGCCATCAGCTAAATGTACTCGTTCATCTGGTGGTGTACTGGGTACAGGCTCAGGGTCTAACCTTAATCCAGCAACCCCCTTTTTAGGAATATCAACACCATCTCTCTTGATCTTGCGCCTACGTCCGTGCTCATTGCGGCGGTACTGCACCATATTCTCCAGATCAGCCACATACAAGAAGCCTGCAATCAGCATCTCTGTGCTGCTTTTGCCTTTGGAAAAGGACTCCTCCAGCTCTCGGCTGGTTCGTTCATCGTATTGCCACCAGCCGTTGCGCCCCTCGTAGTACCACGCATAGTCCTTATGAGTACCACCCCCCAGCCCATGGCTCAGTCCTGCCGCAGCAGCCTTGAGCTCCTCAGGGGACAGAAGCACAGGCCTCTCCAGGAAGTCCTCGGGCACCTCCTGACGACAGAGAGCACAGCGCTTACTGTGCCAGGACGCCCCCTTCACGCAGAGGAAACAGAAAACATGACAACAGGGCAGCTGCACCGGGTGCACACAGCTCTGCAGGCAGATGGCACACTCCGGGTTAGAGCCGGGACCAGGGGACTCCCCGACCTCCTCCTGCAGCTTTGGGGTGAGGCTTTTCAACGGAGAGTCCACCTTTTCAGAGCCTGCCATTCTGTGAAGGCACAAACAAAGCATTAACCTATTCAATGCTGACATACAGTTTTGAAAACGCCCCCTGAAGTTAAGTATCCAAAAATTCCAAGTGTTTGGCTGACTAATATTACAAACATGACTATACATAAGTTTTAGTCCCATCTAAAACATATAAATGTCTAAATACAAATCCACGCTGTGTTTATGAATGTACATTTCCGCTCACACAACTATGTTAGCATGTTTGCTAAGCCCAAGAAAAATCAGTGTACAAAAAGAAGCATTCCTGAAGTACATAGTGAGGCAGTAGACTATGAAATTACAATTAGCGTCGCTATATTTAAGATAAGGCTAAAATTAGCTTCGCAAAGCTGACTCGCATTACGGTATAGTTTTGTTAGCTTTCAAACATGCTAGCACTCAGCGTTGTCAGTACATAAGCTAAAAAACAATAGTAAAATATGACGCAGGGTACTCACTCTAGCTGTATATCTAATTTGCCTTCAAAGTCGAAGTACAAAGTGCCGTTAAAATGATTTACATTGGGTTCTAAATGAGTGGGTTTGTCCTGTCTAAAGTCTCTGTGCTGACAGCTACGGTCCAGGCAGAGCCTGCGCTTTGACTGCCTGTGGACTGGCCTGGCGTGCGTCTGCAGAACGTTTACGCAGCGTCAGAAGTGAGCTTCTTCTGCGCCAAATTTCCTGAAATGTATTTGTTGGATTTATGTATATATTTATGTATAAATGTAAAAGATCTTTATTCATGATAATGCAACCAATATCTTCACTGATTTAAATTTTTTATTTTCATCCTCCCACTAAACCAAAAATAATTTATGCAAAAAACATATTATTTTGTTTTTTCAAAAGAGACAGTGCTTACAGATCTGCTATCAAACTCTTAATTACAATCATCAATGCCAACCATTAAAGTAATATTTACAAAGTATAAGCTGTTAAATAATAACAAAAGCACATTTAAAAAGAAAGAACAATGCATTTAGATCATTATTACCAATAACTATGGCATAACATTTGATATGAAACTCTGTCTCTTTTTAAAAATACATTTTCTGAACTGAAACAACTTTGGACAGGGCTTCCTGAAACGTCTTGGAGGCCTCAACACTTGTCTGGTACGCGTCTTCTCTCCCCTTCTGTACATTTTCATGCTGCGTTTGCGAACACATGGGCTCCAGTCTGACCACTTGTCTACCTCACAGTGCACTATGGAAGAGACACTGTGATGATGAGAAAGACACTCACAGGTGGAAAGAGTAAAACATGGTAGAAAAAAGTGAATTGATGGTGTTGGCATCAGTGAATTCACATGCGTGTTTGATATTGCAATTGAAGGGAAAAATATTGAAATTTAGAATACCTCTCACCTTGCGGGAGGCACTGCATAAGCTGCTCATCAGGCTCAAATCCCTTTGGGCAGGTGAGATAGCACTGGCCTTGAAGAGTGTATAAATCTGCTCTGCAGCGCAGACACATGTTCCTCCGCATGCAGAGCTCACAGCCAGCAGGACACTCTGAAGAACCATACAATATAAATTACATCAAAAACATAATGCATTGTTCATGAATAAGTAATACTTGTATGTACCTATACATTCTCGTAGTTCAGGGTTGGCTGTGAGCCCAAAGGGACAGCTGGGTTCACATTTTCCCCGGAACAGAAAGCGACCCGAGTGACAGCGGGTGCAAAAACTTTCACTGAAACAGGAGGCACAGTCCTCCTTGCATCCTGCAAAATATGGGTGTAATTATTCATTTTTGCCAAATATTCTCCAAGCCCATTTTGCAATATTAGGCCTGAGCATCCTTATATTTATCTATTAGGGTTCTATGATGTTGTAACAACTGTCGGATGTGCCTAAAATATGCCCACTAAAATATACCCACTTGTGCAGGTGTTGATGTAGGGAGATCGTGTGCCATAGTGCCCCCGGGGGCAGGAAGACAGACACACTCCTCTCTGCCTCATCCCATCCAGCTCCAGGTGAAAGAAGAGGCGAGATTTACAGGACAGGCAGCCATTGAGGGCTGAGCACGTCACACAGCCTGTGGAACACAGCCTACCTGCTGTGGAGCTACTTGTAGTGGAGCTACCTGTAAGAGAGGAAAAGATACATTAAATATACAAGCCACCCCAGGAGAAAACATACAGCATTTATCCTACATGGGTTTGGTTGCCTGATAGAATAATATTTACCAATTTAATGGCAATTACAGGGCAACCCCCCTAACAGCTAATGACTTCAGTAGTCTGGAACAGTGTACAAAGAGCTGTATTTAATGGAAATCTCTGACCACATTATTTTCTAAAAGTGGAGAGAGCGCGTTTATCATCTCCATATGCAGCTTACATGTTCTGTTTACTGCGTTACTATAAAAACACAGCATTGGGTACTACCACATCAAAAGACTGCTGTAGTAATGTTTTCAATACAGTACTTACGCTTGTAGCGCATTATCATGTCTTGACCCATGGTGAAATTCATCAAGTGCAGAATCCAAATCAGTGATGATATGAGCATTTTCCTTCACCTTCAAAACGGCATGGGTCCAGTTTGCAGAATCTTCCTGGCTCACATCTCAAGTTCTGTCAGACTGAAAGGGCAGCGGAAATCTCCAAGCAGATTCAAAGTGACCCTTCTGCAGAGCCGAGCAAAAGCGCCTTTGAGTAAAGTTGAAGGTTCTCTGATGAAAATCCCATGTGCATTCCATGAGATCACTCAAGCCGGCAGAATGCCACCAAGAATGCAAACAGAAGAGAGAGCATCATATGATAGTAGTAGCTGCAAAGCCAGATCAAACATAAGTTTAGGTAAGGTACTGTTCCTTCTCCTGCTTCCCACACACTCTGGTTACGTCTCTGCTCTTCCCCTCTCTCGACCCTCCTTCTGGCCCATTATGACAACACTTTGTATCTTGCCCAAGACCAAAGTGGAAACCTGCAAGTGGATTTGGCGTGAGCTTTCTGTTTACTGGTCAACCAAGAATATAAAATGGTGTTTTTTAGAAATTACACAATAGGAAAGTTATGTTAGTGTATAGAAATGAAATTTTACTATTTGAGTATAAAAACACTAATTTGAAAAGTTATTTGAAAAAATATCCCACATGAGCAATGTTTTATATTTGCTTAAATTTGAGCCAATAAACCCTCAAGATAAAGTATTTTATTCATTAGACAGGAATCAGGAAATGAAAAAATAACAAGTGCAGTATGATATGACTACCTTCCAACAAGAAATCAAAACTTAGATTCAGCAAGCTCGGGGTAGGTTTGCCTTTCCCACAAAAACACAGAGGCGATGAAAAGTCAAGTCCTCCAGTGGATTTGTTATTTGGCATCCCGACGCGTATTATCGCCTGTTTTGGGAACTCTTTGCTTCTTCATCTACTTCTCCAAAACAAATTGCAACTGCTCTGCATTCAGCCTTCCCCTTGTGCCTTCTTTCCCTTAGAGAAAAGCTCACAATCTTAAATCCATAATTCTGCTTTTTGATGACATATAACACACAAAAACATTAAAGAATCCAAAATTATGTATGTTTTAAAGCTTTGTTGGACTGGCGGAAGATCCCTTTCTCCCTAACCAAAACAGTAAGGGGTGACACAATTTTCAACCTGTGCAAGACATGTGCAATTTATTAACAAATAGCACGCCAAGTTACCATAATAAAATTTATGCCAAAAAGTGGGCCGTCCTTTCTTTGATTCTCAGCTATCTGGAAGCAGGACACAGAAGATATCAGCAATGAGAATTTACATAGTGGGTGATTTATCTCTGCTAGACAAAGCTAAAAGATGCAGCCAGACAGAGGAGCTGGACAGCGCTATACTAGTGCAAATTGCCAACAGGTGCTCTGACACACACATTGAAACACACAAGGCTACTTCTTTAGGTTTTTTAAAGTGAATGTTGCTCTAATCCCTGTAGAATATGAGCAAACCAAAGAACAGGCAATAAAACAGCACCTCAGGGTACTTTGCATGCACAGCCAGCTGCAGCCAAGCAATATCCATCTATCAGTCTGCATGTGGTAGATTTATAGATTGGAGATATTGCTCAAAAAGTGGAAATTGTCAGCACGGATGACAAAAACTATTAGGAAACATAAAAGTTGTGCATTTTACAGACAACAAAAATGAAAAAGGTCCTGAGGGTTCAAAGATCAAAAGTGTAAGGCGTAGGACCAAGCGTGAGTCCCCCCACACCCCGTCCCAACCTGCCTGTGAACATAAACATGACAAGGCTATGCTCAGTGGGGTGCTAGATCAGATTCTTGAGAAAAATATCCACCAGAGGCCAAAGAACACTTCAGCTGCCAAAAAATGAAGGAAGGAGAGAGCAAAAGGATGGAGAGAATGAAGTGAAAAAGCCAAGTAAAAAGTAAAAAAAAAAGGGTAAAAAAATATGAACCACATGGTTACGGTGGGGAGTGAGAGGACTTGGACTATTAAGTCTCAAATGTTATGTAATTTATAAGGCTACAAATATTAATTGGATTAATTGTGACTAATCTGCTATAATAATCATTACATTTTTATGTAGACTTCAAACTACGAAACAAGCAATGTTACAAAAACACCTGCATTATAGCAAAATGAAAAAGAATAAACACAGTGGTATGATTTTTGGTTAATATTCCCTATCTAGACGTCCTCAGTCATTATAGCCTTAATCCTTATAAATTCTGAAAACCTCAATGTAAAAGACATAATAATTTGACAAATTAACTAAAATAAATAAATGATAATTTACTTGTGGATAACTAGAATTCCACTAAGTTTCACTCCTAGTAATTTAGAAAAAAGTTTTAAAATCAGGATTTGTAATATCCGGAATTTGATGAGTGCAAACTGAACAGAAAAAATGTGAGAAGGCAAATACTACATAAAAAGCTAGATTTCAGAATAGTTACAGGGACTAGTGGTTTCTAAGTTCACTGTTTTTTTCCCCTTCATTTTTCACTGACAAAAAAGGATGGTAAGACAAATGGTGCAGTGGGGTCTGTAAAGATAAGGGGCAATGAGGATAACATCTCCACACAGATAATCTACGCAGCATGAAGAATTGTGGAATTTGGAAGGAGGCCGAGGCTACGCTCATCAGACGTGCTGTGAGGCATGCAACTTAACAGGCTCACCATGACGGACAACAGCAAGGAGAAGGCTTTCAGAAGAATAAAGACAAAAATAATGTACTTCAGTGGTTCCTTTATATTCAGCATATATTCATACGATATTACTATCAACAATCATGATTTTTTTTATTAGCTACTATAAACAGTTATACCTGAGAAAAATGAACTGCAGTTTAAGACCAGAGCAAAAAGTGTAGTCAAAACAAACAATTTAATAGAAATAAAAGTTGGGCATCTACATTGAAAGGATAAAACCAAAATGAAGTTTATATTAACAGTATGGCAGGTGATAAAAAGTAAAAATTGAAAAGGGAAACTAAATATTTAACTTCGATCTTCATCCTCTGGCCTTTTTCAGCATTTTCTATAAAAGACACAGATATATTATTGGCTTATTATACTGATATATCCATATTACTGATTCATCTGTACGAATGTTTGCAGAAGGCATACAGGGTGACTAAGGTATTGAGGCCTGTTACGTTTTGGACAGACCTTGGACACTGCTTTCAGATGCTGAGCTCGGACTGTAGCAGATTTTTCTTCGAAAGCTTTAGCCTTTGCCTCTTCCGCCAATCCATTCAGGAAAACAAGAGTTAAAAGCTCAATCTAAGGGAAAAACACGTTGTAGAATAAATACATTTTCATTTCAAACTAAGAGGGTAAAATGAATGACAAACAAAACTTACCATCGCCTCCGACGCTGGTCTGACATTTATGCTAGTTGTCGCTTTGCTCTTGATAGTGTTTTTCAACTTGGGAGCCTTTTTCAACATTTTAGCTATGTGTGAAACCTCTCAACTTTTCGAAGGAGAGAAAAAAAAAAGTGTTTGTATTTTTCAAACTCCCGCTTTTCTACTTCCGGGTACAATTCTTCGTGAGGCATTTCAGACTTGAACAAAACGTGACTGCCATCTAGAGGTCAATCTAACAACATTCACAGTCATAATTGCGGTATATTTAAGAATTAAGATTATGTTTATCATCAAATAATGTAATGCGAACACTAAAAATACTCATTTGCAGAAGACTTTGGAGCTGTTTTGCCATTCTTTGCCTGGGCTTTCCTGCCCCCTACCGGCTACTCCCTGCCTCTGCGCCACTGTTGTTTTTCCGGGTTAAAGAGCAACATGGCGGCCACCAGTAGCACAAACGGCATGAGAAATATGCTGCAGTTTATGAAGCTTATTGGGCAGCTGAAAGTAAGAAAACACTAATGATTATTAACTCCAGATTGTGGTCTTAAATATGACTTCGTCTTGCGATTGCTGCATATGCCAGTGCTTTGCTCACACTTATTAAACAACAGTGGACAACTGGACAAACATGCAGCGCATTTCTTATTCTATTCTAATGCATTAAACAGGAACAACAAACTACCAATTTACAGTACATATGGCACTCATTTCCGTAATGTAAATGTTAGGCCTATAAGTATTGTAATATATGAAGTTTTATTATAAGGAAATCCTTCAGCAGATACATAAAAAAAATTATTATTCAATTCAGTGTTATAATAAATGTGTCTTTATAGAGAGTCCCTCGGACAGGCTGGGTCTACAGGAAAGTGAACCAACCAGAGAGTGTGTCAGATCACATGTACCGCATGGCCATGATGTCTCTGACCATCACTGACCCCACAGTGGACAGGGACAGGTAACAACACACTTCATAATGTACTTTAATGTACTAATTAGCAAGACTTTAATGTGTTTCATTATTTAATACAATTTACTTTAGGTGTATAAAACTTGCTCTGGTTCATGACATGGCAGAATGCATTGTAGGCGATATCGCTCCCTCAGACAATGTCAGTAAAGAAGAAAAACATCGCAGAGAAGAGGTGAGTGATGGCCAAATTTTAACAGACACAAACCAGTGAGTTTTCTCAAGACTAACAACATTTCTTCCTCTCAGGAAGCAATGAGGCATTTATCAGGTCTTTTGCCAAATGGACTGAGGCAAGAGATCTATGCACTATGGGAGGTATGACAATTGACATTGCTGTTGTATATGCATGTTTCAATGAAAATATGTCTTTGTTCGTTGCACTCACATGTTTTTATTGTAGGAGTATGAGACCCAGAGCAGCGCAGAGGCCCGGTTGGTCAAACAGTTTGATCTCCTGGAGATGATCCTCCAGGCCCACGAATATGAGCAGGAGGAGACAGCACCCGGACGACTGCAGGAGTTCTTTGATTCCACCAATGGTAAATGTCAGATACTTTGGCCATATTATGTACTAAATATGTTCACCTATATGTTACTTACACTGATTTTCTGTGCTTAGGTCGTTTTCACCATCCAGATGTTGTGGAGTTTGTGAAAGGTCTAAATGAGGAGCGAGATTCTCATGTGACCAGTGGTGTTGAATCACACTCTCAGACAAGAGGTCAGAGTGTGAATACAGACAGTGCATCACAAACTTCATGAGAAAGAACTTTTCACTGTAGCTGGATAAGGACACATATACCTCTGTGGGGGCCGCTTATACGCCGGACATTTTAATTTGAAATCTTATGTAACTGTGACAGGGCTACATGTTATATAATAATTAGTGATTCAGTGTAAACAACACTCGCTTCCGTCACTCTGTCCCAGAGCAGCTGTAGCTACAATAGTAGCTTACCATCACCAGGTATGGAGTGAATGAATAATCCTCTGTAAAGTGTCTTTGAGTGTCCAGAAAAGCGCTATATAAAACTGATGCATTATTATTAACATCAGTCACTCTAGTGACTGGTTTATTATTACTGTATAAAGCTGTTTTATTTATTTAACGATTGTATTGCTTCATTTACAGTAACATCAGGTTGACTAACAAACATTAAGCACTCAACACCAGGCACTGGCATCAAAGGGTCAATCAGTGATAAAAATAAAAAAAATTAAAAAAAGGTTTGTCAAAGCTGAATGTCAACATGAATTTTAATAAACACTTGAATAAAATATGAGGTGATCTTAGTCACCTTTCACATCACAACAAAAAAGAAATGGTTAACATATGAAAGACAACATGATAACCAGTAACAGATGCATCTATTGAACTCAGGTGCTAACTTTGATGGCAATGCCGCCAAGCAGTTTAAAATTCATTATCATGGAGCTGTCCTCATGAACCAAGATCATTTGCATGTACTTGTTACATTAAAGCCCTGGGTCAGATTACAGCTGCATATACAAGTAATGGGTGTATCATTTACACTTACATTGATTCATTTTTCAATGAACCATTTGTTAAAATGAATGCTTTCAGACATTTTATAATAGACAACAGACATAAAGTCACCATTGCAAATGCACAGGGACAGTGTCACTGCAGTGTTATATTGTAATGTACAATGGTAAAAGTAATGTACTCATGTTTGTGATGCTGTACATCAACACTGATGATGGGAGTAGATAATAAAATGCATTTGCAGCATAGTACAGTCAATTTAGTTGTGAAATACAATTTTTTTTTTCACAAAACAGATTTGCTTAATAATAATTTAGCAGAAATACATCAGCCATTGTCCATAAAAAGTAAGTTTGTAATAATATTTTTAGTAAAAAGGTTAACAGCAGTTTGGATTGATGTGCTGAGCCCTGTCATACAGACTATCTGCATCTCAAACATTGCCGCTCACGTCTGCATTCATTTACATAAAGAGGGATTATTAGGCATCTCTGATGTAATACAGCTGTGTTTTAAATTATGATCTCAGGACTGTCGCAACCTGAACAGTTGCCTTATAGAAAACAAAATTACAATGATCGGATTTGCTTTATGTTTATCATTGGATATATGTAATGTAATGTAGCTTGGAGACCACTAGGGGGTGCTTAGGGATGATAATGATCAAGACCATTCAGTTCATATTCATATTAAACCTGTTTTAACATTAAAGTAGTGCTGTTATTTTTGGTCCAAACATTAAATTGCATAATAAGCAAATTTCTTGAGGTCGTTTAAAGGCTTCTAACACTGAAGAACAGTCCAGTCTCAGGTCAAAGTACTTCTCTGTAGCAGTGGCTCTAGCAGGGTCCCTCGGGTGCAGGTGTGATGCTGTTGGTGGGCGTGTCCTGGTTACTGGCATTTGCTGCAGACGACAGAACGTCTTCAAAACTGCCTCCAGGTCCTGTCCCTCCAACCTTTGTCTAAAAGAACAGACACATCATTTTCAGCATTCATTCATCAATCCAATTTTTTAAAGTTAAGACAATGTGTAAAATGTTAAGGAAACTACAAAGTGATGCTTTTAATTTTTCCTTAACCATTATGTTTTTCCTATAGAAACAAGTCAAAAGTGTTTCACTGTACAACAGATATTTCTGATACATGCAGTAATTTATGGTGCAAAGTAGTCTGTTACTGTAAAAATAATGTATCCTTAACCCATTGATACTCTCCCACATGTCAACTGATCAAATTAAAATGAAAATAAACATTGTTAATCACTATTTCTGTATTTGTTTACATTTCCACAGCATCCAAGACCTTTATGATAAGGGGTTGTATGAATAACCTTGACGCAAGAACTACTGCAAGGGCTAGTTTTTGTTTGTTTAAGTTAACACGTGGTGACTTTTTAATATTATGTGAAAAAAACAATCATAATACAGAAACAATTGTATTGTACTTGAATTGCGCGTCTGTAACAACAATCTAAGCTAATGATATCTGTCTCTTGTTTACATTATTGGTTTTGTGTGTATCATTACCTTGATACTGGACACTGTGGTCTCAACTTTCTCCTCAAAGGATTTGAAACTGGGAGAGTTCCTGTGAACAGAGAACCAAGTACAGTCAGCTCTAGACTAAAACATTGAATTCATCCTTTCTCTGCCTTGTATTGGATGGTCTTCATCATTGTTAAGGAGACTATCTAAAAGATATAGAAGTTTGGAGTGGTTACCTCATAGTGGGCATGCTCATAGACTGTTTGATATTGTAGCTGTCCCGAGAGCGTAAGGAAAAACAGTTCACAGTTAGCAAAAAGCATAGAAACAATGTAGGCAAATAAGGAAACCACTGTATTTTATCTGTATTTTACTATGCTTAGAATACTGATACAGAAATATATGCTACATGACAATATGAAGTACTGTAGTGTACTGTAGTGTTCAACAGGCCAAAGATGGTGGAAAATATCAATATTAAATAGCGGCAGTTGAACTGAAAAAATAAATAAATTCATAACTCAAAATTATAATGATAATAAGGGCGTCATGGGTCTGAAATTCCAATACAATCTGATATTCAGATTCACTATTTGCTTTTATTTATTTTCTATAAACATGTTTATCACGATGAAGTGAAACATTTCATCTTGAGATGTTTCTTTCCACGTTCCCATGACATATTAAGAGAATTTGATATACGTGAAACTCTAGTTGATTCAAGGCGTTGGCAGCACAGTCATCTGACCGACCGTCCACTGTCCACTTAGGCCTGTCAGCTGATGTTAGCCACTGTAAACTGCTTTCTGTGCAGTTAAGTTAGTTACACTGGGCAGCTGGGTGGGCCTTACCCTATCGATGCAGACCTTAGCAAGCATGGGGGAGCAAAGCATAACAAAAATCAGGACAAAAGAAAGAATAAATATAGGCTTGTCACGATAATTACCATGTCTTTCAATATATGTTAGACAGAAGGTCAGTATTTATCATGGGTATTTTTTCCTTTGTACTGTGGGGAACTTTTTATTTTTCTATACAACAATTAGATTTGAGCTGTAGAAAGATGAATAAATAACTCTTCTGACTCATTACAGATCCAAACTAACTACTGTGTTTCAATCTGCTCTTCATTTATTGCTGTTTATGATTTTTAACCATATTGCACATTTAGATAATAATAATAATATAAGATAAATAGCCTAAAGCAGGATTATTATCTATATTTTCCTCAACAATATATCGCACTTCAAAATTTGTCATCGTGACAAGCCTAAATAAATAAATAAGCACATTTTCCAAAACATGAAAGCCAAGAAGTTGTGATGTTTTAGATATTAAACTTCACAGCAAGACAAACCATCAAACCATAATATTAATCACTTTTTTTTGTACCCATTAAACATTGTATGGGGTCTTCCATACATGTTATTTACTTGTTTGTTCAGCTATATGTGGGCAGTGAAACAATACTTTTTAAAGCTTCATTTGGTTCAAATGGTCAGTCAAGTAGTTTTGAATAAGTGCTTTTGCTTTACTATAAGGTTTTCAAGGTCCATCCATCCATCCATCTTCTTCCGCTTATCCGGGGCCGGGTCACGAGGGCAGCAGTCTAAGCAGAGGCTCCCAAGCTTCCCTCTCCCTAGCCACTTCCTCCAGCTCCTCCGGACGGACCCCGAGGCGTTCCCAGGCCAGCCGAGAGACATAGTCCCTCCAGCATGTCCTGGGTCTTCCCTGGGGCCTCCTACCGGTGGGACATGCCCGGAACACCTCCCGAGGGAGGCGTCCAGGAGGCATCCGGACCAGATGCCAGAGCCACCTCAGCTGCTCCTCTTGACGTGGAGGAGCAGCGACTCTACTCCAAGCTCCTCTCGTGTGACCGAGCTCCTCACCCTATCTCTAAGGGAGCACTCAGCCACTCTGCGGAGGAAACTCATTTCGGCCGCTTTCAGTCAGTACCCAGAGCTCATGACCATAGGTTAGGGTACAAACATAGATTGACCGGTAAATAACCCTAACCCCAACCCTCTTCACCACAACGGTCCGATACAGCGACTGCATCACTGCCGACGCCGCACCGATCCGCCTGTCAATCTCACGCTCCATTCTCCCCCCACTCAGACCCCGAGATATTTGAACTCCTCCACTTGAGGCAGAAACTCCCCACCCACCCGGAGAGGGCAATCCACCTTTTTCCGGTCGAGAACCATGGCCTCAGATTTGGAACAGCTGATTCCCATCCCAGCCGCTTCACACTCGGCTGCAAACCGCCCCAGTGCTGCAGGTCCTGGTTTGATGAAGCCAACAGGACAACATCATCCGCAAAAAGCAGAGATGAGATTCTGTGGTCCCCTGTGGACCCCCTCCGGCCCCTGGCTGCACCTAGAATTTCTGTCCATAAATACAATGAACAGAATCGGTGACAAAGGGCAGCCCTGGCAGAGTACAACATGCACCGGGAACAGGTCTGACTTACTGCCGGCAATGGGAACACAGCTCCTGCTCCGGTCATACAGGGACCAAACAGCCCTTAGCAAAGGGCCCATGACCCCATACTCCCGGAGCACCCCCCACAGGGCACCACAAGGGACACGGTCGAATGCCTTCTCCAGGTCCACAAAGCACATGTGGACTGGTTGGGCAAACTCCCATGAACCCTCGAGCACCCGATGGAGGGTATAGAGCTGGTCCAGTGTTCCACGACCAGGCTGAAAACCACACTGCTCCTCTTGGATCCGAGGTTCGA
The DNA here is from genome assembly GCA_030686955.1 of Odontamblyopus rebecca. Taxonomy (NCBI): domain Eukaryota; kingdom Metazoa; phylum Chordata; class Actinopteri; order Gobiiformes; family Gobiidae; genus Odontamblyopus; species Odontamblyopus rebecca. The sequence continues at coordinate 19,740,377 of CM060673.1, forward strand.
CTATCGGTCGGACTCTCCTCTCCAGTACCCTGGCATAGACTTTACCGGGGAGGCTGAGGAGTGTGATTCCCCTGTAGTTGGAACACACCCTCCGGTCCCCCTTTTTATACAGAGGGACCACCACCCCGGTCTGCCAGTCCAGAGGTACTGTTCCCGACCGCCACGCAATGTTGCAGAGGCGTGTCAGCCAAGACAGCCCCACAACATCCAGAGACTTAAAGTACTCAGGACAGATCTCATCCACCCCTGGAGCCTTGCACTGACGGACCCCCTTGTGCTTGAATATGGTGTTCATTATGGACAAACTGTGACTAGCACAGAAGTCCAATAACAGAACACCGCTCGGTTTCAGATCAGGGAGGCCGTTCCTCCCAATCACCCCTCTCCAAGTGTCACTGTCGTTGCCCACGTGGGCGTTGAAGCCCCCCAGTAGAACAACGGAGTCCCCGGTCGGTGCACTGTCCAGTACTCCTCCCAGAGATTCCAAGAAGGCCAGGTACTCTGCACTGCTGTTCGGCCCGTAGGCCGACACCACAGTGAGAGGCCTGTCCCTGACCCGAAGGCGCAGGGACCTGACCCTCTCGTTCACCGGGGTGAACTCCAACACGCAGCGGCTGAGTTCGCCGCCGCTCCCCGCGGCCAACGCCAGAGAAATGGAGAGTCCAACCCCTCTCAAGGAGTTGGGTTCCAGAGCCCAAGCTGTGCACGGAGGTGAGGCCGACTATATCTAGCCGATAATGCTCGACCTCCCACACAAGCTCAGGCTCCTTCCCCCCAGCGAGGTGACATTCCATGTCCCCAGAGCTAGTCTCCATGTCCGGAGATCCGGTCGCCGAGGCCCCCGTCTTTGACTGCCGCCCAGATCTCTCTGCACCCGGCCCCTATGGCTCCTCCCACGGATGGTGGGTCCAGGGGAGGGCGGTCCCACGTCATCCGTTCGGGCTGTGCCCGGCCACCAGGCACTCGCTCTCGAGTGCCCACCCCAGGCCTGGCTCCAGGGTGGGGCCCCGGTGACGCCATCCCGGGCAACGTAACTGGCCTCTGAATGTGACTCATCATTAGGGGCTTCTGAAATAAAATACCTAAACAGGCCTAACCTCCCTGTCAAAGCCTGATCTCGTCAGATCTCAGAAGCTAAGCAGGCTGGGCCTGGTTAGTTCTTGTTTGGGAGACCACTGGGAATTCCGGGTGCTACAGGGGAACGCCAGTGACAAAAACAGACCAACACACTTCACCCACACTGCCTAGTATAACATTTGCTGTGTGTGTGTCGGTGGTGGTCAGAGATGGTGCAGATTGGCAACGCCACTTTCATCAGTTTGCCCCAGGGCAGCTGGCTGCAGTAGTAACTTACCACCATCAGGTATTGAGTGAATGAATACTGCACCAAATTGTAATGCAATTTGAGCATCTGGAAAAGCACTTTATAAGACTAACTAACTAACTAACTAATTAATTAATTAATTAATTAATTATTATTATTATTATCCATCCATCTTCTCCCGCTTAATCCAGCTGGGTTGCAGGGGCAGCTTGCTGCCCAATACTCATAGCACCTGACCCCCCCCTATGAACCCCTCTGCAGGTGGTGAGCCCACAGGAAGGTGGACAACATGGTCCTTGATGTTAGTTCATCGGGGTGCGGGCATGTTTTGGGTTGATGGGGGAAACCGGAGTACCCGGAGGAAACCCATCCAGACATGGGGAGAACATGCAGACTCCACACAGAAAGGCCCGGGCGACCCGGGCATCATTATTTAAAACCTGCACTGCAACTCAAACAATTCAGACATGCTCTAACTCAGCATCAGAACATACCTCCGTGGGAAGATCAACTCAAGTCCAACCAGGCTGAAATAAATAACCATCATCTTCATATAGAGCATTGACAAACACAAACCATAACCATGGGTGATATTTTAAAATCTGTTAGTAAAATGTCTAGATGAAGATGTAAAAGTCAGTATCCACTTGTGCATACTTGTTTGTCATCTGCAGCACTAATGGCCCCTTTTGCAGCCGCTGAACAAAGCCAACACAAGACTCATTCTTCACGACGCACTCCAGTGAACAAAAAGAGGAGTGACAGAGGAAGAAGTCAGAGCCCAGAGAGAAAGAGGGAGCAGCAGAGAGAAAGAGGTACTTTTCACTACCAAAGGAGCAGCTTAATGCAGTCTTATATAACACAAGTTTTACCCATAAGTTTGGAGAGAAGGGAGAGGAGAAGATGACCAAAGTTTAACATTTAAGTAGAGACCGTACATATTATAGAGATGCAGGGAATGAGAGGTCATTCACAGGAACAGGAATCCATCATACAAAGATAATTACTGTAATCCTAGTAACACTGCATATTCCATTGGTTAAGTTCATTAAGAATTGTTAATATGATTACCTCATATCTCCGAGTTTCCTAGTAATGGCGGTGCCGAGGTTGCTGAAGGCTGCTGTAGTCTTCTGCCCAGCTGTAGACAGTGTCTCTGAAGTTTTCTTATACCTGTTTCAACATATTGAGATATTGTTATAGCCAAATATGTTTAACTTTAAGTGTATACTGTGAATGAGCATGTGCCGGTCTAGTTCTAGCATATTGAATTCAGGTGGGCAGACTGAAAATGTTAGTGAGAAAACTTTAAGTTAGATGTGAATTGCTGTATTTAGTAGGAAGTGTGATTGTATGCAACATTTTAACTGCGCTAGAGCCTAGTATTTGAGGAACAATAACATAACAACATGACATACCAATAAAATGCTAAAAAGCTTCTTTAAAATGAAATTTGTATTACATTAATAAAGGTCCTATATTGTTGTTACCTCATAGTATAGCCGTCTCTTAAAAGATTAGGGGACTCTTATTCTTTTGCATGTTTTTAAATGGTTTGTCTGTTTATTTTTTTACGCTCACAAGTCTGTAAAAAGATATCTATCTATTTTTATCTGTCTGTCTATATCTCCAAAGCTCAAAATGCCCTGTACACCCTTGTAACGTCAGGTAGTGATAGTTTTCAAACAGCTACCTTTACTTCTATTACCTTATGTAAATTATTTTCCATGATCAAGAATAAATGTGATTTTATTATTATCAAAAGAGGGGAACTGTATGAAAATGTACATGTGTGAAACATAATCCATTTAGGTAAATTCTATCATATGTGTACATTTTCTACAACTTGTATTTTACTTCTTGTGCACTGATGCTGACTCATACTGCTAATCCTCTAAGATAAGATATAATGTTCTGCTTAAACGGATCTGGTTATCTTATGTATTTAACCAGAGTATAAATGCTGTGTCCTCACTGCATTGACTCAGACTAGGGACAGAAATTATACTGACAGACAGGGAGGTTTTATAGCTGTTCACAGTTATAAATGAATTCACCTAGGACTATTACAACTCTCTGAAATCATCCAGATGATTCTAGTGAAGGTGTATGGGGTTTACAAACAAGGCAGAGCACTTCCTGTATTACCACCAACCTAAATATGCAGGGTTTGAAGTTAAACATGTGTAAGTAAAACAAGGCAAAACTCCAGGTATGTTTTTGATGAGGAAACAATATAACAGATTAGAAAATAGCGTAATATAGGCCCTTTAATTAATTAATTAATATTTGCTCATTACATTTTTGCTCGGGTCTACTTATTTTCTCCATACAGGATACAGGAAGCTCCGTAGCTCTGAGCAGTGTTACAGCTCACCCATAAGACTAGTTCATTATAGATGAGAACAGTGTGTGTGCAAAGGGAGCTCCAGGTTGAGGTGTAATTGGATAAGAAGAGAGGCCACAGGAGACGCCCTGCTCACTCCTCTGTTTTTGACGGCTGGGTAAAAGCCCAAAGCTGATCAGCAATTACTGAATCTCAACTTGATTAAAGTAGAGTGATCTGTGCACAACAGCTAAACTACACTTTTGACATCATTTTGGGCTGAATATGAACTAGAAACCTGGCAAACAAAACCCAGGGGAGTAATTATCAGTGCACAGAGGTCATGCAGAGGGGAGCCATTTGATTTGCTCATAATCGTGTTTGTGATGTCTGCTTTTGTGTGTATGACCAAGATTACAAATCAGAACCATGCTTTGCAGTTCTGCCCAGAGCTAAATGTTCTTCCAATTGGATTTTATCACAACTGTGTTGGCTATAGTGAGATGATTTTGGTTTAGGGAATAAAGAACCATTTTAGTGGTCATTTTGAGATGTCCTGTATTTACTAGAGGCGGTGCAGTGTTGACATAAGACAGATGTTGTTTGGTTTGAGTTACTAGATCTATGGATGGAACAAGAGTTTATTTTTGTCTTAAATTCAGATTTTGTACACATAAAGTTGTAATTACAAAAAAGTAGAAACTAGATACTCATTTGACCAAGGATCCATCACATAACCAGAATACAATTTTGACCTTTCCTGAACAGTTTTAGTATTAGTAACACAAAGAAATCATAGACTAACTTTCTAGCTGTTGTGTTCCAAATATTAAGTCTGCATGGGGGCATTTCCGACTCTGGGTCCAATTGACTTTCCACTGAAAAATTGTCATCCCTCTCTCTGTAATGCTCTACATAATCCTGGTGTTTTTATGTAGCTATTTTGTTTGTTAATAAATTCCTTTTCCTAATATGTAACTCAGCTCCAAATTCTCCTATAACATTTAACTGGAGCTGAACGCTATGGGTGACACACTCCCTTAGTCCACTTCTTTATACAGTCTATGGTATCACACCTACTTCTTCGTATCAAAATCAAGATTTTTAGTATCCTGACAACAAAATCTCATCTAGTGTCTCATTTATCCTATAGTCACCACCAAAGCACTTACGCTGTGGAGTTGGTCATGTCCTGCCATCCACGACTGAAATTGTTCCGTAATTCGCTCAAAGGAGTCAGACCCAGTTTCTCTTTCAGCTCCGCATGCTGTTTTTCTTTAGATGTTAAAACCTGCTTTAGTGTGCTGATCTCCTCTTCTAACTGCAGGACAAAAGCAGTGGTCACCTGATGTTTCAGAAAGCAGAGATAAACAGAACAGTTGAGTGTGTGAGACAGTAAACCTTGGCTAGCTCCTGCTGTATCTCCTCTCTCTCCTCCTCTGTCATGGTGGAGTTGCTCAGGTTGATTTCTGAAGCCAGATCTTCATCAGCTTCTTGCAGAGGCTGAGAGTCCAGACCTACATCAGACCAGACAATTCATTGTAAGCATAAGTCCTCTTTGTGGTCATAATGTTACGTCATATATTATACTATAAACCAAAATAGACCAAATCCGCTATCAGAACCACCAATACAATAAATAGCTGTATACCGTCTGTTATCTAGACCAGATTTTAGGCCTCTATAGAGTCACTTTATAGTCTCCACTTCTCTGGTTCCTAGTGTTGCAATAGAAAGACAGACTGGTCTCATACTCCTTCCATCCTGACCAGTCTTCGGTCTCATTTCTGTCTCATTCTACTGTCCACTCTCCACTCCTACAAACCCAGTTATCTAATTACTTAACCAAAATGCCATTACCTAACCTGCAGGTTTATTCTCTTATTTCAAGGTAATTCATCTTAAAACCAGTCAGAATCGAAACTTTTATAAGACATCAACATAACTTAAACCTACTCATAACTACTCAACTCCAGATTAAAGGTCCTATATTAAGCAAAATGGATTTAGCTTTAAGACATTATAATGTTGTTACCTCATCAAAAACATACCTGGAGTTGTGTTTTGCTTCACTCACACGTTTGAGTAACCCTTTATTATTAGTTTGTCTACATCTCTAAAGCTCAGAATGCTCTGTTCCAGATGTCAAGTTGTACTTTTCAAGTTAGCAGCTACTTTTTACTTTTAGTCCAGGAGAGATTTGTTCAGTAGAGATTACCACATGACATCACAAGGTGGAACAGAGTTTGAGAGAAGAACTCATCTTAAATATGCAGGGTTTCTGTGTTAAACATTTTTGAATGAAACAGGATGCAACTCCAGGTAAGTTTCTGATGAGGAAACAACATTATAACACAAATCAGAAAATAGCATAATATAAGCCTTTTAATATTTAAACCTTTATTACTGAGCCCTTTTATTGTTTTATTTACCTTAACTGTGAGGTGTATTTGACATGTTCCTTTCTTTTAGATTAAATTATGTTATTTGTCTACAACCTTTCCTCCAGTTTATCAGATCAACCTTGAGCCGAGTGGATGTCTAAATACTGCATTAGCCTCGTCTCTGTGCCACAGCCTGGGAATCAGACAGTCTGCCAATGCCTTTATGATGGTCCAAAGGTTATGTAATGTACGCCTGGAGAGTGGAGGGTGCTAATCTGGATTACCATTGGATTATAAGGTCCTGCTCAATGACACACAAACGTACAGGACAATATGCTGCTTCTGGGACTTTTACTGTGTGAGGTTGGACTGGATTACTGGATTCTCTTACAGGTGATGGCAATGCTTAGTTCTGTACTGACCAAACACAAAAATACATTGGAATAAAATGAATACATGAAATGAAATCACATAGGTCAGTGAGCAGTTATTGTGGGGATTTTTTTTTTGTATTTTTTTCTGTTTTTCCTTAAGACTTGAACTGTGGAAGGTTGACTTACTATAGATTCAAGATAAGTTAGTTTCAATCTCATCATTTATTGTCTATATATTTTCTTAAGAAATATATCACACATCAAAATGTATTATCGAGAGAGGCCACTTGCCAGTCTCAGGGTCCAAAGAGTGATTCTCAGCTCTGACAAACTGCTGAATGTCTCCCCTCGGTCTTCACCCTCACTTTACATTGCTTACTGTCTTGCCGAATAAATAAACTAAACAACAATAATTTACTGAAGATATCTTAACATTAAAAGTAGATTCAATGTGACAGATACAGTCAAGCAAATTTTTATAGGGCCCACGTTCGAAGTAATAGTCAAATGTAAGAAGGCAAAAGAAGAGTGAAGATTGGCTGTGTATTTACCTTTCATTTGACCTGGAAATTACAATTGAGATTAGAAGAACACTGTTTAATTAGGTATGTCTACTCAAAATAATCAACAATCAAGATTGCAGATGAAGGTACAACACAGAGTTAGATAAAAGAAAGCTAAAAGCCACCAGAAGCAGTTTAGGCCATATAAGATGAAATATATCAAATGCATAGAGCTATGCCGTTTACAGTTAACAGCCATTAGCATATTAAAATATTCCCTTCAGTTACCATTGAAGTGTGATGAATGACGGAGCAAGGAATGTAAATACTAAGGGTCATCAAGGACATACCTGCGCTTAGATGTCCTCTGTCTTCACATAGATCAGAATGAGACAAAATCAGGTTAGTACAACACAATATGTGGTTTAACCCTTTCTACGCCACACCATGCAGGCTAGACCCACAAGCACAGCAGTGTAATAATCAGGCATGCATGAGGACTAAAGCAGGAACTACTTCTCACATCACATGATGTTAGGGAAATACAGCACTTTCATTGTTAAGAGGAGCAGACAGTTTCTCATTTTGTAGTTAACTGTCTAACAGTTGAGGAGTATTGACAGAAATTTTATATGTGCGCTTTTATATATATTGCTGTGGTATGTGCTAAAATGTGACTTCATAGTTGAGTTTCATCATTTGCACGAATTTGAATAGATTGCAAAAAAAAATTAACCTTAAAGGTGCACTGTGTAACTTTTCTCATGGAGGGTCCATCACCTTCTCTTCTCCATGGAGATACTGCCATGATATATCTACAGAGACAGCAGTTGACACCACCAAGTTACATGTGAAATCTGTGGAGAGGCAAGCCCACTCAGGAAGGATACAAGTTTTTTAAATAAATAAATATGTTTAATGCTATACTGGAATATTTTAGACAAAACATCATCTCTATGGAAACATACAAGTGGCAGTCTTTCCACCTGAAAAGTTACACAGTGGAAAAATGAGCAGAAATACGACTTTGAGGTAGGAATTGGATAAATGTCACTAGATCTTGCAAGATTGGATAAAAACATGCCAAAAAGCAAATACAAAATTGTAAGGCCAAATTGGATTGGATGGCACACTGGATATCAAAATCTTGTCTTGTCCTGTGGAAATTGTCTTTTTTACACACTATAGCCTTGTTTGTTACACTGCAAGATTCTGTTCTTTCAGCACAGATTTTAAAACGAATTAGGCAATGATAGTTTTGATGTAATTATTATATTCTTATATGTATTTCTGTATGTAGGCTGCTGTGGGTCACATGATGCACATTAACAGAGGGCCCAGTGTGTTAAAGATATGACTAACAGTTCATCAACTGTCTTTTCAGACCGCTGAGATGTTTTTTATATGAAACATGGGGCTGTGGGAGAGGAGATAACTGATTTAATGGAGTTAATGGAGTTGCTTCTACTTTTAGAGGCATTACTAAGGACACGCAAGGAACGCTAAGGTACAGGATATGGTTATGGTGGCTAAAGTCTAACATGGACTCAGTGTGGAAAGTTCAAAAATACCAAGTTATATAAGTAATCCAAAACCATGGGTGTAAGGTATGGAGAATTTAAAGGAGAGGTAAAACTTAACATTATATTGAACTTGATAGAGCAATGGTATAGGGACAGAATATAATTAATATAGTTCAAAATATGTTATATATTTCAAATATATTTCCAATATATTTCTCCTTTAAACACATCTGTAAGCTTCGTAAAATCGAGTCAACATTTCTAACTGGACACAGCTAGAATCTCCTCTAAAGGCTAAGAGTTTATGTCCTACCAGTTTATTATGTAGTTGGTAAAGGTTCAGACTACATTGCCGCTACCTGTCCCCTCTGTGCCTGTTCACCTGAGCTGTCCAGTTGCATGTCCCAGGTGTAGGACATGTCCCAGTGCTGTGGTGTCTGTCCCCACAGTGGCCGCTCTGCACCTGCCTCTGCACCTGCCTCTGTCCACGGATCCCCATTGGGACTCACCTCCTTCTGATTTACTCCTGAGCAAAGCCATAGTTATAACACATGCTTACTGTAAGACAAGCAGCCTTTAAAGTTCACTACGTCACTTTTCCAGATATTGTCATGTTGTTACTTGACTGGAATATTCCTCACTGTTGCATTAAACTGGCAGGAGATCTTGCATGTATTCAACTAAAAGATACATAGAGATCAGTTTAATGCCATGCTGTGAAAAGTAATAACATCTCATTGGAGACAAGCAGGTGCCAAGTGTGGGGCCCCTCCACCAGAAAAAGTTACATAATGTACCTTTAAGAAAGATGGCTCTAGATGTAAGAGAAGTTGATTCAGATGGGCACTGAGCAAACTGACAAACAGTATGTCATTAATCAAGTGTGGTTCAGGTCAGTTGGTTTAGTCAGAGCAATAACAGGACATGGTTTAGGCCTTGTTGGAAATATAAACATCACAAATGCAAATAGACGTTTACATCAGGCGCCCTTCCTGATGCAAGCTCTCTTTTAATTTGGATTTACACTGTTGTAACTTCTTAAGAGTCGATATATAACTACAGTATTTTAAAAGCTAGATTGAATTATCATATTTAAGCAAAATCATGTACCTTTGATACGCACACCTCCAGATTCAATTACCCACAATGCAAAGCACTGCTGAAGCCTACTCACTTCACTCTTCACAGCACACAGCTCCCCACAGCTCCCCAAATCTACTCTGTCTCTGCAGGACATCCCACACAGGCTTACTTGGATCCTTCATTTGGAGGAAAACATTCATACTTTCTGCATTTTTTGGGGTGTTAGAAACCTGGAAAGATTTTGCAGAATCTGTAAACTATTCCCCAACTCATGAGTCCGGTCCAAGTATTCCATAACTCCTCATTTGCAAATCAAGCGCTGTTCCCACATGCCTGACTTTAAATACAAATGCACTATTATATAAAAACTTTTTAGTAAATTTGCTACTTTTTCACATTTTTGAAAAACTAAAATGGAGCCTTTCTCAGAGTTCAGTGATGTGAGGCTTTGGGGGAGAACTTATTTATGGCCTCTCCTCCACCTCAGTTTTACAACACTATGACTGAAAATGTGAAATTCTACAAATATTATAAAAATGGGTGTTCTGACATCCCCTTTTGTCACCAGTGGGACTGTCCTGTGCAGTGGCGAGTAGACAGGTGGGAAGAGTAGATTTGATTCATTTTTCCTTTTGTCCAGTCTTACCCTGTGGTCCCTCATGTGGGTTGGAGTTCACCCATTCTCCGTCGGGACCCATGCTAGCCCAGTCCAGCACGGCTTCACTCAGGACACTGGAATACTGCTCTGAAGTGAAGCAAACACACCACTACTACCCACTTCTGATACACACACAGTTCTTTCAGTGGCCATTACATCTGACTATGCATTTTTAAGGAACAGGATATCCGACGTCTGTCTCACAGTGGCCTGGCTGATGAACAAAAAACACAGCATTCCTGTTTTTCAAAAAGCTTACTTATCAAGGATTCTCTTACTAACTTAACTTTTCAAACAATGAGTCCAGTAATCCCAAAGGTATGGCTCACTGAGCACTTTGAGGTTGTTTGTGGTGAAATGCCATTACACCATCCTAGTGCTATTTTAGGAAAAGGACAAAGACGCCACTGTTGACAACATACACAGTCTCATCTGGATGGACTCCTGTGCAGGCTGTAATCCATGCATGTTATACACAAAGAAAACACAGTATTTTCTAGTAAACTTAAAGGTAAAATAGACTTGAGTGCATGCTTGTAATAACTTCAGTATAAGTGTGGCCTATATGCATCAAAGCACCTCTTCTTTTAGTGTCTAGTGTTGGAATACCTTAGGTCACAAGATTCCCATTCGGCCTGGGTCATGTGCCCATGCTAAATCAGAGCCCCAGGGATGGTCATATGGTTGCAAAATCAATTGAGGCTAAACCAAGGGCCAGGACTGTATAATAACTCCCCTTACATAAAGTCATAAACAGTAGCCTAAAAATGTCTTCTGTATTACCTTCATCTTATAATATGCATTAAGGCACTGGTGGTCGTATAGGTCCTCTAGCCTATCTGAATCCACACTGCAGCGGTAATGTCTATCGCCTCTTCCATGCGTCACTGGTTTCTTGTTAACTATTTAACAGGTGCGCAGTGAAACTGGACCAGGAATGCAAATTACGGCGCTCATCCACCTATATAAACATGTTTATCTTTGCTGCACAGTCAACATAATTATTAATTTTACAACATGTCATTGCACTCTTTCTATGAGTTGCTTATAAGTTCTCTAGGGTTTTAACTTTTAAATTGGTCAGGACATCGTATCCAGTGCGCAGAGACCTCAAGTTTCTATGTTGTTCTGCAAAAAGCATAATACAACTATAGGCTGAATATAGCCACGTTTCTTTTACAGCTCGAATTAGAATTGACAACAAATACAAGTAATGCACATTAAGTAGAAATGCATCCGCCGTCATGCAGGCACGCTCCACGACTCAACTCATTTCCCCAAATCAACACTAGCTTTGTAGACAGTATCTTAACCACCGTCCAGCAGCAGTTAGAACAAGTATCCGAGAGCACCTGCAAACTTCTAACACTCATTGCTCTAAATGTATAGTAACCGTGTTCCCGTTATCTGATAACAGCTCACCTTGTTGTCGGGTTTCCATGAGCGAAGGCCAGGAGCGTCTCTCGGGACAGCCAAGGTGGATGACACGCGCCGCTCCGGCAGTCGGCTCGCTCCGGGAGGACTCGGGTTTCTTCGTGTCACGCGCTGGGTCAGTTCAAAGGGCGGGGCTTCCGACATTGACCAATCAGTAGTTTTACCGTCATTTATTAACGCGCCCCCGGATGTTTTCTCTATGCGTGCAATAATAAGACAGTTAGGCCTACAGTAATCTGAATAAAACAAGCATTTTTCTTCATTATATTTAATGATAAACCACAGCCATAGACACATTTTAATGATAATTAAGCATGGCCCTACTTAAATATAGAGGACAGGTGTGTTTCCCTATTTAATATGTAATATCTTATAAATATGGTTTTCCTGTTTCAATAAAAAAACAAAAACAAATTATTGTGGAATTATGACAAACTGTGGAAGTCACAGTTAGATTTTATTTTAAACAGAATGGCAACATCTGGGTTAAAGCTTTCATTTCATGCCTTGGCACTCCTAATAATTATATCAAGTTGAAAAATATAACAATTAAGTTTTTGGCATTAGTATATTTTATTTTCATACATTGTTAAATAAAAATAGTGCATGGCAAAAGTATACATTTTAATTTATCAGTAATTATTTTCTGAGGGTTGAGAACCATTATTCATCAGTAACACACTAATAACTTAACAGTATACAGTATGTCATTCAGTCAGTGACTGTAGATGACTATTATTTATTAATGAGGAAGTATAGTAACCATGTGCAAAGCAATAAGCACTACATGTTTCTGTGCTTCTGGAATATATTCTGAAAAGGCAGTAACATAAATGTTAGATGTTTGTATCAATTTAAGGGATTCTGTTTCCTTGCATAACAGCAGCGTCTTTCTGTTGACATGGGTCAGATTATACATGAATTAAAATAAGAAATCTCCAAATCACATTTTCATAATGGTACATGTGATTCAATGTGATTTAAATAAAGTGGTGTTAAACATGACCCTGTAGTTCACCAATGTCATATCATGGGAGGGCACTACATTTTTCAAGCTTCCGGCTTATCAGACCTATAAAATATTTACCCATTTGGCCTGATCAGAAATGAGGTGCAGTCATCGTAGGCAAAGATAAGCAAACACAAAAGTTTGACTAAACTTCTTTTTGACACAGCAGTGATTCAGACTTTTACTTCCTGGGGTGGCTGTTACACAGCTCTGGCAAAAGCACTAGGAAACATTTAAAAGCTGCATGTGTGCAGCACAATGGTGCATATGGAGAGCTCTGTGTAGAGAGAACAGCAACTCCCTGAGAGTATTCGATCCCCGAGTCATTTCCTCTCACACACAGCACAGACTCTTCAGAGCACCGGCTGTTCCAGCTCATTGTAAAAAGTCTGTTTTTTGTAAAGCAAAACTAATGGCACCGCAAAGTGCAATATGTATGCATTTACAGCTTGTTCCTCTGTTTCTGTAGTTCTGGTTTGAACTTGGTACTTCCTCATCAGAGCCAGAAAAAACAAAGGGCATTGTTTTTGAAGCAGTCCAAAGAGCGCTATTGTTGTCTCTAATGTCACTGTAAAACATAATAATGGGGACACACATTCTTGTCTCTGGTGGACTTCCAAGCTCTCAGTAAGTGACAGTGACACTGCAGTGGCTCGAGCAGCTGTAGCTGATGTGCCTCTGAGTCTGTGTTCCCTTGCTCTCAGAGGTCCTCAGTGAACCAGTCTTCTTCGATCTCACACTGAAGCAGAAGCCAAGGCACAGGGAGGAGGAAACAAGAGCCATGCAGCAGAGAGAGAGGTCAGAGGATAATGGTGGACAGCAGGTGGACTGCAGCCAGACAGACCTTTCCAGACCCTTAAAGCTCCTAGAAATCTGCTGCTTACTGCTGCAGACTGGTGCTCTGCTCACTACTGGAAGTGAGTTACAAACTACTGGCACTAAATAAACTTAAGATTTTTCCTTTCACTGCAAAAGCCACAGACCTCTTAGCAGCTTCACATGTATATTATGCAAACTATTTTTCCATAAACTATCAACAGACCATAAAATCAACAGACCTATCTGAATCTGCTGTTACAGTTAAAGACATACCCTGTAGAAATATTTGAAATAAAAAACAGATTCAATTACAATTATTTTAAAGTACCTTTCTCTCACATATCTGCACAGAACCATTACCAGTGCTTTACAAAGGCCTTTTGTGGGGATGTGTTTGTTCTGCCAACTTCGAAAGACACAATAGCACTACCATCCTCGTCACATATAAACTGAAAATGCTATGGCTGCACGTTGATCTGGCCACGTTTTGTATTGGCTACAACAGCTCTTTTATTTCAGATAAAGACATTTGGCATCAGCGGCATGGACACATGGGTTGGATCTCAGGGCTAAAGAATATCATATATATATATTTGAGCTTATGTAAATTTAAATGGCAAAGGCTTTTAAATGAAAGATGTAATATTAAGGGTAAATTGCTCTTCTAAACTTTCCTCTTATTTATTTTCAGATTTGTTCATCAGTCACTCAGACCTTTTCATGTTCCCCAGTATCCATGGTGTTTACCTGGACAGGGGTTTTCAAATGGCTCCTTTTGTATGGCAACAAAAAGCAAGCAATGTGCAAGGTTTTGAGAGTTTCTTCTTCTGATTTGATATTCATTGTAATTTAACATATTATGACGATGATGATAAAATCCTGTGATACAGACATGGAGTTTGGCTTGACAGTTTTCAACCAGAGAAATAATCCAATGTATTGTTTATGTTCTTTGTACAGTATACAGACAGCAGAGTCTTTCCCTTTGGCTTGAATTGTGCAGTAATAGTAGTAGTAGTAATAATAATCTGCCTCTGTTTTACCTGAGAGGCTGCTAATCACCCTGTACCTTCCGTGAGCGTGGGAGACAATCAAGATGACTCTGAAAGGGAGCTCCCTGAGGTGTGTGGGTGTGGTCAGGTGTGAAGGGGCATGGCCTGTTATGAAGGGGTGTGGTCTGTGAGAGGAGCCAGGAGACCAGACGCATTTCAGATCCAGCGTCCAGAACCCTGAGAGTGCTGCTTTTTTTTCTTTTTGGATAAATAGTAGATAGGGAAAACTACCAAACCTGAAAGAGAAAAGAACATTTTTTTTAATCTCAGCTCCTTTTTCACTTATTTTAGTGTATTTATTTATCTTTTACTGACATTTTAATACATAATGCATGGACTAACACTGGCATAACAAAATCTCACTTTGTTGCTCTTTGTATTGTCATTCACATAAAAATGAACTACACGGTTCAAAAACACTGCTTAAATATGGAATACAGACAAAAAAGTGACATTTAAACTCCACAGATTGTATGAAAGAAAAATGTTAAAAGAAAGTATTCTCCACAGTCTGAACGAAATCTATGCAAAACACTTTATATTCTACATGCACTTTAAGATAATAACTGGATTTGTAGAGGTAAGAATTTCTCTCCATCTTCAGAGTGTATGTTAAGCATTTATTTCTATTGTTCAAATATAACCTATATGTGAGTTGATAATGAAGATAATTACCTATTACGAGGGCGAGAGCTCCCAGCACCACCACCAGCACAATGACAACTGGTGCTATCAGTATCTTAGAGGCTGTAAAATAAACACATAATAGTTATGTTTCTATATTTACACAATAAAATCCCACATGCTGTATTGTAGTATGCGTGCTCAAAATTCAAGAAACAATTCACAATTTTGGAGACATGTTCCAGAAAAATGGGAACAAAAATAGGTTTTCAATGATAAAATAGTACTTTAAGAGGCACTCTGCTGTTGAAGTGGTTGTTAAAGCATTTAAAAAAAATGAAAACATTACAAAATATTGCACAACAAAAGTGGCAAGTGTTTTAGTGTTAGTGAACATTCCCATTTGTAGCATCTTTACGCCATTTACAAAGCTCTCTCTATGATGCAGATGATCACACATGGATATTATTATTCTTGCTACAATAGAATGAAAAGTAATTTAAAGAATAGAATTACAATTTCCAGTCTTCTTTTACTGGTAGATAGAGACATGCACATCTGATGAAAGGCGCGACCACATGCTGGGTCCAAAGACAAAAATTGTAGAAAAGAAAACAGATCTGCACTGCAGTTCTTTGGAGCTCACAATTTTGTATTATTATAATCATTTTAATATTTTAATCATTGTCTGAAGAAGGGTTTGACCTTGAAACATCACAATGTGGAGTTGTTAAAACAATAAAAAATTGGGAAAACTGCAGTGTGGATCAGTTTTTTTCTTTTCTACAATTATTTTCTTTGAACATAATCCGTATCCAAACCCCATTAAATTTGCGAACACTTCTTAATCAGGTCCATCATGTAAGAAGAGTCCAGTGACAGGTAGTAGTGCAGGAGGAGGGCCGCGCATCACTGATCAAAGGACTTCTATGTTTAGTAGTTTTCCATTTTTCTTGTGTAATTCTATCTGCCTGAGGCTCAGACATACAGGTCCGCAAGTTTGGCATGTCATTTGTCTCACTATTCAGGGAGTGAGATGACGTTACAGAAACATGGTGTCTTCATCAGATTACAGCTATAAGAGCAGAGTATACAAAGCCCGAAATTCAATACATTATAAGAATCATATAATACTGGTGTCTTTATCATTGCAAGATAAACACATAAAACACTGATGAGGGCATGAACAAATAGGTATTAGAATTGATTGTGGATTCTTGGTTGTGATAAAATGCCTGTTGTATTCCTCTAGTGTATTCCCTTGCTTATCCTCTAGTAAAAATCGGGTGTAATACAATGTAATGAGCAGTATCACACATTTTGTTCCCCAGTGGCTTCTTTGTGGTGGAGCTGGACTTATCGTTTTTCTCTTTATACTTGCCTTAAAAGCTTTCCAAGAACTGCAGATTCAAAGTTAAAAAGAGAAACTTTTTAAATAACTCACCACAGACCGAGCCCCTGACAAAACGCCTCAGATGGGGTTTACTGGGAAGGTAGCGGTACTTGCAGCCAAATACACTCAGGTTAGAAGTGTGGTCCCCAAAAAATCTACAGATGCAAAAACATCAGGTCAAATAAAATGGAACTTAATATTTGTTTTTTTTTGTATACCACTAGAATTAAACCCAGATTATATCATGCCTAAATTAGGGTTAAAGGTCCATGGATAAAGTCGTTTTAAATAATGATTACTTTAAAGTTGGACAACATGAAAAGATTGTAATTATAGTCATTAGAATATTAAAACAATTACTCAAACTGCAGAGGGCCCAGCATATCGCAGTAGTGTACGTACCACAATTCGAGAAACACTGATCTAGAGAACATCTCTTTAAGTAATATAAACCAACCGTAAATGTCTATAGCGCTCCCCACAGCGGTAACAGAAGTTGGTGTTACACTGTGCACAGGTCATGTGATCACATCCCTCGGTCCGCTGAATATGGATCTGTAGAAAAACAAAACCACGATAGTCTTTCACATGAGGAATTAGATACAAGATGTTTCCAGGAAAAGAATTCGCTGCTTATAAAACTTTGTAGGAAAATGGGAGTCAAATACACCTGAACCAATTTGAATAAAGTAGTAGAAACTGCATTGGTTAAACAATCATATGTAACTTATTGACTAGTTTGCATTTACAGTATAGAAGGGCCTAGTCAAATTCACAAAGACGTCAAATGTGTGATCATTTTATATGAGTGGTAAAATACAACAGGTCCGATCAATATCATTATCACTTAAATGCTAATGCCGTAATATTGCTTTCAAATGTTGTGCTGTGTAAAAGATTGCCTATGAGGATTGGATGCACAGGGGAGGCTGGTGAAGGCTGAAATGATGGATAATACAGAATTTAAAATGTTAAATGTTAAAAACATAATACAACTTTTACCAAAATATAGAAATGTAACTGCTTTGCCTCTATATTTCCTTCAGGAATATATCAAACTTCAAAATTTGTTACGGTGACGAGCCTACTCACAAACCACTAGCTCCTTGTAGCCTCAGGTCAACATCATCACTTCAGTTAACAGTTTTCAAACAGCTCCTCTACAAACTATTTACTAGTTTGTTTACTGAAACCACTGCACATTCACAGAGCTGAGTTGCTACACTCGAGCCCATTTAAAATTCACATATTTTTCCACACTAAATCATACTGTGCTGCTTCTCTCCTGCCACACTACTCTATAGATCTTTGCTACTGGGGCTGCTGCTTTGTCTCTGCTGTCGACCGTGCCTGAAGTTCAACTCTCCCTTTTCAGCTAAACCCAGTGTGACACCAATTTGCAGGCTTCTTGGCTCCAACAACCTCCTATGTGCCTCTCCAAAAGGAAGGTTATGGAGGAACAGAGCCACAAAATGAACCCAGATGGGAAACATTCGCCGCTGTGAGCAAACAGTTTCCATATTCCGGTAATTAGTGTAATTTATGTCTTCCTCCTCCCATGTTGTGCCTGTTAAATTAGATATTGTCTCCTTGGTTATAATGGGAGTGAAAGAGGCGGGCTGTGTTCATAAAGCTAGACGATATGGTTTTCAAGCAATCATTATCATTTTTCTATTACCTGCACTGGCCTGTTCCTGCATGTCCTTCTGATTCTCTTTGCTTTTTCATCCATCACACATCTCTGTTCTCTGGCCTTCTAACCTGCATTGATTCCTCCATCTCTACTGATCCTAATCTTCATCATGTGTTCTTATTTTCACGCACCTATTACCTGCTATGCTCATGGGCAAACAGAAACAAGACGGTACACAGTCTGTACGCAGTGGTTTTACCTTGCACTGGGGACATTTCTGCGCATTCCTCTGGCCATGCTCGATGACGCTGGCCCACGTTCGGAGAAGCTTGTCTCCTTTCCTGTATTCACGGCACTTCAAACCGTTATGCCAAGGCGCGTGGCATTTGAAGCACCACAAGAACTGGCAACTCTCACACTGAATCTGTGAAATATAAAAGGTACATTATTAACAAGTCAGATCTTTGAAAATATTTTGACAGAGCTGCTTGATTATAGAACTTTGTAATTATTATTATTATTATTATTATTATTATTATTATTATTATTAGAGTGTTGGTTGTGGTCGGAGGGACCGTTGGCGCCGCTTGGCTTGGCAGCCGCGCCTCCGTCAGTCTGCCCCAGGGCAACTGTGGCTATAACAGTAGCTTACCACCACCGGGTATGGAGTGAATGAAGAATGCTCTGTAAAATGCCGTGTAAAGCACTTTGGGGACATGTGTCTGTGTAAAGCGCTATACTAAGTGCTAACCTTACCTTACCAAAACCTTATTATTATTATTATTATTGCTATTATTTATGCACTGTCAAAAGGTGGCTTGCAGAGGTTGAATAGACATTTATTACTCTTGTATTGTGATTTATGCTCTTCAGAAGTTCAGAACAGAATTTCCTTTTTTATTGCACATTTTTGTAACTGAGTAGAGCAATAACTGTAATGATTAGGGATGTAACAATCCAAATCTCTCAATAAGATATTTTCACAATATGCAACTTACAGTACAATATTTCTTTGAAGCTGACAAAATTGTCAATATGCAAGTTTTCAGTCATAATCTAAATAATTAAGGTTTTAAAGCTTAATTCATCATGTAGATTGGGCTGAAACAGGGCAAAGGATCATGGTGTATGCCGTTCTCTCTGCATTTTTAGGTGTTACTGCACCATAGCAATGAATTTAAGCCAAGAGACTCGATATACTGTAATAGCCCATAATATTATTGTGAAACATTTGAAGATACAATATCACAATATTTCAGTTATTGTTACATCCTTAGTAAAGATGATTAAAATTCAACTAATGCCAATAAAGGCCCATCATGGCCTTAAAACAGTAGGCTTTCCATATAATAAAAGATAAAAATTGTTTTGTGGGGTTAATAAAATGCTAATTAACATAAGAATATGAGTAAGTATGAGCATACAGTGGACCTCAATGCCAGATGAAATCAAACAGCAAACCATATAGAAGGCTTTCACCAAACACCCAAGAGAATGGTAAATACATACACCTGCCAACACTGAGGACTAGAGCCTGCTGTGTTAGACTTAGACAAACTTTATTCATCCACAAAGGAAATTATTTGGACAGTAGCTCACACATCACAAGAGAAACTGGTATTAAATAAGGGATCATTATATAAATGTGCATGCACAAGTAAAAATACAAAAATATAGAAATGTTGTTATACAAATATATGCATGTTGTGTGTGAACTGTATGTGGTCTAAATATTTGTAGTTTTTTTTTATCTTGTATTTCTTGCTCTGTATATTGTCTCATGTTTGTATTTCCTATTCCTGTTTTGTCCTGTGAATGTTATTTTTTTATTGCATCTCTAACATCAGGACCAAGAGACTACAGATGAAAAATAGCCTCTTAGCTAATTCGGTGGAATGTTTAGTCATGTGTTTTATGAAATGGCACGGTCCCCTTTCAAATAAACTAATCTAGCACTTTATGAACCCATACTAAACAAAGTCCTACCTTGTATTTGTGCTCGGCGCGGTTGGGGTTGTGATTCTTGAGGGATGTGAAGTGGTTGCATTGGGGGCAGGGTTTGGTGCTAGAGTCCAGTTGACTCAATTCCAGAAAGTACCGATATCTGGCCACCTCCTCACTGGTCAGAAGGGACAGCAGCAGCCCCTCCTCCAGGAAACCACTGCAGTCCGGGCTTGGGCAGCTCATGAAGGCTTTGGCCATTCGCACCTGCATATTTCAGAAGTTTTAATACAAGTAAAAATAATAATAACAAAATACATGGCTTATTAAATGCTAAAAATTGTATTAATTTTACAGTTTGGAATAGGATGTAGTTTATCAATGAGCCAAAATGACACATGAACTTAAAATGTTGAGAGGATTTTTCAATATGTTTCTATATAAAATAAATTACAAAAAAATGCCAATAGTTTTGAATTTTTGAGCTGCACAAAGGGCACTTTGTCCCATGTGTTTTACATATGTTTTAAGTATAATCACATGTAGTTTTGCAAATAAATTTCTGTGCTGATCTTGTTGAAAAAGCTTTGAACTATAATGACATCACATTTAGTTTAGTTAGGGTTGGTGTGCTTTTTGCCTTCGGAGAAATGTCAAACTGCCTGAGCACCTTGTGAACAGTGAACTGCAACAGGGTGAAAGTAGGAAGTAAACAAACTCTGCACCACAATTAATTACTCCAGCCACACACACACATCGTGCAGTGACATAGAGGTGTGTTTAAGGCCGAAGCTTATCCCATTTAGAATTGAAAATTTTGAAATAGATCATTTAAATTAACTACATCACTTGTCAATTTAATGACATTTAGGGACTCTAACATCCTCATGGAGAATGTCATTTTACTTTCTTCTTCAAACTTTCCCTTTTGACATTCTTTGTGCACTAGAGCCAGTGGGACCAGTTATGCTGACATACAAACATGCACATGCATAGAGAAAGAGGGCAGAACACATCCCCAGATAGAGTTACACCCAGGGCATATTCACACTCTCAGTAAAAGGCCATTACATGATTTTGAAAGGGATCCTGCTGCTCAGACACTGGAGCTGAGTTGGTATTGTTGCCACAACACATTGATGGCCACAGACTGGCTGGACTAGTTTTAATGCACGCGTCAGACCCACTTTGTCCTTACTCCTGTTGGAGCCCATATTAGAGGAAACAGGAGTCACTTTGTATAGTACTGTCTGACAATCACTATACTGATTTATTGTTCAGTATGTCAATATTTATCATGAGTACTAGGAGAGATTTGTGTTATTTTTCTGTACTATGATATGATGTAAGCTGAAAAGTGTCTTCTATGACTCAGTCAGCACCATATTAGGTACAAACTACAAAGGTGTTTCATTCTATTTGTTTATTGCAGGCAGCTGGCATGTTTTTAATGATATTGTATTTTTAGAATATTTTGGGCAGTAAACCTGCCTTTACGGTTACTGTGTCAATGGCATAAATTTGTTTCAATATTATTGTTTATTGTCTGTATTTACTTAATAAATCACAGTTCAAAATTTGTAATCCTGACACTGCTACTTGTGAGGGAATTGCAGTATTGCACTGCAGTGATCCTTTTAATAGTAAAACATGGACCATATCTGTGGAGAATTACAGCTCTGCATGATCTGCCTTTAAATGCGACTCTTAACAGCTGCTGTGCTCATCCCAAAATAGGATTGAAATACAGTAAGGGATAAAATCATTCCACCTCCACAGGACAGTTTAGCTCACGGTTATCTCATTCACTGAGCTTATCTAAAAGAGTCTACCGTTTCATGTCTCGCAATCAGACTAAAATTATACTATGAGATAAAAGGTGCAATAGAATGATTTTATATCCTTCTCAGACAAAATCTAAGAGTGCAACTTTCAAACTAGTCAGACATTAGAGCATTCATCAAAAAGCCCTCAGACCAGAAGACTACAAAGTTGAGCCATCTCAATGACATGGCACTTATGGAGAAAAATGGCCGCCCTAGTGCACTTACACAATGGTTAGAAACAGCCTTTGGCAAAGTGCCTCAAAATTCAGAGTGCTTAGTTCTATGGTTGATGATAAACGGCAGTAAAAGCCTCATCTATTATTAATTATCTTGGCTGGATGGACAGGTAATCGATAGGTGTGACAAGTGACTTTAAAAAAATACATGCATGGTAAAACACTTTAACTGTATTGTCCCAAATTACTGTGTCATATTCTATATTATGACTGATGCTTATGGGAATGTAGGCGGTGCTATATTTCGATTAACTGTGGTACAAACAAGAGTATAAGCTGTGTCAATGTAATATTACATAACCTTTGAATAGGGCAAGTAATTTTCAGTTTGTTAGTATGTTATGGTATGATAATTATGGCATGAGAATGGCTTTTTGGTAAGCAACTTGGTAACTTGGTGGCATGGTGGCGGAGTGGCTAGCACTCATGCCTCACAGCAAGAAGGTTGGGGGTTTGATACCCGGGTCGCCCGGGTGGATTTTGCATGTTCTCCCTGTGTCTGGATGGGTTTCCTCCGGGTTTCCCCCATCAACTCAAAACATGCACTGTAGGTGTGAGTGTTGGTGGTGGCTGGAGGGACCGTTGGCGCCGCTTGGTTTGGCAGCCGCGCCTCCGTCAGTCTGCCCTAGGGCAACTGTGGCTACAACAGTAGCTTACCACCACTGGGTATGGAGTGAATCTGCTCTGTAAAGCGCTTTGGGGATGTGTCTGTGTAAAGCACTATATAAATAAACCTTACTTTTATAAATAAACTTATATTTATTGTCCCTGCTTTATTGCTATAACTGGCTCCTAATATAAAGTATTTATTAAAACATACTTCCTTTTAAAATGCAGAACTGAGCAATGTTGATGCCCTAAATTCATGTAACAACACTACCCAAACTTTGAAATGTAGTATAGCAGTTTTAGTATTGAGTTTTGTCATATGGATAATTCACAAAGACACAGAGTTGCAGTAATCTCAGTAGTTTGTATTTCAGAACATCATGTGCTTGTCTTAAGGAAGGCAGGCCCACATAACCCAGCACGTGCGTAATTGCGCAAGGGCAATGGCACCAGCTGGAGACTGACCCAGCTTTTATTGTGGGACAGCATTTTGGGCACCACGCCGTCGCCACGGCCTGTCCATCACCAACCTGCGAGCTGACGTAGAGTTTGAGGCACTCTTCGCACACTGCCATCCCACAGCAGGGCAGGGGTAAGATGGTTTTTGACTCGAGGCACACCCGGCAAAACTGCGCCGTAGTCTCTGCACCAGCCTGCTCCATAGAAAGCCGGCGGGACAAGTCCGCGATTGGATCCACCAGGTCTTCCAGTGTATACAGATCCGGCTCTGGGCTCGAATTGGGGTACATTTCCATTTCCAATTGTGGAACAGAATACGCTTCATGGTCAGAAAAAGCCAGAGTTTCGTTTGAGTGGTTTGGTAAATCATAATCTTTTAAGTTTTTGTCGTTGGCAATGCAGTAAACAGTGCAATACACGTGTTCTTTGGTATTAAAAGACTCGATTGAAGTTAATGTGCTTCCATCATTATCACTAATATTTTGGCACTCAGTAGTAGCAAATCCAACTCCTTTTAGGTCCCCAGTATCGTTCAAGGTGAGTTCGTTTTTTACTGCGGATTCGCCCGTTTCCTGACTCGACTTTTTCTCATTCCCAGTATCATCTGCGCTCGCTGTAGTGTCTCTTTGGTGTTTGTCATCCTCTGGTTCACACTGAGTCCGAGTGCAAACATTTAGACAAAGTGATGGGGATTTAGAGACGGTTCCGAAATTCCTCCTCAGTATTATTTCCACTGCACTGGCCCTGCGCCTCTCCCCGCCTCCCCCGCTGCTGCCGCTGTTGCAGTTGTTGTTGTTGTTACCCTCCGCATCATTCTCCTCCTCGCCTATGCGCTCTTCCGTGCCCCCGTACACCTCTGCGGAGGACAGCTGAGAGTCCGACACGGTGACACGGCCGCTCAAATCAATTACCGATCGTTCAACTTTGGCATCGGAGTAGGAAGTTTCAGTCGACAGATTGCGGGACAATTTGGCCCTCCCGTCCTCGAAACTGCTGATAAAACTCGGCATCGTAGACTGACCAGCTATGGGTCCTTCATCTTCCATCCCTGGTAGAGCTCGCCCCATTTAATGAGCGGTCCTGTGCCGCTCTCCTCACGCTCTCCCTGCCTCTAGTCCAACTCCGACCAAAACATAACAAAGCAGGTAGCCGCCAGCTTCCGGGTGCGGCGTCAGCGTGCAGGACGCAGCGGCGGACCAATGGGAGCGCGCTGGCTCAGAGCGCTCGTGCTGCCTTGGCAGATGGACACCTGCGTTTCATCAAGCTAATTAGAAAGTCATTGTGCACGCGCTATTGACGGGGATGTCCACAGTACAGCGGCCATTGGCCTCACGAATGTACACTATTCCAGTTTAATGTCATTAGACCATCGTGTACTTTGAAATACTGCTTTACAGTGTCTTAGCCCAGCGTTAATTATCAGCGGTACACTGGGAATACCTGGGTTATTATTTGAACAGAACTGGACATTAATATAATTGCCCATTCTTAGCAGATCTTAACAAAATCGGACTAAATAGGCCTACCACCGATTTGCAATAAGTAAAAAAGTACAACTGTACAGCAACTCACCCTTACTCCATACATCTGTACAACTCACCCTTATGTAACAGATAATACTCCCTACAACTGTACAACAACTCACCCTTATGTAACAGATAATGCTCCCTACAACAGTACAACAACTCACCCTTATGTAACAGATAATACTCCCTACAACTGTACAACAACTCACCCTTATGTAACAGATAATGCTCCCTACAACTGTATAACAACTCACCCTTATGTAACAGATAATACTCCCTACAACAGTACAACAACTCACCCTTATGTAACAGATAATACTCCCTACAACTGTACAACAACTCACCCTTATGTAACAGATAATACTCCCTACAATAGTACAACAACTTACCCTTATGCAACGGAAAACCCTATGTCCTGTGAATAATCATACCATCATCGCATTGTCTTCCTATGACCTCTTGTATAAAGCTGAGATTTTATATTTTATTACATATTTTTCTATTTTATTTGGACGTGTACATATACATTTACATAATTATGTCTTATTTGACACCTGTCTCTTGCTATCTTTTTTGCTACTTATTTAGAATTTATTATCACCATTTATATTTTTTCTCTCAGTTATTATATTACATTGTGACGTGTGAGCTACTGTGTTAAAAAAATTCTCTTGTGCATCATTAAAGTTTGTCTAAGTCAAAGAATCCTTACATATGACACTCTGAAATCTAAATTAAAAGAATTTAGACAAAAAGATTTTCACCATTTCTTTGATGACATGCAGCCTGCACACCTAGCCTAAAACATTTGTTAAGGCTTCTTCTGGATAACAAGTTGCTAATAGTACAAAATACATGCTGTTACAATTTGTTTTAATAATGTTAAATGTCAGACTAATATCTGTTCATTCCTGTTGTGATCAAACCCATTTAGAATCCCCCATTTACGCAGCTTTTTACTGGAGCCCATTTAGTCTTTACCTCATAAGTGACACTTCAATAAAGCAGAGTAAAATTAAATTGGACGGATACATTTTTAGTTCAGGGCTGTTGGCGTGTTTCAAATGAGCCTATTTGGGCCAGTGCCTGTGAAAAGCCTTGTTAGCCGTGTTACAATTCCTCATTAATGACACAAGCGCCAGGCAAACTGTAATTAGTTCTCTCATCCTGGCTCAGTTCAATTGGTTTTTCATGAAGAATGCCAACATGAACAGTACACACTTTGAAGGCCAGAATAGCCAACTCCTTAGATATTTGATGTAAAACAGGTCAGACTGGGGAAGATTGGTAAACCTATATGAATATTTACACATACAATGATCCTTTATTGTAGCTTTATAACTTCTCACTTCTAGTCCTGGGTCTTTAGGTGGTGTACTTTTCTGTGTTTTTTTTTTTTTTTTTTTTAACAAATTTCTCTTTCAGCACCAGTAAAATACCACCCACTCGTCTTCACTTAGTGTAGTGTAGTGTAGTGGCAACAAGCAAATACTTTTTTCTGTGACAGCCAAGGGTGGTTGGTTGGTGGTTATTGTACTAAAGCCTATTTTGGGGCATATTTGGGCCACTCTTCTGAAGAATAATCCATACATTAACAAGCTGTTCTGTCTGAGATATAAAATATGTTATTGCTTTGTCTGGAATGTTCCCCAGTATGGCATTATACATATTTTGGATCTATTCAATCAAACATGTTTTTATTGCTCAAAAATACACAGAAAAACATGCGTTGTTAATGGGAGCATGGTCATCTCTCCACAGATCTACCCTGTAACCTGGCTTGATAGTGTCACCTGCTTGTCTCCATGGAAGTAAATAAGTTAAAGCTACATTTGCAACATTTATGTTATAATGCTGTTACCTCATCAAAAACATACCATGACTTTGACTTGACTTTTGTTTCATTCATACCTTTTTGAGTAACTCTGTATTATTAATCTGTCTACATCTTCAAACCTCAAAATGCTCTGTTCCACCTTGTGATGTCATGAAGTAGTAGTTTCCAAGTTAGCATCTACCTTTTAAGTTTTGTTCAGTAGACATGAGCTATTCCAGTGTTGACATTATGCAAATGATTCTAGTGAAGGTGTGTGGAGTTTACAAACACAGTGGAGCACTTCCTGTTTTACCACATGACATCACAAGGTGGAACAGAGTGTTTTCTGTGTGAGAGAAAAACTTGAAGAACACAACTCTGGGCATGTTTTTGATGAGGAAACAACCAGAAATTATTTGCTTTTTGATTAAAATGTAATTATACTAGTCCTGAAGTTGGGCTCACAAGAAAGACTGAATCCCACTAAAACATTGTCTCTCTGTGAAGCGTACTCTTTTCCTTTAATAAGAAATAATGTTGGCGATGTGTCAGGCAAAGACACACAATTAGACTTCTCGGCTAGCTGCCCTGCCAAATTCCCAAGGGTCTACTTTGAGCAGTCACCTGTGGAAATCTGTTATAAAAATAAAGCTTTAAAACTAACATAGACTATTTAAGTAACAGGTGAGCACTTACAAATCAGCCAATACCCCATAGCAGGGACACAGACTCTAATGTAAGCTTAGTATTGATAGAGCATGACTTTACAAACCTATTTTAAATTGCAGTTCACATATACAAATGAGAATGGGAATAGCTGGGGCACTTGAAATCAAATCAATTTAATGAAGCTGCAGATGTTGCATTTGTCCTACAAAATGTACAATTTCCAATTCTACAAAGACACTGCCAGCAGACATCTCTATTATTTATACATTTAATCAGCACCGTATTCAGCTGTCTGTATGCTCTGGGTGTTAACTCAAAAGGCTCATAATAAAGAGATTAAGAGAGATTTGTAAGATGTAATCACACTTCAGAACAGCCATACAAAAGCAGGACTTGATGTTTATTGACACACAGTCAAGAGTAAACGGGCCCCACGCTGGATTTGTTTCGTAAAACGCTTGGGTCTATATAAAGTAGTGATTTTCAAGAGCACTTAAGACTTTATGAATATCCAAGGGCAAAAGTTTTGTCATTCATCTAACAGCTGTTCCTTCACTAGAGCTTGAAGGTGCGCTGCGTAACTTTTCTTCACTTGCTTGTTTCCGTGGCGATGCAATTGGCTTGCCTGTTCCACTACATGACATTAAACATTTCTGTCTAGCATTCATTTCATCGCGTTTGTATTGCTCAAAAATACCTTGAAAACCATGTGTCTGTGAGTGGGGATGCCTCTCCACAAATGTGAACTGTAACTGGGTCTGGTGGCGTGCACTTGCCTGTCTCCATGGAGATAGATAAGGTGCAATAATGGAATAGTGTGTAACATTCCAGACAAAGCAAACATGCCATGTCACTAACTTATCTAGGTTATAATGTTTCCTCATCAAAAAACATACCCGGAGTTGTGTTTTGTTTTATTCGCATGTTTAATGCCAAACCCTGCATATTTAGACTGAGTTCTTCTCTCAAACAGAAAACACTCTTTTCCACCTTCACCTACATAATTTGGATGATTTCAGCCCTGGAATTGCCAGTTTCTACTAAACCAAAATAAAAGGTAGCTGTTAACATGAAAACTATTACTACATGAGATCACAACTTGGAAAAGCATTTTGAGCCTTTGAGACAAGCTAATAATGCAGGATTGCTCTAACAAGTGTGAATGAAACAAACACAACTCCAGATATGTTTTTGGTCAGGTAACAGCATTATAACATGGTTTAAAGCTCACAAGAGTCAGTTTTGTGATGTTTTAAACAGAATTTGCTAGCACTCAGTATATTTACTCATAGACCCAAATGAAGTTACCCCATGGAGAAATAAAGGGGAACCAATGATTATGTTCAATTATTCAAAACAACAATTGTAGTATTTTAAAGTAAAACACAACATATTTTTGACTGACAAGATGTTCTTTCTTAAAATGAAAGGCTTCCCAGAAGGCTCAGTTCTCTGTAATGCAACAGTCACTTTGTTTTTCCCCCCTAATCAAACAAAGCAGCATAATAAATGCTGACAAATCCCCTATGTGTATATTATTCTTATTAACCACACAGATTTGCAACAGTATTTTCATTCTCTTTTACCTTTTATTCAAAGTGGGTAAATTAGTCCCTTTTATTTTAATTAAACTCATAATGCCACTACTGTTTCTTAATTAAACCTGCACAGGCTAATGGACTCTGTGTGTGACCCCCTCTTCCACTGCAATTAAGCCCAAAGACACTCCAATCTTTAATCACTTTATTTATTAAAAAGCAATGTGCAGTCTTTGTTGACAATTTAAATATAAATTAATAATGTTAAATTAACTGGCTGGATTCTGTGTGTTCTCCAGCTTTCCAACATAGAATGACATGTTTCTATAGGGCATCTAATTCTCTGCTCTTTCTTATCTCCTATCAAAAAGCACTGTACACTTAGAAGAAATAAAACATCCCACTTACGTACACAACATCGTACGGTATTAGTCGACTAGAAAAACAGTAAACACGGCCACATGTGGATTAAAAAACGTCTAAATTCAAAGTTACAGATTTTTACAGAAGCTATTTTCTCCTTTAACTCTTGAAGACATTTCCTGTTACGTATAGTCTAGAAAAGGTCACAGAGTTCACACCGAGGGAGCTTAGTAACTAGTTTATAGTCACACGCTGCATGAGATTACATAGGTTTCCAAACATCTCATGCAAACACACAAATGCCGCTTGGGGTCGTTGGTAATAATTTTGTAGTTTCGAACATTGTTGCTCCAGTGCTGTGACCTGTTGAACTGTTACAAAATAAAGCCACATACAGTGAATGGAGGAAGATGGAGTTTTGAGATCAAGTTCGTCAAATGCTCTTAGTCCGTCCCAAATAGATTTCCTCTCCACAGTAAAGAAGTTTCATAGTTGGCTGAAAAGGAAAAGGCCTTGAATGTTGGGTCCGATGGTCACAACACAAACTCAAGTCACATTTTACATTGGGAGGTTTTTGCTGAGTAAAAATGGACAGGTTAGAAGCCATTGCAATCTTGGGTTTTTAAACATGGAATGCATAATGAAGGGACTTAATACTGAAGAGGGTCATTCTGGTGTTGGCACTTCACAGTTAGAATCAGATAAAAGTGGATGATGTTCAGTCTCACTCATTTAGGGTCTATATGTTTTATATTTAGAGACATTTTTACTAAAATATTTTCTGGAAGATCACAACTATCATATAGCATTCAATAGGGATGTAATGGAACATGATAAAAGTGCAAAAACAATAACTTAATTATAAATACTAGTTATATTAAATACACAAAGCTAAAAATAAATAATTGGAAGTGAGCAAAGTTTGCCCACATATACCCATAGGTGTACTGGATAATAAAAATTAAAAAAAAAAAAATCATAATAAAAATGGCCGACAGATATGCATGTACCGTTACACCCCTAAAGTCAACTTTCTCTAACAACATCAATATTCAGGCCACTTTGTGATTGTCGAGTTGGGAAGGCTAGTTTCTACATGCACCAGTTTGTTTAGGAGTCTAGTTACTTGCATTATGTTAGTAGTGTATAGAGGCTAAATGTGTCTTTGACTTGTGAACCAAACCACAGCCCTACTGAGACTGTGTGACTTCGGCTGTACCTGTACTGACTAAAAACAATGTGTAGTATATGGCAGGGAATACCCCAAGGCTTTAGGGACACTGCAGCACATAGCCTATGGTCTGTCCTATACTGGGACACCTCCTGTTCCTCTGTTTTCTTTCCACAAGACAGACAGAAATCCTATTGTAAACATTGTTAAGATTCACATTATTAGTAACAATGGAGTCTGCTTTCTGTACATGCATGAGTTTTCACATTCAGAAGATATTAGTCCAGTTTGAGGATGCTTCCAGCAATGAAAAGTGGTGACATTCCTTGTTCTGTTCTGATCTGTAGGGGTTTGTCAGTGTAAAGTTGTTTTTTATTGTGTAAGTCTGAACTCTTTGGTCATGCTTATCTGCACTCAAGATACCAATACTGTACATTTCACAAGCTTTGTTGAGTGATGGCTTGACTGTAACATTTATAGGGTTAAAATCCATGTGTCCTCCCAGCTTTGGTCTCCTTCATAATGCAGAAAACAGGTCTGGCTCTAAGTGCAGTGTCCAGGTCTGGGCCACAGGGGGAAGTGTTTCATCAGGATGCAGCCAGACTCCAGTTTACCACACCACACGCAGAGCAAAAGGAGGAGCAGAAGAAGTCAGCACTGTGGGGGGTTGTACACTTCAGTTTTTGTTCAGTCTTGTGGTAAAAAAAAGGAGCAGAAGCAGGATGTTAAGCGATAGTGAGTGAGAGGTCCAGCGGGAGGCTGGGGTTACTTTGACCTGCACACAAACAGACAAACAGAGGCATGCTCAGAATCATGTCAACATTACTGAGCTCAACTTAGTCAACAAACACACTCACCCCTAATCTCCTTCTTATGCTTTGACTTTCACTAACTTACTAAACTTACTAGTGTATACTGTAATAGACTACTACTAGTGCTTCAAGTGGTAATGTGGCCTGTACTACTACTACTACTTTTACTATTAATGTTTCAAACCCCACTTGGATCAGTGAATACTTTTTGTGTGACACTTCACCAAGTGCTGACCAATGCCACAGATTGGCAACCTTGTTACTTCCTATCAAGGCAGTTATAACTACTTAAAGTTGTGCTATGTAACTTTTGGTCTGGTCAGTGTGTCCATCACTGCCTTGTCTCCATGGTAATTACTTTGCCTAGAATATTTCACAGTATTGTGATAATCTTCATTGAGTTTTCATTGGTAAAATACAATGAAAAAACATGCATTTGTACTGTGTTGTATTAGTAGGCTTGCCTCTCCCCATTTGTAACTTGGCCTGATGGCATCACTTGTCTTCATGGAGATCGATAAGTTTAATGCTATACTGTGGAACATTCCAAGAAATGCAATAACATAGACAAACAGGTGGCAGACCTTTCACCAGATAGTACTGTACAGTGCACCTTTAACTAGCCTAGCTTCAACAAAGTGAATGATGACTACAGTGAGACATTCTTCTTTCTTTCTTTCTTTCTTTAAACCCCATAATGCCACAGATTAACAAATATATTACTAATGCATTTTGAACAATGTCATCAATGTCTGATGTAAAAACTACAATGGTTCATTTACATGCAAGTTCGTTCTAACTTCTTTCACTCTGTGTGCAGGAGAGTCGTATTGATCTAGCGCCTTTTGTCTCCCTTACAAGCAATTTCCTTTGCTATTTCATAAAGGGTAACATTGAAGAAAGCCTACTGCGCTCACAAGAACATGACTTCTTTGATATACCTTCAAAAGTGAGCTGGGTTCCTCTACAGTCAATACCAAAGCTAATATTGTATCACCAACCTCAAATATAAGCCCTAAGGAAGCCCCATATGCCTTGAAACTGAAATAGATCTGCAGTAAAATTATCTTTGTAAATAATGAGACATATCATTTGTTTTACTTTTTATCTCATCAGTATACACCGTATTTGAACGCCTACTAGCTAGAAATGTACTTTTAGCACTCTTAAGTACATACAGTATGCCTTAAGGACTGAGTGTGATTGCATTTAGTATAATGAGGCCCACTATATCATAAAGATTGAAAGCAGAAAAAATCTTACGACGGACCAATCAATTTCTGTGTTGACACATTGTAAATGCTAGCTGTTTTATTGGGACCGATGGCCTAGCTTTCACCCAGCATTTAATTACACAGCGTCAATATGTCTTTTCTCAGTGACTGGGCTTATTGGGGAAAATTTCCTACTCATTTTCACCATTTGAAGCCAATCATTAGTCACAATCAAGAACTAAATTATGATCCTGTGATGGTTGCTTCACGATGCAGAAAAGATAACAGTTTGTCTCCAGAATCTTAAAGGAAAAAGGGATGCAGGGTGTAGCGTTTATAGTTATTCTGCAAAATATTATCTAAACAAAGTACCAGCGCATTTTACGTAGCACTTATTTGAGGAGAGTCATGCATTAATAATATACAAGACCCAAATTATTGCATAGATAAATATAACAATGTAAAAATATAACAATGAGTTGCATGATGAGAAATTTTAAGGCCTTCACTAACCTTATAATACTTTACACATATTTGAATTAGTCACAAAATAAGCTAAAGCCACTTCCTACTGAGGAACTTTGTGTGAAGGAACTTACAAGTCAAGTATGTGGACTGAATTCAGGTTTTATCATTGCTGATAAAAAAGTGATAATGAAAATATTTGAATCTATTTGAAATGTTTCTTGAGGAGGGTCCGCTATCTATTGGTCTCCATGGAGATAATGCTCTTACTGCTCTGCCTGGAATGTCTCACCATATGGCATTAAAATGATCTCTGTGAAGACTAGTAGGTGATGCCAATAGGCCAAGTTACAGGCTAGATCTGCAGAGAGGCGACCCCACTCACAATAATAATGCTTGATTTTCCAATGCATTTGAGCAATAAAAACACCAGTAATCTAGTATATGGAAGATGGATAACTTTAATGCCATACTGTGGAACAATCCAAGCAAAGCAATGACATCTCCACAGAATAGAAAAGTTATATAAAACACCTTTAAACATAAAATTAGCATGGCATTTTTGCAGTGTTTTGGTTCCAAAATCTACTTCTCACTTACACGATATGGCTTTGCTACCGTTCTCAATTATAAAAAAACATTAGGAAAAAACATTGGTGAAAGTTTCCCCAAAATAATGGTGTCACTTCTTTTTTTAGCGTTGTTTCTCTTTAGCTGTATTTCCTTTATTTATTTTTTATAGTAGCTACAACTTTCCTTTAAGGTCACTAATAAGTAGAGTTTTATGTTCTAGAGAAACAAGTGCATATTGTTACAAATCCTGCCTGCGGTAATTGTCGTGAAGTTATTTTGTGTGTAGTGTGTGTGTGGGTGGAAGTGAGTTTGCCACGGTAACAGAGGCTTTTCCGCTCTCCTCTGGGATGCTGCAGCTGATGCCTTTTATTGGTCCCTGTGGCCTCAGCCAATAAACACCAGCGCATGGGGGAAACAGCTGGGGAACAATGATAGCATATTGATGGTGTTTGGGGGATTTTTTAGCGTGCGGTTTGCTACATAAACTGTCCATCAGATCACATGTCGGGTCGGGTCGGCCATATTTGTGTGGGCAGAGAGAGTGCGTCTATTATCTCAGTGAGGCTGTGATTTATGATCTATGGGGTGTTTTTCACAGGGGATGCATAAAACTACACAACACCCCTTTATTGGGCTTTGTTTAGGCCCATGGTTCATCCATCACTGCATGTTTCTCTCCTTTAGCTCTTAATATTCTGACCTCAGTTTCTCTTATTCACAAACCTTTTGATACAAAGTCAAAACAAGTTGGTGGACATTGTAAAATGCAATGGGTTGTCAGTTCAGTATCACTTTATATTTACAGAACACCATAAATGTATCAGGGGTTGAATCTAAACATATTTAACCATTGTGACTGCTACTGAATGCCCTAACATTTTAAGTTAGCCATCAAATGGAATTGCTATAGTAGTGCTGTAACAGCAATTCCTATAATAAACATCAAAACAAATTATAATGATTTTAAATGTAATATAATTGACTTTGATGGTATACTTCATCATCTTTTCAAGTTTTAAAAAGTATTAATAGTCAGAAGTAATATTGTTTAAATTCTCTCTAATTTAATGCCATCCATCCATCTTCTCCCGCTTAATCCGGCTGGGTCGCGGGGGCAGCTTACTGCCCAATACTCATAGCACCTGACCCCCCCTATGAACCCCTCTGCAGGTGGTGAGCCCACAGGAGGGTGGACAACATGGTCCTTGATGTTAGTTCATAGGGGTGCGGGCATGTTTTGGGTTGATGAGGGAAACCGGAGCACCCGGAGGAAACCCATCCAGACACGGGGAGGAACATGCAAACTCCACACAGAAAGGCCCGGGCGACCCGGGGATCGAACCCGCAACCTTCTTGCTGTGAGGCCTGAGTGTTGCCACTCAGTCACCGTGCCGCCTCTAATTTAATGCCTTCTCTCTAATTTAGTGTCTCTCTTTTTAACTTTATGATGATTATTTATGTTTTGATTTGTTTGTTTTGTGATTTTAATGTATTTTGTCAATACATACAGAGAGATTTATGTAGTGTCTTGCCAAATGACACAATACCAGTATGCAGTTAGCAGCGATTTAGCCACGACTGTTGCCTCCCGGTATGAGAATTTGCGGGGCAACGGTCAATACCTTCACATGTATTCCTTTGAAGGAGAATACAGGTTTGGAATAGCGCTTATCTTTTATGTGGCCTTGCATTTCCAATTTATTTCCCTTAGAAGATTTGCGTGCCCCATAGAGTATAATGATAATGCAGTTTCTAAGGGACAAAAATGACAAGCAAAAGAATAAAGTATATAAAGTCATAATTATACAGGCAGATGGAGAAGTGTCTTGCCAAATTACACAATAACATTATGCGGTGTGGGGATTAAACTAATACTGTTGCCTTCCAATGAAAGAAGTATTTACTGCCAGTCCCATTTCCTTCATATCCACTACTTGAGAACAGATTGGAACTTGTATTCCCCTATTAGGGTAAAGTACAATAATAATGGAGGGACATGTTCAAGCTCACAACAAAAAAATACAAGCAAAAGAAATGTCTTGCGAAGGCATAATTGGTTATTGTTTACTATTTATTACTATACTGATGATAGGAAGAGTCTTGCCAAATGACACAATGTCTATATGCATTTAGCAGAGACTGAACACAACTGTCTCCCAAATATACAAGGCAAGTGCCAATCCCTGCACATTCAGTATTTTCCTACAGATTTAATAGCCTCCCAAGAGTCTAACAATGCATTTTAAGGTTCAAGCTCACAACAAAAATACAAGCAAAGGAATGTCAGCCACAATTGTACAGAGATGGGCAGTATTGCCAAATGACACAATGCCAGTACTCAATGCAGTTAGCCGGAACTGAAGCACTACAGCTGAATCCTACAGCATCTACAGAACAACTGCCCATCCCTGCATAATCAGTGCTTGTGTACTGATTTGGAATAATCTAATCTAATAATAGGCTAATAATAAAGCGTTTTATGATGATACAAGGAGATGAACAGAAGTGTCTTGCCAAATGACACAACAGCAATTTACAAAGCAGTTAGCAGTGACTAAACATAGACTGCATAAAGAAGTGGACTAAGGAAGTGTGAAGGCACCCATAGCATTCGGCTCCAGCCAAATGAAACTCACCAGGCTAGCAGTTGTGGGGCAAATTTGGAGTCAATTTCATATTAGGAACAGGAATTGATTTATAGACAAAATAGCAAAATAAAAACAACAGGACCACATAGAGCGTATTAATACAAACATTTTAAGGATGAGTCAGTGTTACGTTAGTACACAGTGAATTGACTTCGGAGTCAATGGAGCTGGACTCATGCTCACTTCCTATTTGGAACGTGGCAGTTAGCGAGAAAGCCATGTCCATCTATATATACAGTCTATGGGACCACTGCGGCCTCCCTATAGGGCAACTGTCTATCCCTGCACATTCAACACAGATTTAGAATAGCCTACTTCTCCTTTATACTGCTCCTAAGAGGCTGATAATAAGCCAACAGACCAACAACAAAAATCCAAGAATAAAGGCTCATAATCACACAGGGAGATAAAGAGAGTGTCTTGCCAAATAATACAAGGCAAGTATGCCAAGCAGTTAGCAGGGACTGAAGCACTACTGCCCCCCAAAGTACGCACGTGGCAACTCCCAGTCCTTTACATTCAATACTTGTGTAGAGATTTGCAACAGCCAAAGCACTACTAGCTCTACGACAAGGCAACTCCCAATCTTTTCACATTCCTAATGGTAAGTGGTCACATTTTTATATAGCGCTTTTCCACCTTCAAGGCACTCAAAGCGCTTTACAACAAAGGACCACTCATCCATTCATACTCCAGTGCACGCAGACACTAGGGACGGTTTTGGTTAAATGTCCTGCCCAAGGGCACAATGGCACCATTTATCTGTGGAAGCTGAAATCACACATCCAACCTCTGGGTCAGTGGATCTGACCAATGATGTTTATGTCGAGAACAGGGTTTGAACTGCCAACCTTTGGATCAGTGGACAAGTGCTCTTACCAACTGAGTTACTGCCACCTGAGTAATAAGAGTCTGATAATAATAATTCAGTTTTTCAAGCAAACTCATGATCATACAGGGAGATGAAAAGAAGTGCCTTGCCAAATGACACAATGCCAGTGTGTAATGCAGTTAGCAGGGACTGCAGCACTACTGCCCCTCAAAGTATCCACACGGCAACTCCCAATCCTTTCACATTCAATACTTGTGTAGAGATTTGGAATACTTCTTCTGCTCCTGATGAGAGCTTGTATTGATCAGCTGTCCCGTTCACATCAGTAGCGCGCTCATTATCTGGCCTGGCTGCACTGGTCCTCTCTGGACAGACAGTGAGATTGATGCGGGGGATGCCTAAGCCCGGACTCAAGGCGCATTTTGTGATTTCCCATTGGCTCGTCCCCACTCTAAGAATAGCCCCCAGTGAAATTGAAATCCATGCCCCCAGTCTCGAAATCACTACATGACGAGCGAGGATCTAGCGTGTGCCACTGTAGGATGCAAACCACAAAATCCATTTCAGTTTCAACAACAACCGTCAAGGATAAAGCACTTTTTCAACTTAACTTGTGAAGGATCCTTCTATAATGCTTGAGAAGTCACCACTGATGAGACCTTGAGCAGATAAGTAATGCGTTCCTAACCAGATGCAGACACAACACACGACAGAGCCCATATTGCACTATTTTCTGATCTATGTCATAATGTTGTTCCTTCATCACAAATATACCTGGAGTTGTGTTTTGTTTCATTCACACATGTTTAACACAGAAACCCTGCTTATGTGATGTCATGTGGTAATACAGGAAGTGCTCCTCCGTGTTTTTAAATTCCTTGCCCCTTTTCTAGGATAATTTGGATGATTTAAGACTTGGAATTGTCAATCTCTACTAAACAAAAGGTGAAAGTAACTGTTAACAAACACTACATGACATCACAAGGTGGAACAGAGCATTTTGAGCTTTGGAGATGTAGACAGACTAATAATAAAGAGTTACTCAAACGTGCGAATGAAACAAAACACAGCTCCAGGTATGTTTTTGATGAGGTAGCAGCATTATCACATGGCTTAAATTTCTCAAGAGTCAATTTTGCAGAATATGTCCTTTAAATGCTCTGTGGTTGAGAATTGCATAGGATTAAGAAGAAGTTTGCCTCCATTTTAAATATCAGCATTGTTATTATTCAATGCAGAGATAACATAGGAGGAAGTATATTGTGATAAAGAAGACATAACAAGAAGCACTATTCAGAAGTTAACAAAAGTATATTGTTTCACTGTGTAATATTTAACATATGACTAGCTAAGGGGACATTTCCACTATTCAATAAGGAACAAACAAAAAAGTAAAAAAGAAAAATATGGCAAAATGTATCTAGTTTTGCAGTTTAAGTTTCAAAAATATATTTAATTTTTCATCTGTGTTATTTGTCTATGGTTTTGATTCCAGCTGCTCTTGAACTTTGAGTTGCAACACTGTAAAGTCCCTCTTGTGGGGCAAATTAAAGTACTTATCTTGTCTTCTAACATATTATTCCCATAAAATATTCAATTTATATGAAAATGATGTGGGGGAAATGAGAGATAAATTAAATTCATGTACCAGAAGGTCATATCTACTCTTGACCACCAGGTGTAATCAGTCCTTGTTATATTGTTATAATTATTAGATGGTAGCTTTGTGTTGGTTTATAGACGGGGTTATGGCAGACAGAAACCCTCCCTAAGCAAGGGTCTGTAGAATCTTTGACCCCCATTATAAGTTTTTCTTTCCCCTAATTGCAAATGTCAAATTCTTCTTAAAGTTCAGCTGATTTAATGTTGCACAGAAATGAACAGACCAGTACACGCCAGCACTTGCATCAGTCCTGGCGTCACCTAGCACATAACCTGCCCCTCTCCCTTCTATTTCGGACTCAAATCGGGGCTGTACTCCAAAATAACTGTTACAAGGACATTGCACTGTTGCTCTGTACATGTTTTTGCAGCAATAACAACCATGATATGTGTCAAAAGCTATTTATACATAGCTCCACATGTTGCTGGACAGTGGTTCTCTGCCAAATAAATAGAATATGGGATGACACATACTTGTTGGACTATGGAAGTCTATATTGTGGGCAGCTCTAAAGAATCAAATGATCTCCCTTCATTATACTGATAGACTAGACTATATACTGTAATTTATTTTCCTGTATTGTATATTCTGTTACTCTATTGCTCATCAAAAACATACCTTTAGTTGTATTTTCTTTCATTTTCACATGTTTAAAACACAAACCCTGCATATTTAGTTCTTCTCTCAAATGGAAAACACTCTGTATTACCTTGTGGTAAGACAGGAAGTGGTCCTGTGCATTTTTATACTCCATAAACCATCAATAGAATCATTTGGATAATTTCAGCCCTGGATTTTCCAATCTCATCCCAAGATGGAATGTGGACAGAATAATAATAAAGGATTACTGAAACATGTGAATGAAACAAACACAATTCCATGAGATAACGATAATGTTCATGAGATAACAACATTCTAACATGCCTAAAAGTTCACAAGAGTCAATTTTGCGTAATATAGGGCCTTTAATTGTGTACTGTACACTGACACATCTTATACCAAGTGTCAAATACTTGTATAAGTAGATAAGAAAATAAGATTTGCTTTTACAATAGGATATAGTACTGCTAATAATTAAGTCATTTTATTTATTATATTTTCCAGAGTGCATTTTCTCTCTTATCTCCTCCACTAACCTCACTTCAAAAACACACCCACTGATCTGAGGCAGTGTTATATGGCATAATTACACTGATGAATACTTACATGTACATGGGCTGTAGCTGCAGATGGGAAGTCTTCTGGGGCCCCTGGTAACCGTACGAATCAAAGCCTCCTATAAAATCAACTGCACAAAAACACAAAGAGAAAGCAACATTCATTAGACTGTGCTGTGATACAATGGCAATTTCTACAACATTGTTCACATGCACACCAAAAATCTGATTTCTGGAGTTATCAGATAATTGAAATGTCATGTAAACGGTTGCATCTGATGTGAGTAATCTGATTTCTTTCCAAATCTCGCAGGTTTTGACAAGAGAAAATTATGCAAAATAAGGCAAACTAATGTGACAAAGACTAAATGAAAGCACAAATGTTAACAATTGAAATAGTTACTTTGAAATTAATTTTATTTTGTCTTCCAAATACATCTGTTACTCTAAAAATCCCTTTATAAACTAACACGTCACCAGATGTTTGATGATCAGATTTCTCTTGAGCGTGTAAACACACCAAAACTCAGATCTAATTATTGGCTCATGAGATCATTCTAGTCATCTGATTTTACTGACCGTGTAGTAAATGTGCCGATTGTTAGTACCCAATCTCTATTTCAATCAGTGAAAACATCTCCGCCGGTCTATTTTTAGCAGGGAGACATTTGCAGCGATATATTTTAGCCCCAAGAATACTGTTAACTGCTAAATTATCTAGGAGGCTCCTACACGTTTGCATGCCGTGAGCTGCCAGCAGGTGGTTTGCCTTCCAGATTTTCAGACAGCCAACATAGACTTTTGAAGCTGGGAAACCATTTCTTCCCCCTCACTTTGATGTCCTACCGTCTCATAAAAGGGCACTTCCTAGCCTTGATCAGTGGCATACTTTTCCCTATTTATTCAGCCAGATTTTGTAACATCAAGTACAATGTGGGAGCTGTCATCGCCAAGATAAAAAGCCAGTATACATTAAGGCGATGCTGGTAAACAAGAAGGAAATAGGCAAGATTGAGGGGGCATTACCAAGGCGATGAGTTGTGGTGAAAATATAATTGGGCTCTTATGGATTCCTTAGATCTTAGGCTGGGCTAGAAGAAGGTGATATGGTCAAAAGTATGCAGGCTAATTAAAATATACACCTTAGTAAGCAAAGACTGTCCACTTGAATTACTACTAGGCAAGGTGACAGTAAAAAGTACTATATTGTGAGTAAGTTGGAGAATTAATGCTGCCAGGCGGTTTGAATTAGTTTTAGTAAGAAGATATGCACACTACTGCAGTTTACAAGTGATATATATACACGCAAATTAATATATACAGTATACAGAAGACAGAAATGATTATATACAGTATACAGAAGACAGAAATGATTATATACAGTATACAGAAGACAGAAATGATTATATACAGTATACAGAAGACATTCATAAAGCAATAGTTAGTTGCATTTTTAATAACTACACTTTAATTATCCTTAATAGTAAGTAAGAGTTTATTACAATAAGCCTTAGTAACTACTTAATTAATACCTTAATCTCAAATTCTACTCTCTTAATGAAGTTGTTATAGTTAGTTTTATTGAAATTATATTTAAGGTATAGTTATTACTAAATATTTTTATAAGACATTTCAGATTTGGTATTAGAAAGGGCCTCATATGCAGTGTACATTAAATTAAGGGAATATGTAAGTCACTGTCAAAAACTTACAGCAGAGTGACAGCCAAAGCCTGCAGCCATATAAGGACATCCACCCACTGGGATTGTGGATAATGAACATTTGGCAAATACTTGTACTATGTGTTCTTTGTTCATTGATGTATGGAGGGAGGAAGCTCACATTAAATTGAACATTGTTGATTAAACGCAACGAAAGAGCAATGTGTATGTCTTCGATATAAACCCAGAGTTTAATTTATAGTAAAACATAATTGCCTTCCATTGGCAGCAATCTAAAATTATAAATCTGACTATACAGAAATTGTGAGTTCTTGAGTCTATTTCTCCTGCCAATAAGACGCATGTGATGTTCAAACAGTTGGATATACTTGAAGTAAACTGACTTAATTTGTTACACAGTTTAATGTGCTCTGGAGTTCAGGCCAAAAAACCTTTCAGTGGAAACACTGCAGTAATGTTGAAGTTTTTTAATGGTTAGGTTCACTACAGATTTCAGATGACTGCAATACTGTTTACAAACTTTATTAAAGGCATTGTTGGAGCCCTTTGCCATAGTACCAGTAGTATATATTTTCTTAACTTAATATTTTAGGGCTTGGCACGGTGGCTGAGTGGAGTTTGAATGTTAAGTCTGGTTTCCCCATCAACCCAAAAATATGCACAATAGATAAAAATCTCTAAGCTAATGCAGTAGTCTTGACCAAGCCTAATTAAATGCAGAGAACTAATTTCTCTACAGGACAATAATGGTTCATCTTAACCTTGTAATTGATATCTGTCGCCCTCTTC
Organism: Odontamblyopus rebecca; assembly: GCA_030686955.1. Taxonomy (NCBI): domain Eukaryota; kingdom Metazoa; phylum Chordata; class Actinopteri; order Gobiiformes; family Gobiidae; genus Odontamblyopus; species Odontamblyopus rebecca. The sequence goes on from CM060673.1 coordinate 19,782,505, forward strand.
TGGCAGTGATCTTGTAACAGTAATAGTGATCGAGTAATAAATGTAGAAAAGGCTAACTGGAATGTCTAATTTCCATTATGACACAAAACTTTTGGTAACAGCGTACTTGTTGGTACCCAAGAAGACCTTTAAATTGTGCATATTATGCTATTGTCTGATAAATTATGTTTGTCATCAAAAATATTTGTGGAGTTTTGTTTTGTTTCATTCACACATGTTTAAAGCACAAACCCTGAACAGAAATCACTCTGTTCCACCTTGTGATGTCATGCAGTAATACTCCAAAAGTTAAACTCCAAACATCTTCACTAGAATCATTTGAATGATTTCAGCCCTGGAATTGCCCATTTCTACTGAACAAAAGGTAAAAGGTAGACTTAAAAACTACAGCTTCATGACATCACAAGAAAGAACAGAGCATTTTGAGTTTTGGAGATGTAGACAGATTAATAATAAAGGATTACACATGTGTGAATGAAACGAAACACAACCGCAGGTATGTTTGTGAGAAGGTAACAGCATTCTAATGTGATGTAAAGCTTACAGGAGTGAATTTTGTTTAATATAGGACTTTTAAAGAATTACTCACTTAAACATGAATGAAAGCAAACACTACTCAGATTATACAGCTGCTGAAGTGCAAACATCATTAGAAGTTGGTTAAAAGCTCAGAAAAGTCATACGGGCATAATGATGGAGCTTTAAACTTTGTGTAGAGTTCTTCACTGTCACCTCCCCGTAAAGCTCACATATCTCTCCTCCTTTATCCCCTTAATGTATGCATCTGAAATCTCCATTACAGAACTCACCAGGACAACACAGCCCATCTCTGTCTCTCTGTTTAACCAGTGCTGTGTTTTAGGATCATTCGCTTCATTATAGTTTTTCCCACCAGACAAAACCCAGCCATTGGCCACGCTTGATATACTTCCTCTCTTTGTGCGAATCCTTTTGTAAAGATTGTAGCCCGGTGTGAACGCTAAGAGTTTTCCTGCTGATTCATGCTGCAGTCAAATAGTCTGAGCGCAGCCCCCTCTCGACCCTTTGAACAAGAGAAAATGGAGCCCCCCAAACCGCACCTTCACTGAGAAAAGATGCATTAAAAAAGAGAAACGTGCTGTTCAGGAATGGTCTGGGAGGAATGTTCTCCAGTGGGAAGAACTAATGACAACTCGGAAAATGACAATGGACCAAAATGCACAATCTGGGGGTTTGGGAGTCTGGCTTTGTGTTTTTGAATTACGCCTGGTTCATTAAAATATTCTCATGCATTTCCAATTTCACTATTCATTAGCATATTTAATGTCTAAAATGTTACCAAAATTGCACTTTCAATGTTTATTTTCTACCCAACAGGTTTGTAAAATGACAAAGGCAATTATCATTCAAATTATAACTTTCCAAATGATTGGGCTATTATTACAGCAATGTTTTTACTCTTTGGTCAGTTCAGTCTACAAGAGCATGCAGCAATGTTTACTCATTCATTGTATAAAGAAGTGGACTAAGGGAATGTGACTTCACCCATAGTGTTCGGCTCCAGTCAAATGAAGCTCATGATGCTAGCGTTATAGGGTCGTATTTGCAGCCAAGCTCCATAGGAATTTATTTATGAAAATACGTAAAGTAAAAAAGCAAAGTAAAAACACTGGGATCATGTAGGATCATACAAACACTTGACAAAAATGACAAGGCTCATAGCAGCATTGTTTTATTCCACTATCTTAAGATTTTTTTCTAATTGTAAATGTTCTCTTACACAACTTTTAAGTTTCCTATCACAGTATCACAGCAAATATACTGGTAATGTATGGGGGAAAATTGTTTTAATGAGAGGGTAGCTGGCCTTCACTTACTGAGGATTGAGCTGACGATGCACTGAAATCTTCCCATGAATATAAAGCTACATGTACACTGCACAACACGGTACAAGTTCAAAAGTGTTGTGGATCCAAAGCCAACTTAACCTAAAGTATAAAAAATAATGATGGATGAAACTAAGATAGTATTTCAGGTTTACATTTGCAAGCAGTAAAACCATCACTATACCAATAATGGTATATTTCCTAAACTGTATGGTTAAAAGTATTCTCAAAAACTACAAATCAGCTTTGTAAAAAGACCAAGAGCAGTGATGGGATGAATACTTTGAAAATGTACAGAATACTAATACCCACATTAAAATGTATTTTGTAATGTATACTGTTACATAGCCCAATCAGAGCACTGTATTATGAATACTTAAAGTACTTTAACAAGTTGAAATTAAATTATAGTGTTGTAACATAGGATTAACAACATATTTTTTTGTATCAGTACATTTCCTCTCACTCAAAAAAGAAATAAAAATCACACATGCACTCACCCCAAGAGCAGTGTTTTCTCACTGATTCTGTGGAGTCTGAAGCCTAAATTACACGATCAAATGCCATACCATTAATGTCTATATACCACTACAAATATTTCACACTCCTAATACCTTTGCCTTTATATTGTGTTGCATCTACCTCCCGCTCAGCTCTGTGTGTGTTTGTTCCCCAATTATGCACCTGTGTATTTGATAGGGACTTGTCTGCAGCCCTGAGACAGACACAGCAGTGAAAATGATGATTAATCTCCCCCTCTTTGCCACTCCACACCGCTCTCCTGCACAAGCACACACACGCACGGAATAATTATCACCGTAATTAGCTTTCTCAGCAACTCACAATCTTCATGGCTCCTCTGTGGGTTCAAGCTCCTTCACCCATACACACCACATGCTCGTCCTTGTTCAGTCCACAGGAATGCCTTACGGAAGCTTTTCTACAACTATGGCTTAAATGGACTCTTATGAGCTTCACGTCATGTTAGAATGTTACTTCATTAAAAATATGCCTGGGGTTGTGTTTTGTTTCATTCACAGATGTTTGCGTAACCCTTTATTATTATTCTGTTTACATTTCCTAAGCTCTTTTCCATCTTGGGATATCATGAAGCTGTATGGTGGTGATTGGATTGGCAGCCACGCTTCCTACAATTGTAACTTACCACCACTGGGTATGGAGTGAATGAAGAATGCTCTGTAAATAATGCTCTGTAAAGCATCTTTGTGACATATGTCTGTGAATATATATATATATATAAATAAACACTTACTTATGTACTTAAGGTAGTTTTGAAGTTAACAGCTACCTTTTTACCTGTAGTTCAGCAGAGAGCACTTCTTGTATTATCAATTGGCATCACAAGTGTTTTCTGTTTGAGAGAAGAACTCAGCCTAAATATTTGTGCATTAAACACATGTGTGAAACAAGACACAACTCCATGTATGTTTTTGATGAGGAAAAATCATTATAATCATAAAATCATATATGGGCCCTTTAACATGCAATAGTTACAATAAAAAAGTGGATTAGATTTGTTGTATAAAGATGAGTCTGTGATAGTGAGGAAGAGTTTTTAATGTTCTCAGCGAGATTACAAGGATTCAAACGGTCTTTACTTTTCATCATATTGTAACACTTGAGGTAATTAGGCAGATAATTGGATGCTACGTTGCAATGGCTGCCAAATTGCAAGCCTGCAGGTATGTTTTATCTTAATGGTCACTCAAAAGAATTTGTGTCTGTGTCTATATTACTAATGGATCTGCTCATTAACAACATACACACTTTTAACTGTGTTCTGTAGTAATTAACTTAAGCTTATATTGCCAATCATTTATTAACTATCATCTTCTTTCCTTTAGGCTCCCTCACTTTAGTGGTATAGTCATAGCAAACGATCTGTTTTGTGAGCAGTGACTTTAATGTATTATTGCAAAGACTTAACATTGATTGCTGTCATAATACAGCGAGTATGATTCATGCGTATTATAATGTTACACTGTGCTTTTTTGTGAACACTTAAGACTTGCGGATCAAAACCACTTCTGTGATACCCTCAACTTTTGATCAGAAATCAAAGAATAAAGACCACTTGTGCTTGTTTCCATTCTAATATATGCAATGAAGAGGGCTTTTCAAAGTCCCATATTAATTATAGGCATGCATACAGCACTGTGTTTTGTTCCTTAAGAAGAAAATAACTGTGAAATTTTAATTATGCGTGCACAAAAACTAGGCTCAGATTTCTCAAAATGTAGCTGCTTAAGTTAAATTATGTGGTGCTAAAAAGGTGGACTGACTACAAATGCTGCACATTAGATTGCATTTACACACACCAGCAGATCAAAACTGGAACTGGGAATAAAGTAGCCTTAGACTAGACTAGAACTAAACAAGTATTAAATCAGGACTTAACCACAATTACAGCAGGACTAAACCAAATCTACATTAGGACTCAAACTTCAAAGTGAATTGTCTTCCAAGAGCACATTTAATGAGCTCATATTAGGCTATTTTCTGATCCTGTGCATTGTTACACATGTTTAACACAAAACACTCCTGCATATTTAGGCTTTAGAGTTTTTCTCTCAAAACACTTGTGATGTCAATACAGGAAGTACCCCACTGCATTTTTAAATACATCCATCTATACATCTTCACTGGAAGCATTTGGATGATTTCCGCTTTGGAATTGCCCATCTCTACTGAACAAAAGGTAAAAGGAGCTGTTAACTTGAAAGCACCACTACATGACATGGAACAGAGCATTTTGAGCTTCGGAGATGTAAACAGACTAATAATGCAGGATTACTCAAACATGTGTGAATGAAACAAAACACAACTACAGTTATGCTTTTGAGGAGATAACGACATTATAACATGGCTTAATAATAGTCTATTTCATTAATATAGGACTTTTAACATTACAATTTTCAATATTATAGTCTCAGTCCAGTTCCCAGACAGGAGAACTTGTTGCCTTGGTGGATCATTCCCTGGGTTCAGAATGCATTTATAAGCTATTAATATTAATGTGTGGGGCAGAGAGCATGCTGATTCTTGTGCTGAATAAGACATGCTTGGGTATCGATCGCTGTGATGGTCTAGTCTGCTTTAATGGAATAACTCAAGTCATGGCCCCAGGTGCACATCTCAATCATGGTAACGCTGACAGATCCGCTGCAATAAGTACAAGGTTATCACATTGATTTGACTCATTTCATTGGAGTGTTGTCTAGATATGTCTTATTCAATATTTACTGCCTTATACTAGGTGATTTTATAGTGCATTCTGTCAATCTCTGAACTAAGCTTGCCCTATTCTTACAGTGCACTGTGTCAGGGTTGATAAAATTTGAAACAGCCAATAAAAAAAAGCATTTATAATTAAATGGCCCGTTACATATGTACACTATTTTCTGATCTGTGTTATAATGTTTTCTCATTGAAAAGATACCTGTTTCATTCACACAAGACAAAAGTTCGCTGTTCACTTGAAAACTACAGCTTGACATTACAAAGTGGAACAGAGCATTTTGAGCTTTGGAGATGTAGACAGACTAACTAAAGGAGTACTCAGACATGTGTAAATGAAACAAAACACAACCCCAGGTATGTTTTTGAGGAGGTAACAGCATTATAACATGGCTTGGAGACCTAACGGCAATTTTAGTGCATTTGTTCTCACCTGGATTTTTTTTTTTGTAATTTTGCTATTAAAACTGTAATCATTTTCAGTGAAATAACCCTTTCAAATAAAAATAGCAAGGGATGCGCAATTACGCCGACTGAGATGCGTAATTTGCCATTTATTTGAGAAATATAAATATAATAAATACACTTAGACCAGTTTTATCAATTGTTATGAACATAGACACTCAGAGCATCAACCATTTTGACTTACTACACTCTTTGGCAAAGTTTTGGCCAATGAAAATGGCTGGAGCACATGTGTTGGGCGGAAAACAAAGTTCCTATTGGTTGTCCACTTGTTTTCTGCACGCCATCACACAGCGTGTGTGTGACGTAGGATAATGCCGGAGATATGTTTGGATAGCTCCTGTCCGTTTTTCAAAGGAAAAAAATGTTCTCTCTTTTACAGTTGGAAAGTTATGCGTGGTTATATAAAATATATTCCCCGGTATCGTATACGATACCGTCGGTCTTGAAGAGTTAAAATGCACAAGAATCAATATTGCATAATATAGGACCTTTAATCATAATTTAACTAAATGTTCAATTTACTTTACTGCACATTTTAATAGTATTGAAAGGCAAAGAAAGTTTTCAATAGTCATGTAACTGGAATTTTGGTTTTATTTTTTAACAGTAATAATTTTCCACTCTTACATCATGGCACTTTAAGTTTCTATTTCTTCTGACAAATATATGTTTTAGCTGAAAGCATACATTTGATATTTCATGCCAGATAATTTTATTTGGACAGGCAGAATACACCATAAGCGACACATAAAGACTATGTTCAAATACTCTGACGCAAGTTTTCAAAATACTCATTAAATCCGGTAAGTGACGTTCAATGTGCTACAACTACATAAGAAATTTAAATCTGAACCTGCAGTATCTACGTATGATTCAGTGTGTCCCCTAAAAACATGTCCTCCCCTTTTTGTCGGTAATTTCAAAAGATCCAAGTCAGGGAGCTGGAGCTGGAGCTGTCAGTCACGGCCCTGCCTCAAAAATGGCTTCATTCACAGTCACTCCGTCAACATCAGAGAGACGCTAAAAGGACACAAGGAGACGAGGAGAGGAAAGCAGCCGAAAACTCAGGAACAGATTTGATTTAGTTCACACTTTTCATTTCACATGGCTCACAACTCAACACAACCGCCCACAACCACTTTACAAACTCTTCTCCAAATTGACTGCTGGCTCAACCTAATGTCAACAGCTATAGTTCAGCAGCAGCCGCGGGGAACCAGGCATACATCCAAACTCGAGCTAATTCTGAGGTGTTCTTCCTGATTGTTTTTCATTACGGCTAATTTTAAAATGAGATTAGGAAGAATATTTGAATGTGTGTGCAGATTAAGATATTTTGACAGTGATTACCGTACTGTAATGTACCAATGCTGAACTCAAAAAATAACTTGACCAAGGAATAATTTTTTGAGTGAGGACAAATGCTACAGCAAGGACAAACAAGTAAAAGAAAAAAAATATTTACGAGGCCAAACTTGCGTTACAAAATGTAGTTGGACTTTTATGAGCTTTTAACCAAAGATGGAGATGTAATACTCATGTTTCCTCATCATATAAGTTATATTTTTAGCCATTAATATATGTTTGAGTTTGATCCAATGAGAACTTTTCAGTTTTCACCTCCCCCATATCTCACATCTTAACTTCTTGCAACTATTTTAAACATTTAGATTCTGGGTCATTCAAATACAGCTAAAATGCCACAGAGCCATTTATCAAAAATGAAAGAGTACATGAAAATCCGCTGCTGGCTATGGTAGAATGCCACTATGAATCAGTTCCACAGTTTTTGAACAAGATGTCAATGGACCTTAACCTTGCACAGTAAGATGGATTCCCACTATATTTGTGAGTTCACAAACTCACGAGAATCCATCTTGGCACCCACTGGTGCAATAGTGCCCGACAGGTGGTTGGTGACCTTTGTGCGGAAGCCAAAGATGAAGAGCCCAAAAGAACCAAAACAAACATGGTAACGCCCACAGACGTACTTCAGCCCATTTTAGATTTAAGCACTTTGTGCATCTGTGGACAGGGAAGGCTTTTCTCTCAGCTGGATATAACAAAAGCTTGATTTTTCAGCTTGTTTTCCAGATGCTTTCAGCTGGACCCATCCCAGATTGATAATGTGTAGCACTCATTTTAGAGTGCTACACATATCAGTCTGAAACGAGCCAGGTTAAATGGACCTGTTTCTGTTACAATTTTGAGCATTAACTTAATTACCAATGAACAAAAGGTGAACTGCATACTCATCTTTGTATATCATTATTAAATATGTCATCTTTAACAACTACACAATTGCATATGTGTATTCAGTGGGATTGGTACTTACAGCTGTCTTCTTCCTCTGAGATGAGCTTGACCACATAGCAGGCGTAGATGAAGCCCACCAACTGAAGAGAGAAAGACAAACACATAAATCAACCAGTGCCCAGGAACAATACACAGATAGCAACAGCAGTTTGGAGTTAGATGCATCACGGTGGAGAAAGAGCCCTAACCAGCACAGAAAGCAGCAGAGGTGTTACAAGTTATATAAGGCCATGTAGCTGATTTTTACCTTCTTTATAACACAACTACGTAATTTTAAACCATTTTCAAAGATCCAAATTATTCCTCACTTACCTTATGCATACATAGCATCCTAATAATTTATCATTTGTTAATAAGCACATTTCACTGAGTTTTTGATAGAGTTTGAAGTCTGAGTTTTGCTGTCACATCACGATAATGCTAACAAGCAACATGTTAACAGTGCACTTCCTGATTGTCAGAGAATAAAACGCTAGATATAGGCAGCACACAGCGGTATCATATCCAACTCAAGAGCTGCTTGAAACAAATTTTTGGAATGAAACTAATTTTGCGCTGCTCCACAAAAAATGCAGATGGCTACTTTTAGCATTCCTGCACACCGCACAAATAACACTTAAATGAATGAGAGCGCTGACTTTGTTTGGTATCTTCAATGACATGAGCAAGGTTAGGCTGCATTAAGTCTGGTTTAGTGCATAACCCTGAGGCTCGTAACTCAAATAAAAATATGTCACCCCCATGTCTGCCTTATTGTGCAGTGAATAAGGCAAGATAGCGATGACTGAAAATTGAATCACAGCAGCAAGTATAGCTTTTATATTGCAATGTCACGCCAGATAGTTCAGATTTGTCTTTAACGTCAGCATTACTTTTTACAAGGTTTTGCAGTATGTGGATAGTAATTCAACTCATGTCATTACAGGTCAAAATATAACAAAAAAATTGTTACAATTCATGGAGACCAAATGTGGTCAAGTTACAGGTCAGATCTGTGGAGTGGCAACTTCACTCACAGTCAGAATGCCTGTTTTATAGGTATTTTTAAGATACAAAAATACCTGTAATTGCATAAATGTAAAGTAGATCTATTTAATGTCAAACTGTGAAACATTTTCAGCAGACCAATGACAAATCCATAGAAACAAGAAGGTGACAGACCCCCTACCGAAAAATTACATAGTGACACAAAATGTATTACGCATTTCTTGCAAAATCCAAAGATCTAAAAACTTTGGAAAACAAACTATGCTTTAAGCCTATTTGTTGACAAGCACTGACCTAAAAGCACATATATCTATCTATTGAGTTGTCCAGATAGAACAGTACACTGATATTGTGCAGTGTTTAGACAGTGATGTAGCAGTCAGTGCCAGAAGTGAACCTTTTCCTCTTATCCCTGCTCCGATTGGCTGCCCGTTTCCAAGGCGACACAAGGGAGTAGGAAGACACTGTCAACATAAGGTCAGTGTTTTAGTGACCTTATTATCTGGCAGTAATAGAATGACACAAGATAAATATAAATGTTGAAACAAGAGAGAAAAAGTGTGTGGGGAATGGTTTTAGAGGTGCAATAAGGGATTTATCATTAATCCTCAAACACAGAAATCCTTTTGACTATTTCTCTGTATTTCTTCAGCTTCAGATATAAGTTTTCATTGCCAAATGTTGTTTTGCCAACTCTATTGTTTTCTGTTAAGAACAAAATTGTAAGCTTATAGTTCACATGTTCCTCTAAGTTTTGACATTAACCAGCTCGCCACTGAAGGATGAGAAAAGTGCAGTTAATACATATCCTGACAATTAATATAATGGAGTTTTGGTTAAAGGTGCACTGCACAACTTTTCTGATGGAGGGTCTGCTACTTACTTGTCTCCATGGAGATGTTATTGCTTTGTTTGGAATGTTCTTTGGTATGACATTAAACATATCCATGTAGTATTTGCTCATTACGAGTGTTTCTACTGCTCAATAATAGAATAATTCCTTCTGTGAATAGGGGCTCTCCACAGATCTGAATTATAGAGTAGTGCTGTAATCTGCTTGTCTCCCGTGTGGAACATTCTAGACAAAGCAATAACATTCCCATCGAGACAAGGAGGTGGCAAACCCTCCACTAGAAATGTTACACAGTGCACCTTTTACCAGGGTGACCAGACGTCCCTTTTTACCCGGGACAGTCCCCGTCTTGAGCCCTATGTCTCCATGTCCCAGCAGATTTATCCAAAACCAGTGATTTGTCTCAGTTTCATACAAAAAATGTCCTAGTGTCCCTATTTTTGACCAATCTGATCCCTGCCAACAGTAAAGGGAGGCAGAAACTGTCATTTGTTTAGGTAAAATACAGAAAAGCTGCTTAAAAATGACCAAAACACAAAGAAAATGTGACTACTATTTTGAAAATATGGTCACTCTACCTTTTACATATTTGGATTTGTCTGTGTTTTCCCAGCTATTTGTTTACACTATAAGATATGTATGAATGTAAGTGGAACACCAATTGCCAGAAACAAGGCTAATGCTTACAGGTAGTATTTACAGGTACTATAATTAAAAAGAATTATACCTGATGCAAATTATCAGGGGAGAGGGATGTGTTTATTTTAAAACTTTATATAAATATATTTTGAATCACATTATCAATCAAATTACAACCTAAGGGCTATTGTCTTTTATGAATCAATAAAGTTTGTCTAAGTCTTATGTTATTCATGAGTTTCAGCTTTCTGTTTATGTTTCATTTATTTCTATATGTTTCATCAGAGAAGAAAGAAAAAGTATTTTAATTGAGAATTGCTATAGCAACAATACACATTTCCCATCTCTCTGATACTCATATAGCTGCCTGTGTGTAGCAACCTTGCCTACAGCATGTATACTTAAAATTACCACCTGGATGCATGTATACATAAACATCACTTTACCGCGGTACAACAGGAAACTTCCATTAACCCGTATTCAACCTATAATGCTACGTGCCACCATAGACTTATAATGAGCACATATACATGCCGTGGACAGCTGCAAATGTGAACCACCGCATTTACCATTCAGTGGATATCTCAAGGTCTTGACCCCATTTAGTCTAAATAATGTGCAGCTCCCTAAGTCCCTTGTTTCCTTTCCTAGCCCTCATCCCTTCCTTACTCCCTGTCCTGCTTCCTCATTCCATCCTCTCCACTCTTTGCATCCTTATCTTCAATTCGTCTCCCTCCCCAGTCCTGTCACTAAATGAGTCATAAAAATATAGTGTATTTCTCAGTGGAGCAATGATTTTTTTATTTCAAGTTGAGCCAAATGCTAGACAATGCAGCTGCTGTTGTAGGGATAAACGGCAATGGGGAAATCAATTTGGATAACGCACAAGGCTTTATGTAGCAATAATAGTCTCAACAAACTACAGCTAGTAGCGGATGTAGTGTCGCTCTAGAAAAACACTTTTAAAATGAAGATTTGTTGCTTGTATGTCATGATTTGGAGCATGGTACACCTTCTCCATCAGTTTTTGAGATGGCAACAAGATGCATAGTTGTAACAATACTCTTCAAGTCATTCTGAACGGTGTTAGAAGAAATTGGAAATGTCAACTGTTGTGACCAAAGACACAGGTTTGAGTTAAATTGAATGAAAAAAGATGGCTAGTGCATGGAATTCATTAGTTTTTGTTAGTCTTAAAGGTGCACAGTTACTGCTAAAGGGTCCACCACCTGTCTTCATGTTAGTGCTTTGGCTAGAATGTTCCACAATATGGCATTAAACTTGTCTATTCAATTACTGGTGTTTTTATTGCTAAAAATGGAATAAACATGCATTCTGGCTGCGAGTGGGTGAACATGTCTAGATATCTGACCTGTAACTATTCCTGATAACTTATCCCCATGGAGATAGATACGTTTAAAGACATACTGAGAGACATGGTTGTAAAAGCAATAGCATCTCCATAAAGATAAGCAGGTGACAGACTCTGCTAGAAAAGTGACACAGTGTACCTTCAAAGGCAGTTATGTAGCCTGCACTCTTGGTTTAAAAAAGGAACTAAAATCAAAACTTTGCTTGCCAGTGCCTTAAGCTGCATATTGAGGGCACATAATCGTTTTTCTCTACCACAGTAGATCTCGGTATATTATAAAACCTCAGAACCTGGTTTAGTTATGGCCATACTGGCTTGTCAAAGCCTGATCCCGTCAGATCTCAGAAGCTCAGCAGGGCCGGACCTGGTTAGTACTTGGATGGGAGACACTGGGAATTCCAGGTGCCACAGGAAGGCGTCAGTGGCAAAAAATGTCGTAGTGTCCTTAGGCAAGGCACATCACCCACATTGCCTAGTATGAAAGTGGTGTGTGCATGAGTGTTGGTGGTGGTGGTCGGAGGGGCTGATGGCGCAGACTGGAGCCTCGCTTCCGTCAGTCTGCCCCAGAGCAGCTGTGGCTACAATAGTAGTTTACCACCACCAGGTCTGGAGTGAATGAATAATGCTCTGTAAAGTGACTTTGAGTGTCCAGAAAAGTGCTATATAAAACTGATGCATCATTATTATTATTATAGTTATAGGAATTACCAACCATAGACACTTGTGGTTGGAGTTCCAAATATGAAACTCTGCTCCGAAATCACTCCTATAACTGCTAGACATCGATGTGCTTCATTTTACTTGAGCCGAACACTATAGGTGACGTCACTCCCCCTTAATCCACAGACAGTCTGTTAGACAGTCTGTGCCACCAACCCAAACGAGAGCCTCCTGACTGCCTAATAATCATGTTGAGAACCAAAACATCAAATGGCAGCATGAACAACTTGACCATCATGCACAATAAGCATTCACTCTAATGAAATATCTGCATCAACAGCAACAACACAGTCAGGGTTTGTTTGTAGTGTTTCCAGAGTTTCCTTTGACTTTCACTAAAGGCTGTAGCAGGCACAGCTCTTTGTCTTGTGTGGGCTCATTGCCTCAGAAAATGACTGAGGATGAGTTTTGTACCAACACAGACACGGAGCACAGAGCCCTGTCTCTCCAGATCAGCTTTTCATCAGAGCGGACCGCATATCAATATCCTGTTCACATTGGGATCAGACGTCAGAGCATGTAAACATAATATCCCATTTACAAAAATTCGGATTGTATCTGTTAATAAGAGAGAACTACAACATGCTCTTTCTATTTATGTTTAGATATCAGATGTTTCAGTCATAGCTTGTAAAATGAATGCTATTGCTACAGGAGTTAAACCACAATTAAATGTTTCCTCAGCAAAAACACCTGGAGTTGAGTTTTCATTCACACATGCTTAACACACAGTGATCACTGGAATCATTTAGATAATTTCAGTCCCGCTTCATGTCATCACAAGGTGGAAGAGAGCATTTTGAGCGTTAGAGATGTGGGCAGACTAATAATAAAGGGTCACTCAAAAGTGCAAATGAAACAAAGCACAACTCCATGTACGTTTAACAACAGCAGAGTCAAGAGTCGATTTTGCGTAATATTGGAGGTAAAAACAAGTGGGTTGAAGTAATGACGATGGATGTGGTGAAGATCAATGAAACAAAACACAGAGGAGCTCTTCAGGATTACAGCCTGATGATATCAAGAGGGGGTTTAAAGCTCTCAACAACACTGAAACCTAGTTAAGAGTCTATTTCGTTTTTAAATTCTCTCCTTGGTGACCTGAGTCCACTTGGTTTTATAAATCTTGCAGAGGAGAAAATTGAATAGCAACATAATCAACACTGTCACTGCGACTACCTCTCGAACTTGCTCAGTGCACTTTTGTTAGTCCAAATTCAAGTTTCTGCCATTCCAACCAGAGAACAAGAAAATGGGGACTTATCACGACATATGTAAAACCGACTATAGCAACAAAACGAGGCTTAGTGAATATGAATTATGTCCAATTAAGTAACGTTCCGCATCTAGGCAGCATAGAAAAGTGTAATAGTGTGTAAAATGTCAAAGGTCATCGAGGAATTAACTTGCACAAATGAGCTGCAGGCACTTGGAACTATTTTTAATGACCCCATGAATAATTGAAGATGACATCGCTGAGGAGACAGTTGCAGAGTTTGTGCACTCTAGAGAAATAATGACCAAGTTCCTATCTGCTCCTATGTTCTTTGTGCAGTTTGCCTGAATCAAATTACCCTGATCCAGTGGTGGTGTGGGGAGGAGAGACAAGGCTTCTCTTTTCATTTTGGCACAGGATTAGAGTTACCTAGTTACAGGCCGAGCAGGCATGACGCTGTATTTGATGAGCAGGAATGGAAATGGTCTGATGCGAGGGAAATGGAGGTCGAAGCAGCGCCATCCTGTGATCGTCCTGACAACCAATAACTGGTACAACACGGACATTTCACCTGGCTGACACAGAGCGCAATGAGACAAGGAAGTATGTGGATGGGGGTTTTGTGCATCGGGCTGGGGCAAGTTTGGATGAGCTCAATATCCGAAAGTAAAACTATTAAAGGAGCCATATTGTGCTGTTTTCTGATTTATGTTATAATGTTGTTTCCTCACAACAAACGTACTTGGAGTTTTTGGAGTTTTTTGGAGAGCATTTTGTGCTTTTGACATGCAGACAGACTAAAAATAAAGGATTGCTTAAACATCCAGGTATGTTTTGGAGGAGGTAACAGCATTATAAAATGGCTTAAAGCTCACAGAAATGTATATTGTGTAATATAGAATCTTTAAGCAGTTTGTGTACAGATTAATTATGGTACTTTATCACTACTGTTACTAATTCTGTTATGAACTATAACAACTCATTATTTCTACTACAACTACATGGAGTGGGTGATATGAAAACAATGAATTGCTGTCTTAACAAATGTCTTATCTTATTGTGCAGTACAGTAGCTTTGCATTGCCTTAAATCTCAGTTTTGCTCAACTTAGTTTCAGGACTTTTGAGAGTTCATACTTTGGAGGGAAAAAATGATTCCACGTCTTTTCTGTGTTCAGGAAATTAATAGTAAAAATGATTTGAAAGAGAAAATTGTGATCAGCCAATATGATATTTTTTGTCATATCACAGTCTGCCTGCATGTGTCTAATCTGATCTAATTATACAACAGTCCATCAGAAATGTGCTCAAATCTGTCTGTAAATGTCATGGTTAAGGTTCAAGTATCTCAGTCTTCACCCCAAACGTGAATGAATTTTAAATAGAACCACCAAAGTTCAGAAATATCACTTTCTAAACTTGGCTGAAAGATTACTGCAAGTTTCTTTCTTCTTTTAATCACTGTTATGTAGCGTTAGAAAAAGTTCTTCATGAAAACAATATTCTGATTTTGGTAATAATTTATTTCAGGGTGCACATCGACATCTAACAAGCTCTTAATTTGTGAACTTGTAAGTGGTTAATTCAATGTTAATTAGTCTTTATTCAGCCTTATCAATGTCTTACTCTGGGTAACCTTATTCTGCTGACAGGGAGAGGAAGGGAGAGAGAGAGGGAGAGAAAGAAAGAGAGAAAGGGGTAAAGAGACAGGGACAAAGAAAGGAAGAACGAGAAAGAGTGAGAGGAAGAGAGAAAGAAATGTAGGAAGGGAGAGAGGAGGGGAAAAAGAGAGAAAGTGAAAGAGTGAGAGAGGGATAGGGAGAGAGAGAGGGAGAGAGAGAGAGAGGGACAAAGAATGGGAGAGTGAGAAAGAGAAAGAGGAGGGGAGAAAGAGAGGGAGGAAGGGAGAGGGGGAGAGTGAGCGAGAGTGAAAGAGAGAGCAGGGGAGAAAAAGAGACAGATAAATAGAGACAGAGAGACAGAGAGAGAGAGAGAGGGGGAGAGAGAGACAGGAAGGGAGAGAGAGAAAGAGTGAGAGAGGAAGGGAGAATGAGAGAGAGGAAGGGAGACAGGGCGAATGAGCGAGAGTGAAAGAGAGAGAGGGGGACGCAGAGAGGAGGGGAGAAAAATAGAGAGAACGTGAAAGAGTGAGAGAGGGACAGAGAGAGGAACGGAGAGAGAGAGAAAGGAAGGGAGCAAGAGAGAGAGAGACAGGAAGGGGTAGACAGACAGGGACAAAGAAATGGAGAGAGAAAGAGTGAAAGGAAGAGGGAGAGGGAGAGCGAGCAAGAGTGAAAGCAAGAGGAGGGGAGAAATAGAGAAAGAACAAGAAAGAGTAAGAGAGGGACAGAAAGAGGAAGGGAGAAATAGAGAGAGAACATGAAAGAGTGAGAGAGGGACAGAGAGGAAAGGAGAAATAGTGAAAAAGAGACAGAGAGAGAAAGAAGAAGGGAGAGGGAGGGAGCAAGAGTGAAAGAGTGAGAGAAGGACAGAGAGGAAGGGAGAAAGAAGGGAGAAAGAGAGAGGGGGAGTGTAGAGAGAGAGCTGACACTGAGCCCTGAAATAAAAAATAAAAGATGTTTAACTTTGTATATCTCCAAAACAGCTTTCTTGATATGATCCATTTTTAGTTTTATCTCCACCTGTACTTCAGACAATACTTCAGACGACGTGTCACTTTCCTGGCTCCACATGGTTGCACAGAACAATCCCAATTGCCCGAAAACAATCATTTCCACAATATTCTGCAGGTGGCTGTTGCCATAGTAAACACAGCGACTGTTAGTTCTGCATTGGTGAGTCCGGTGACATTATCCAAAGCTATGAACACTGATATGGGCCAAAAGTAAAATGCATTCTGTTTGCTGCCCGTGTTCTGCCTTTGCACATTAGTTCTCAGTGCTATTTCGCTCCAGTGCGCGAACAGAACGTTCCCATCAAATGTTTGCAATGATAATGACACAAAAGTGCTCTACCAAGCAACCTGCTGCAGGATTTCAGCTTCGAGGGAAAACACACTCTACCAATTCAGTTTAAGAGCGACTTTCAAACAAGGCTCACAGCGCCCGTGTCCAGTGTTTGAGCATGGCATGTTTTAAGGAAAGGGAAAAATTGACTCTTGTGAGCGTTTAGCCAGGTTAAAAGCTTATAACCTGATCAAAAACAGACCTGGAGTTGAGTTTTGTTTCTTTCACATTCTGAGTAACCCTTTATTATTAGTCGGTCTACATCTCCAGCTCAAAATGCTCTGTTTCACCTTGTGATGTCATGTAGTGGTAGTTTTCAAATTAACACCTACCTTTTACCTTTAGTTCAGCAGATATTGGAAACTCCAGAACTGAAATCATCCAAATGACTATAGTGAAGGTCTATGGAGTTTAAAAACACCTTCCTGTATTACCACATGACATCACAAGGTGGAGCGTTTTCTGCTTGAGAGAAGAACTCAGCCAAAATATGCAGGATTTGTGTGTTAAACATGGGTGAATGAAACAAAACACAACTGCACCTATGTTTGTGATGAAGAAACACTGTTGTAATCTAAGTGTCCGTAGTTATTACAGGAAAAATGTGATGATTGAGACAGTTTGACAAAAGCAAAGACACTTTTAAAAGTGAGGCACAAAATATGAGTCAGAAATTTCTTTATTTTTTGTGTGTGGTCACTGGACATGAAGAAATTCTTAAGCTAGACCTACTGGTAAATACAAAAAAAACTTTTAAAAAAACAACCACGACAAAACTAAAACTTGGCTAAAGAACTAGAACAAGATCAAACCAAGTCTACATCAGGATTAAACCGGGATCACCAAGCCAAACGCAGCCATAGACCTCGCAAACTGAACTGATGAGGAAGAATGACATTTTTTGTTTATAGTGTACTGTTCCTAAAGTACTGTGCATATAGCAACAGATGTCCTATAACCACAAGGTTGACAGTTCAAATCCTCTAACCCCCTCCAAGCTATATATTCATGAAACTGGATATTAATCTGAACAGTTAAAAAATGAGATACAGGACTACTTCAGAATGATCTTGAGCTTTATCAGAATGAGTATAAGACAACAAAGTAACACAAAGGAACTACTATAACTGTGTGTGGAAAATGAACAGTGTGTTTTTTGTGGTATAGTGTATAAAACCTACTTTTTAGTATCGAGATTAAAATCGCCACATCTTCAGTAACTTCCTACTGCTGAAAAATGAAGTGAACATCTTCCTCACCCATTTTAAGCGACCTTAAACACATCCTCAAACATAAAAGGCTCATAATGCTAAACTTAAAATGCATAAAGTGGTTCATTAATTTCAGCCATTCAAAAACAATGAACACTCCTCTGCCCGGAAACACCTGAACCACTGCGGCATTTCGGAAATAGCTGGGGGAGAAATTAGCGGAATGTCAAACAGCTGGAGTTCAATAAGGAAAAGCGGTTTGTTCTGCATGGCTTGGGCCCATCTCTCCGGGCGGGACACTGGGGAGAAGACCTTTACTCAGACCAAGGACACACGCCCGCAACTACGCCTTTATAGGTCACACTCCTACCAGCCGACGAAGCTCAGCCTCTGCCAGGGAGCGAGGAGAGGCCAAATGAAAGAGCGAGGAGGAGAGAGGGGGAGAGAGGAAGAGAGAGAGAAGAATGGAGTACAGCGAGGGAGAATGAAATAGAAGGGGGGTGGTAGAAATGTAGAGAGACAAAGGGAAAGGTTGAGAGGGGTAATATAGAGAGAAAGGGAGAGACAAGGACAGAGAGTGGGTAAATAAAGAGGGAGAGAAAGAGAGGGAAGAGGGGCTATAGAGAGAGAGAGAGAGTCGACACTGAGACAATTATTTCCCTAAAGGTTTTGCAATGATAGTTCTATGTCCACACTGTTAAGAGCACTTTCTGTATGGTATGAATATATGTAATTATGTCTATGCAGATGAGCTCATGATGGTATCCTAAACAAACTCTTCTAAATCTCTATGCAAATCAAGTGAGATTAATATATTTAGCCAGAGCTTATATTGATAATCTCTATAATACTACATCAAATATGAGAGCTAATTCATTTTAGAGTCCGAGACTTATGTCATCTCAGTCTTTTTATATTCATGTAAACTTTCCAGACAATTGATCACTGTATTGAGTCTTCTTTTTTATATATATAACTTACCCTCATTTTTCTGAATTCTAAAGGTGCACTATGTAACTTTTGTGTCTTGTTTCTACAGAGATATACATTTAATTTTAATTATTTACTATAATTAATAATTACAAGTGGTTTTACTGCTAAAAGAAAATACATTGAAAAATACACATTATTACTGGGAACAGGGAACCGCCTCTTCACAGATCTGACCTGTAACCTGGCCTGTGGCGTGCTATCTGCTTGTCTCCATGTAGATAGATATGCTTATTGTAACTAGGCATAACATCTCCATGAATTCAAGCAAGGCAAACCCTCCACCAGAATGTTACATACTACATCTTTAAAGTAAAAGTTGTACATTCTAAAATGTTTGATTAGAAAAACAAGTCACAAAAAGTATAAGATAACTGCAATTCACAGTTAATGCATTGATCAAAACATAAGTTAATGCTACGCTATTACAATATTTCCTTCAGTGCTCCTTTTAAAAACAAGAGGTGACCAAATACCATCCCACACACATATAATAATTACTTTTACTACATTTGAGGGCATGTATTTGTACTTTCTACTACATTTTAGATCTGGAATAAAAGGTAAAAAGTAATTTCTTTATGGTTTGAGACCTGCTGAAATGTCAAAGAGTATTTTTTTTTAGCACATTTAATTTTAGTTAACGTCCCAACTTTGACAGAACAGAATTATTTAAAATCAGCTAAATTCTCTTTCAAAATCACTACATTTCATCCTTTAATCGTTCTAAAAATCTCTGCAAAATAATTGAACTTTTTACCCTCATGGTGCATTTTTAAACAGGCACTTTAATAGTTTTACTTAAGTAGATTTTTTCACCTCTGTATATGTCCTTTTACTTAAGTAACAACACTGAGTACTTCATCCACCACTGAGGCCTATAACAACAGTGACACAAAGACAAATCTATGGCCATGCTTTAAGCTAATTTTCCCTCTATTTGAAATTGAATAGGTTGGTCTGACCGTACATTGTGTTGAGTGTTCTGACTAAAAACAGCAGTTAAGTAATACCATTGATTAGCTCCTTTCTCCATTCTGTTTATGCTAATCACTTGTATTATTTTCCAGACTGCACCGCAGGCTACCACCAGCAGGATCTCTGTATCTCCCAAACTATATCGGGACCTTTTGAAGATAAGATTTGTTGCATGGCAGGACTATTAAGGGGCAGACCAGAGGAGAGCGTATATGATTGGAGGAGCTTGTATTTCTCACAGTCTGGCAGCAGGGGAAGATGCTAGCCCACACAGAAGCCCCCCCCCCTCTCTCTCTCTCCCGTTCTCAGCTCCCAGGAGAAACCGTCTGTTCTGCGGCTGCTCAGATCTTTATAATGTTCTCGAGCATCGTGTCACGGAGACGCTTGTGCTGGCTTTTTATCACAATTTCATGCACTTTTCTTCTCACTTTATCTTCCTGTCTCCTGCCTCCATTTTTATGTTATAATAAATCAATCATCTATTTAGTTTACCCCAATCATATTTCATTCCCGCCTATGGTAGCCCAGAAGGGACGTATTGTTGTTTACAGATCCCGCTGAAGCTATGAAAAGAATATGTTATTATTTGCTAGGCAAAGCTGAACATAAAAGGGAACTTGCTGTTTTTCTCTTTCAGAATCAATTTACAGAATAGAAATCAATAGTATTTTTTTATATTTAACTCATAATAATTCAATATTGTGTGTCAATGTTAATACTAAGCAGGGCATATCAGTAAAGTATGTAAGTGGTATAGTGAGTGGTTTTCACCTCAAAACAAGCAGGTCTCGTGCTGTGTAGGGGCTCATGTGTGGGCGGGTTTCCTCAGAGTGTTCCAGTTTCTACCGACCGATAAACATGGTCATAGGCTAATCCTGCAGATATGTACCAACAAAGCCTAGCTCAAGGTCTGGAGATGGTCCCTATAGGTTCTGGGTATGATGAACAGGATTAACCAATCAGAGAAACACATTGTCCTTTTGTGTCAGAACAGGCATGGCAAGAAAAGAACAGAGAGGTCAGGTTTAAACTGACTACTATTGAAAAACCTTCATCCCTCTCTCTGTAACCTCTGCTGTCACACTTGTTTTCAGGTTTGTTTTAACCCATTCTACGTGATCTTGGTGTTTTATTTTGCTATTTTGTCTGTAAATCCATATATGAACATTAATAACAGACTTAACTCCAGATTAGCTCCGATTGGCTTCATTTGGATTCTTCTATAAACAAACGGTGGTCACTTTATGTTCTTATTCCAGTCTCTTCTGCATTCAAATTGAACATGTAGGAGGGACTGGCTGGTCAGGCACCACGGCTCCTGACAGACTGCCCCAGCCACAGTGAAGGATGGGTCAAATGCAGAAGACTAATTTTATCTACAGGGACAATAACGTATACTTTAACCTTAAGCATATCTCGTGAAGGTCTAAGTGGACACCTCTTATTACATTCATCATGGTACATACATTACCTTCTGTATAATGCACTCTCCTATAGCTATGAACACTCACCCTTCTCCCCATTGGATTGCTGATTCACACGTTGACTGTGACCTGACCTTGTGTTCCTGGCTACACATATAAATAGTGCTTTCATTACTGCCTTTTCAGAAAAAAAACATACCACTTGTGTTGAGGCTTTATTTGGTTCTACATTGCTGTAAACAGGCTTTTAACCCTTTGAAAACACTTGGAAAATTCAAATGACAAACCTGCTGCAATCCTGTGAAAATATTACAAGATGTAGCGTGACCCTTATAACGCACCTCCACCAAACCAGACACTGACAGAGTTATTTTGACAAGTCCATCTCATATTCGTGCGAGAAAAAACAAATCTTGGCAGCTGACATGTAAGACAGCTTATATATATGCAGGCAAATATAAAATGGGACTATATTTTGAAAAATCCATCCATATAGCATCTAACTAGGGAAACCACAAGTATACAAGTGTGACCCCAACCGCATTGCCTACTTAGTCACCAGGTCTGCTAGTTTAACGGATGTTATTATTAAAGACCCTGACAACGTTTCCACCAATTATAGAAGAGCAGCCAGCAGCGAGCAGCCTGAGCGCGCCGGGCCGGGCCATAGTCACATTGTGGAGTGTGTGCTCATGAAGCGTGACACTGTTTCCACACACCAATTACAGTCAGACAGTGCTACAGCTGTGCACTGGCTTGGCACTCAGCCACACTATAAGTACCAGTATCGATTGACGGAGAGACACCCAAAAACAGTAAGAAGGGAGAGAGGGAGGAGACGTGGAAGACAAAACCCCAAAAGTTACAGTTACAGCATGGTAGATATTTCTCACAATGGGGTTTCACAGGTTTTAAGTGGCAGGAGTGGTGCTAACTGTGTGTTTTGGGAGCTTAAGTGGCAAAACACTTAAAATGGGGGAAGTAAATAGTAGCCTAGCACAAAATTTTGAATATCTGAATTTTTGGTCAAAATAAAGTAATTAAATGTTTACCGTCAGTGGACAGTTATGGCATTGTCTCTTGGTCAGGTATTCTTATTACTTTATTCAATCAGGTAATAATGTTAGTTCATAGGAGTTAAAAAGAGTACAGAATACAGGAATAGAGAGTTATAGCTCTGATTTTGAACTGGTATTGAATGTACTTAATACACTTTCTCTGACTTTCTCTTACTTGCCTGGTTACAAAAGGAAAAATGCTTTGTCAAAATGGCATTCAGCTGCACAGTAAGTACCAGTATTCATTGACAGAAAGACACCCAAAAACAGCAAGGAGAGAGAGAAAGTGAGGAGATGCAGAACACAAAACCCCAAAAGTTATAGTTGCCTCATGAACTTTTCACATTTTTAAGCAGCAGGAGCAATGCTAAATGCATGTTTGGGGAACTAAACTTAGGTTGCCTGAAAAACACTTAAACTGGGGAAGTAAGTAGCAGCCAAAAATTCAGAATATTTTGTTTTGGCAAAACTAGTTAAAAGTTATATTTCATCAGTAGTTAGTTATAGCATATTATCTTTGTTGAGGTATTATTATTACTGTAAATCAATATTTTTTTCCTCTACATGTTTCCATAGCTCATAGGAGTTAAATAATAAGTTAGGTGCCATTATACTTCTGACATTGATGTCACGTGGAATTGCAGGAAGTGCTCCACTGTGTTTTCCATATACCATTGCAAGAATCATTTGAATCATTCCTGACATGGAATTGCTCATCTCTACTGAACCAAAAGCAAAACATATCTGAAAACAACCACTACATGACATAACAATTTAGAACAGAACATTTTAAGCTTGGAGATGTAGACAAACTTATAATAAACGGTTATTTAAAAATGTGTAAATCAGGGGCGTGCACAGGAATTTTGAGGAGCAGTTGCTCTGACATGAAGAAAGGGCAGCTTGTCTGTAAACAAGCGAGTTCAGCTGTCTGATTATTTAAGCTAAACGTGGCAAAAACTGAACCTGGATTTATTCAGATTTTTCATAAAACTGGATGGTGATCATTTGTTATACACAGTGTGCGAAATATCCATCAGTATTCGGAGGTCCCCATCTCTGAATTGTTGAGCCATACAGATATACATTTTCAATATGCAGAAGCCTACGCAAAGTTGTGTATTACAATGTAAGCAAAGAGTGAATAAATGTTAGGTATCAACACGCAGTCAGTGCACTTGTCAAGGACCAGGGTTTTCAAGTGAAACGGGTGAAATAATGTGCTGTGACCTTAGGTAGTTCTCATTACTGAGGGACGTCCAGTGATCTGCAGTTAGACTGTGTTTGTCGCCCCAACTCCCGCTGTACCCGGGGTGCACTCGTGCTGGGACTTTTGGGCCATGCTCGGGTGCGGTTCTGCGTTCTCACCCTTTGAGCTGCGGCCAGGGCGTCGTCGCACGGCGCTGTTTGCGGGTCGTGTGGTGGAGCTGCAGTTTTGTCGGAGAGGGTGGGTCCATAGTCATGGGGTGTCTGTTGCGATGGGGCCGGTGTAGGTTCTGCTGCTTCTCCATGTGTTTGTGGATGTGGGGGCGGCGTGGGGAGAGAAGTTGTCCGCGGTCCTTGTCGCAGATTCTTTGTATGTTTTGAAGCAGACTTTGTTTCGTGTTTTCCTCGTGTGGGGGCATCGGTGCAGATGTGCTGTGCTTTGGCCCACCTCCTCCTAATGGGACTTCTCAGTTTTGTACAAATTGTTTTCCTTCTTGTTTACAACCAGATCGTATAGTTTTTCTAATTTACAGCCTTTTTAGGGGGTGTGATGGGTTAATCGGGGGTCGGCCCGCACCCCGTATTCCGCACACTGGTTATACATCTCATTCTCACCTTTTCCATCAACCTCAAGGCAAATGGTCAAACCGCGACAACCAGGACAATCTCTTCTTACGTTCAGACTGCAGCATCAGGGCGTCCAGGTTACATATAAAGTCTATGTGGACAAGCGACCAGGGCATCCGGCGTTTTTGCGGCGCGTCTTCAGGCGTCACCATGGCGCAAATCTGCTGTCGAGGCGGTTTTCAGCGTTCAGGCGTCGGCGTCATAAGTTGAAAAAACTGAACTTTTGGCGTGGACCGGGGCTTGCTCCGTGGGGCCGGGGGTTACTCCGCCAGGCTGGGGCTCGCTCTGCCGGGCCAGGGCTTACTCTGCCGGGCCGGGGCTTACTCCGCCAGGCCGGGGCTAGCTCTGCTGGGCCGAGGCTTGTGGGTAATCTGTTTTTACCCCTCCCTCCAGACTCGCACTTGCGCGGTGCCCTAATGTAAGTGAATGGGCCAAATATATTCACTTTCAAATCTAGGCATAGACATTTTCACACATGAAAACCTGTATGCTTCGACCGAAAATTTTTATTTTTATTTATTTATTTTTTTAAATAAATTTAAAACGTTTTTTTTTCCCCTCGGAAGGGCAACTTCAGTCGAGGAGGCCATATGGGGGGGAGGCCATATGGGGGGGGGGGTGTTTTTGATGTAATAAGTTTGGAAGAGTTAACAACATTAAAACATGGCTTAAAGCTCACAATAATGCATTGTGCCCTTTAATAAGCCCTTTAACAATGAACTAAACCTGAATCATTCTAAACTATTAAACTATCATAAACTATTTGTTCATGTTGAATAAAGTCTTTCATGTTTCATTAAGGCTATATACGTGTGTGCTGTCAGCTCCTCGATTATCAATACTCAATATGCAGCTCTATGCCCACTATTCTTTTTACAATATGAAAAAGCTAATATAGTACTATAGTGTATAAAGAACCCCTGCTTATGTCTGGGATGTGCTACAAAAATACGTAACATATTCGTACTTCAACATCACACTAGATGTATTACAAGTAACAGCACATTTCTCGACTTCTCTTGCTTGTCCGACTTAGCACCTTTAAGCTGTACAAATGACTGGAAAATGCTGTTGCTCACTTGATAGTTGTGCTGGCGTAAGGGTTTGTAGTGGAGTCGAAATTCAAAAGTGTTTGTGTTAAGAAGCAAACAACCATGGGATGAAAGTGACAGGCCTCGCTCATTCAGGCTGTGTATATCCTCCTCTGCTGTCTCTTCTGATCCAGCTAATTATCACAGTTTGACAGTGTCGAGAGGAGGAAGCACGCAGAGCCCAGGTCGCAAGACAAGGCAAGAGAGAAAATCGTTTCAGCAGCAATGAAAGGAGACAGGAGAAGCCAGAAGCAGAGTTTTAAAGCTGGCTTTTACAGACAATTCACCTAATGAGGATGTATAGCTTTAAGTAGCTAGAAAGAACTTGGAGGGCTTATGTCTCCTCTATGAGCCAAAAGGTTTGCTCTCTATTTTCTGTGCTATTAAGGAAGGAAAAACTCAAGTAGACATGTAATTTTAACAAGGGCCATTACTATATAACGCACTGACATAATTACATGGGTCAGGAAGGTTACCCACCAACAACTCGCTAACCAATCATCTCATTAACAGTTTGTTAACCATTAGTAAGTACCATGGTACTGCTTTATAATGACAAAAATCATAGTCCCAATTATTTGGTTAATTTAAATCCCAATTATTTCTTATAATGTTATTTTTAAACTTGCAGAGAATGTGTGTGTATTGGAGGAATATTCATCAGTTACCATAAACACAATGCCCATATTAGCAAACACAGGCAAACAATATCTTAAGAAAACTTAAGAAAAATGGATTTAAACAACACAAGAACTGTGATGAATATGAGAGTTCATGGTGCTGTTTGGCTATTGCTCACCATTGTACTGCTAACAAAAGTTCAGTTCTTCCTGGTTAGATTGCATTAGAATAAATACTGGATTAAAGTCTAACAGGCCTTAGATAGAGCAGTGCCTACAGTTAGCATCACACATCCGCAGGGAATGTTGATGACATCAGCTGCAAAGGACCAATAATAAATTAGTAATGCTTCGTGACATTCAAAGTACCGTAAATTCTGGATCACAAGCCGCTACTTTTTTTCTACACTTTCAACACTGCGGCGTGTAATATGAAGCGGCTTTTTTATTTTTTTTTTTCATCGCGGGAAAAACATGGACCAATAAAATGAATAAGTAGTTCACTGAGGTCCAATGAAATTGTATGATTAATCACAACTTCCTTATTTCAGTCTTTCTGCTAACCCTCATCAACATGGAGAATACCAGACGAAAAGCATATGATGCAGCTTTTAAACTAAAAGCGATCACTCTGGCAGTTAAAGAAGGAAATCGAGCTGCTGCCCGTAAAATTGGCATAAACGAGTAGATAGTGCGAAGGTGGAGGCTCCAGCAAGAAGAACTGAGCCAGTGTAAAAAGACAACCAAAGCTTTCAGAGGTAACCATAGCAGATGGCCTGAGCTTAAAAACTTTCTGGAGGACTGGGTTAACACGCAAAGAGCGGCCGCGGATTTGTACAGCGGCCGCGGCCGCTGTACAACTCAGACTGAAGGCTAAAGCGATCGCTACCGTGGTTTATTCCCAGAGCGCCAAGGTGTGTATGTGCATGTCGCGTGTGTGTGTCCCAAGTGTGTGAAGGTGTGTAAGTGCCTGTGGCGTGTGTGTGTCCCAAGTGTGTGAAGATGTGTATGTGCCTGTGGCGTGTGTGTGTCCCAAGTGTGTGAAGGTGTGTAAGTGCCTGTGGCGTGTGTGTGTCCCAAGTGTCACCAGTGAGCGAGTCCGTCCCCAGAGTTCAGCGGGGGACCGCGTCCGCGGCCCGTCCCGGAGGCGCTCCAGGCGGCGGGGACGCAGAAGCGAACCCCCCGCCTAGTCTTTGGCCAGCGGTTTATAATATGGTGCGGCTCATATAATTACAAAATTGATTTTTCTTCATAAATCTGAGCATGCGGCTCTTAATAGGGTGCGCTCTGTAGTCCGGAATTTACGGTATGTTGGAAAAGTTTTCAGGGGCGAATCTTTCCAAATAGTTTAGTTAATTGTATTTTTGATGATAACATATTTGTAACTGAACTCAAATCACAACATGAGATGAAGAAATAGGAACATTCTTTGAAGAGATAGGTATACATGGTGTGCATTTACCCCTGGGCCCTATATCTGTAAAGTTGCAGATTGAGTGAACACCTTGGCTTGCTTGTCCCTTGTATAATATTACAATCAATTGCAAAGTGAGTAAAAAATGAATTCTCTCACACTGTGTATATCGATGTATTTCTGCACAATATGAGCACACAATCGAAACTGAAAAACTAAAAAACAGAATGCGGCAAGTACGAACAATGTATCTGAACAGAACGTATCATATTGCAGTCAATAATTGAGAGAGAAGACGAAGGAGGAGGAGAGCCCGAGAACATTTGCTTCCCCCAAAGTGAAAGGAACAGATGGGCCTACAGACAATCAAGATCATAAACCCAGTCACAGCTGTCCTCACTGCTAATATTGACTCCCAAAGATATTTTTAGATGAATAACAACTTTCCTCCCAACAAAACACAAAGTGTGTTTATCACTAGAACACAGCAGGGATGTTGTCTTATATTTACAATCTGTATGCTGTATAAACACTTTTACAACTACACAGACGCTGCAGCCATTATTCAAAATGTCACCATAAAAGTTTTAAAAGTTGTGAAATGGCTGAAAACTATACACTTTTATATGAATGAAGTATCACAGTTGTATTTCTTTTATTTTTTGCAAAACTGAATAAATTGTACAACTGTTGGTAATACACTTTATAATAACTAATGAAAATAGTTAATAGCTTTTCTTAATTAATTTAAATAAGTCATTTTTCTCTATATTACACTATTTTCTGAACCGTGTTATAATGTTTCCTTATCCTGGAGTTGTGTTTTGTTTCATTCACACTTGTTTAACACACAAGTCCTGCTTATTTAAGTAATACAGGAAGTATTTCATTGTGTTTTTAAACTCCACACACCTTAACTACAATCATTTGGATAATATTGGAATTTTCAATCTCTACTGAACTAAAGGTAAAAGGTAACTTGAGTACTTAACTTGAAAACTAGCACTACATGACTTCACAAGGTGGAACAGAGCATTTTGAGCTTTGGAGATGTAGACTAATAATAAAGTGTTACTCAGTTGATCATGATTAAATTATCTTACATTCTCTTTAAGAGCAATGTACTACATATGTGAAATGTGAGCAGTGTGGGGGCAAAGCGTATTAATGTTGATGCTCTTTTTTGTAGCAGGGTTTTTACAAATAAGAACCAAACTAGTACTAAAACTGTAAGAATCAACTTTTTTCTGCAACTTTTACTTGGGTGTTCTGGATGTCCTTTCACGGTCACCATCAGGGGTCTACAGAAAGGCATTAGTAGTGATCAATTGCAATCTGCCATTTTTTCGGCAGGTTCCATATAAATAACCACCTGATTAATGCTTTCAGATTTCCCTTATTGTAAGAAATATGGCATAGTAATAATATGAAAAGTGAGCTTCTAATATGGTGTATAATGTAACTTTTTTAGAGGAGGGTCTGCCACCTGCTTTTGCCTGGAATGTTCCACAGCCTGCCATTAAACGTATCTATATTTATGGAGAAACGCGTGGTGCCACCAGGCCAAGTTACAGCTCAAATCTTTGGAGTGGCGAGCACTAACATTAAGACAATGAAACACATAAAATAAAAAAAGCAAGATAGTTTAGTTTAATGCAATAAATGTTCATAAAGGTATAAAGGTTTATAAATTGTGTTTAATGCGATAAATGAATTGTGGCTTAAAGCTCACGATTAACTCTTGTGAGCTTTAAGCCATGTTAGAATGTTGTTACCTTATCAAAAACATACACACATATTGTGTTTTGTTTCATTCACACAGGTTCATCCTTTATTTTCCTGTCTGCATCTTAAAAACTTAAAATGCTCTGTTCAAACTTGTGACGTCAAGAAGTGGTAGTTTTCAAGTTAACAGCTCCTTTTACCTTTAGTTCAGTAGAGTTTGGCAATTCCAGGGCTGAAATGATCCAGATAATTCTAGTGAAGGTGTGTGGAGTTTAAAAACACAGTGGAGCTCTTCCTGTATTAGTGTTTTTTGTTTGAGAAAAGAACTCAGCCTAAATATACAGGGTTTGTGTGTCAAACATGTGTGAATGGAACAAAACACAACACCAGGAAACAACATTATAACAGAACAGAAAATGCACAATATGGGCCCTTTAAACATCAACATTTCCATTGAGCCAAAGAGGTAGCGGACCCTCCACTCGAAAAGTTACATAGTGCTCCTTTAATTAAAGTATTGTACTAAAGACTAATATCTACTCACAGCCAGTAGTATCTGCAGCGAGGAATGGGCCACCTCTATGAACTGGAAGTCCAGCAGACAGCCTGCTATAGAGATGTAGCGGTGGTCCTCGGGTGCCCAGGAGGGGGGAGGGGTGATGGGTGTCACCTTGCACCCTGGCCCGTTCTCCATCCACCAGGAGCGGTGCATGGACAGGTTAAAGGTCAACACCAAGTCGGAGTCCTGTGAAGACATGCAGAGACGGATATTAGCTGCAGAATTAGACTTGTGAACAAAAGGTTGGACAAGAATGAGAGCCAGGCCAACAGTCCAAGCAGCTTTTCACCACGTTTTAATTAAATGTGAACCGCGTGTCATAACTGAGTCTGGGCGTTGGGCAGAGGTGAGGGGAGTGAGGAGGGTGACGGCTGTGGTGGGAGGGGGGCTAGAGCTAAAAATACTTCACAGATTTATAATTTTAATGATTCTGGATAAGTCTGATTAGATTTTAATCATAGCATGGAAGGGTTTGAAGATTGAAGATGTGGGAAGGGAGAAGCTGCAAATCTGAAGTGAAGTGATTTGCAATGACTACTGTAAATTTAATGTTACGACTGTATCAGCAAAGGCTCTATGGTTGAATTCTATGGTGGAGCAAAATGTATGCTACTCTTTTAACAGCACCGACACTAAATAAATGGAAAATATGGCATAACATAAACCAACACAAAACCTAATACATCTATACATAATGGCAATGTGGAAGATCTAAATATAGATTATAAATATTTAAAATAATCACCTTCCTTTCGAATGCATATATGAAATTAAAATGTTTTCGTTAATGCTGTTTTAGCCTTGTTTTGGTCACAGGTATCACAATGTACTCACCAAAATGATCACAAATGGCAGATATTTTTGTGTAATGAGTATTGGATGGTTCTGGTTCTGGCTGACCTGTTTAATTTGGTTCATGTTTTCTGTTTCAGGGTGTTTAATTTGATGTTGCAGCCCTGAGCAATTAAGTATAGCAAAATCAAACGAATATATTTCTGGAACTGCGTAGAGAAAGCGCGTGAGGCCATGACCACTGCAGGTGCAATGCAGTCGGATTCTGAAGCAAAGTCCTTCTTCGGAGATGTCCACCCACCCCACCTCCCACACCCACCCTTTCTCTCCCTCTGTGATATTCGCCTTGGTGTAAATAATGCACATATTAACGGCTCCACTTAGCAAGGACGCACATAGATCATCTGAGAGACAGCTGGGCTAATGACACGCACACAAACCACACTGGCATCAAAGCACACGCACACACTCACACACACTCACACACAAACTTACTGGGCTGGAAATGCTTCGAGTCAGAGGAAAAAACACACTCTAAACTACTTTGGTAAGAGATAGACTCACTTTGTTGATGCTCGTAGTTGTGAAACATAAAATCCTGATATAATTATTAACCATGAAAATATCTCTGTATATTTCAGACTTATTTGCTGTTGAGTTCACGAACCCAGCGCAAAATCATACAACCTGTGGCAACGATCTGAATAAGATGAGTAAGCGTCTCTGTCCATGGTCAAAACATTATTATCAGTGTGACTCAGAGGTTGAGGTTGGTGCAGATTGGCAGCTATAAAATAAACAAACAAAACACACACATATACTGTACACACACACACACACACACACACACACAAAGATATCACAAAGTCGAACAGAGCATTTGAGCTTTGGAGATGTAGACAGACTAATAAGAAAGGGTGAATGAAACACAACTATGTTTTTTTGAGGATTATAACATGGCTAAAAGCTCAAAAGAATAAATTTTGCGTAAGGTAGGACCTTTAACCAGAAAAGAAATCTTGCTAAATGTGGATAAAAAAGCACGGTGGCTGAGTGGCACTCCCCCATCAACCCAAAACATGCCGCACCCCTATGAACTAACATCAAGGACCATGTTGTCCACCCTCCTGTGGGCTCACCACCTGCAGAGGGGTTCATAGAGGGGGTCAGGTGCTATGAGTATTGGGCAGCACGCTGCCCCCGCGACCCAGTTGGATTAAGCGGGAGAAGATGGATGGATGGACATTTTAGACATATATTATTTATTAGGAGAGTCCAGGGCCATTGCTATGGAGCAGGTTACTGGACTCACAGACAGTGAACATCCAGCAGTGAGCAAAAATACAGTATAAAACGATTTACAAAAAGAGTGTTGTAGCAATAAAACCTGTGGGTCTGTCGAGAAAATTGAAAGTTACATTTCTTTATATTTTATTTTAGAAAAAGGTAGAAACATCAAACCCACCCCGTTTTCAAAAGCACACACACTAAGTAAAAGCAAAAATGTTAGCCAACTGCCAACACGAGTTTTAGCTCCATATTTTTCTTTTGGTTGGACTAGAAATTATGTGTTAAAACACCAAAGCAACACAGTGACAAAAAATAAGACTATTGTGGCAGCAATAAACCTCAAGTCTCCTGCCAGGTGAAATTGACGTTTTTGTCAATAGAGTCTGGTGGCTTTGAAGAGCGCTTCAGGGCTCCAATTCCCAGTTGGAGAAGACTGTTTGATGGCAAAGTAAAGCTGTGAAAATATTCTCAGTATAGCCGTTCTCAAATTGATGTTTTGGAGAAATTGTTTTGCTCCCAGCACTATTCACCTCAACGTATAGTGCCTGTATATGAGCTCCTGTGTGAATGATTGGCTCTGATGAGATTCTGTTACTTTCTGGTATATATGACATGTCAATGGCTTTCAGCATTACAATACCATCTCTTATAAGTAAAATGTATTGATCCTCTGACTTCACTTATTTTGTAAGATACATACTAGGATTATCAAAAAATTCTCAAGTATTCATTGGTACTTAAACTAGTCTCAATACTGAAAAGGAAAACACACAAACAGAACAACTTTGGGCTTTTCCTGTGTACTTTATAAAACTATATGATCACATGATGATATTTAAGAAATATCTGTTATTTTGGGGTGAAGATTCAATGCAAATATCAGGTATCACAATTTAAGTTTCAGGCATTTACCTTGGAAAATCAGAATCAATTGAAATTGGAGTATTATGTCAACACTAATACTAAAATATTTAAATACAATTGTTCAGGAATTCACTGTTTTTTCAAAATTTAACCCATAGTTTCAACACTGTGTAACTGATACCTGCAGTGTATGTTTGTGAATTTTATAGGCCAATATGATACAAAAAAAAAAAAATCTATGACTTTTCATGATTCGATTGGCTCATTTTAGAGGCGCATTCTTGTTTAAACTGCACTACATATTAAAGGGGTCTGAAGTAAAAAAGCCACTTAAGTTAGTGAGAAGTAAAGAAGCTACATTTCACAGTAGCGTGACTTATTGTAGCTAAGAACACAACAGGCAGCATATGTTTATACAAAAGCTTCACCTGGCATCTCCTTAAAAACAGTATTGTCAAAATTCTTCATATTACCTTTCGTTTCAATTGCACATCTCCTGCTTAAGCGCTCCTACCCTCTCTCTATTTTGGTGTAATGAGTAAAAGTCTAATTTGTAGCTTGGTCTGATTAATATCATCTTTCTTTGCTCCTTTTAAATCTCTTCAAATTTCCGCCCGTCTGTCAGCTCTTTGCCCCAAAAGAAGATGCATTTTATTCTCAAACCTTTTCTTCCTCCCATTCTTTTTTAGTCAACCATTAGTTTTCTATAGCATCTCTATCTTTCTAATAGGCACTTAAAGACGCACACACAAATACAAAAGTAATTCTTATTGGAAAAGCCATTTCCTTGACTTTATTAAAAAGGTACTTAGCAGAAAGGTCAAACTGATGTGTGCACTGCCACTTGTGGATCATTGGAACTAAATAGGTTTCGACTTCATTAAATCTATAAACGAAAGTGGTAGTGGTGGTAGCAGGCAACACAGGGAATATTTAGAGTATTCACTTGATCTTACACTATTCCTGCCACACTCCAGGGTGGGGAGCACAGTAACTGGGTCAGCATGACATATGATGTGGTTTCAAATATGAAAACTTACATCTCTCCAACACCAAAGCAAAACACGCTATTCTTACACATTTAAAAGTAGGACATTAAGATTAGTAAATCATCTTACTGTAGCCTACACATAAACCTATAATGCAAACTGGATTAGTGTTCAACCAGTATAAAATAGACTTGCAAATTGAGTGGATAACTTCACTTTCTATCTTTGTTTTTGAGGTTGCATTCATTCTGCATGTGTTTTTCTAGGAATAAACCAACAAAGTGTCAATCAAAGCTAGTGACAGCAGTGGGCTGATTTGAGATCTTCTTGTTCTACACTACTTCAAAACTATTTTTTAATCAAGGTACACATATTTGTTTTGTCACTTGTTTGCCCCTTGTGAATGGAGTTTGTTTGTGACTTCACATATGTAACTTTAAAGGTGCATTGTGTAAGTTTTCTGGTAGAGGGTCCATCAAATGCTTTTCTCCGTGCAGTGTTATTGGTTTGTCAGGAATGTTTCACAGTATGACATTAAACCAAGTTACAAAGAAGCCATCAATGATGTCAATAATCAGAACATTCAAAGGACTCTATGTTTCTCCTCATTTTCTTATTACTGTTATACAAATCTATCATCATGTTGTATCGTTCCACCTGCTTTTTCAATGAGCTCACTGTTAAAAATCAGTCTAAACTCACAAAGGGGCTAACATGGGGGAAAAAATAGGAAAAAAATAGGACTCCCCACACCCAACCATACAGATCTTAATAACAGGGCCATCGGATGCACTGCACTTTCCACTCACCCACTGCAGGATCACATCACCCCTCTGCCCTTAGGACCGAGGTACAGGGCGCATAGGTGCAGGAGGGCCCGCTCTGGCAGGAGCCTGATCCCCTCGGCCATTGCATGTTTGAGCGGTAGACCCCGATGAGTGCACAGTAATGCCTATTGTAATGTCTCTGTTGTGTTGTCACTGTAAGTGTCAAATGAGCTCTGTGTGCGTGAAAATTAATTTCCCCTTGGGGACAATAAAGTCTAAAGTCTAAAATAACAATGTGAGAAAGTATGAGAGAAGCCCAATTCTAATGGGTTAGAGCAACTACAAAACGCAAGTAGGTTGCTCTTAATTGATCAAATAAAAAGTTAATGGTGGGCCTCACTGAAACATGTCACCAGATAGAGTTAGATATTAACTATGGATTAGACAATCTGAAGTCTGTGAAAAGGATCACCAAAGCTACAGCAGATCAGAATACATCATACTGTGGAACATTCCAGGCAGAACAATGGCATATCCATAGAAACAGACCAGAAACCAAAAAGTTACACAGAGCACCTTTAAGTGGAACTAAACACCACTACACCCACAAAACAACAACAACAACAACAACAAAATATTTAAAATAGACGTGCTAACAAGGGCAGTACCTGGAGACCTAAAGGGGACCATGAGGGGAGTATAAAAACAGTGAAATTGGTCTAGCAAATATCTTCAGCCAACTGTTTGTCATCAGAAACACGTGGCTGTAATCAGGTCAGTCCTGTGTGATGTCACGTACTTGAGATTCACACTCATTTTCAAGTGTTACGGAGGCACTGGGGGAAGCACA
This sequence comes from Odontamblyopus rebecca, assembly GCA_030686955.1. Classification (NCBI taxonomy): domain Eukaryota; kingdom Metazoa; phylum Chordata; class Actinopteri; order Gobiiformes; family Gobiidae; genus Odontamblyopus; species Odontamblyopus rebecca. The sequence continues at coordinate 19,817,619 of CM060673.1, forward strand.
CACTTTTTTTCACCAGAAAGCTGCAAATTTACCCAGTGTCTAATAAAATTACCAGCAGACAGTTCTATTAAAACATAATGTACACAGTTCAGTAGAATTTAGTTAGTATTAAGTTCCACTTTAGAATAATAGCACTACTGGTTAATGAAAGAAATTGCTGTTATTATCATTATGACATTTTACTGGAAAACAAACAAAGCAGCACACATTTTCCCCAAACACTTTATAGCTACTGTATGGCATTCCCCATTAAAGGTGCACTGTGTAATTTTTCTGGTGGAGGGGCCGTCATATGCTTGGAAACGTTATTGCTTTGTCTGGAATGTTTCACAGTATGTCACTAAATCTTTCTATTTTAACGGAGACCAAACCAAGGCTGTGGAGAGGCAAACTCACTCACAATCTGTTTTTCTAGGTATATTTTAGCGTTAAAACCACCTGGAATTGAATAAATATAAAGTAGAGCAGATTAATGTCATAGGCAGAGCAATGACATCTCCATAAAAACACGAAGACCCCAATCAAAAAGTTACATAGTGCACCTTTACGTACTAGATCTCAAAGGGAGGAAAGATAAATTGGTTAAGAGCGGTGTACCCAAACTGCACAGCCAAAAAAGTGACTGAATGTGTCAGTGCACTGGCTAACTTGTCCAGTCTGATCAAGGCCCTCCCTAAACTGACCGCACAAACTCCTTATGTTTAAGAGTCAAATTGTGATGGTCATTAAAACTGGCTCGAGGCTATTGCACAGTGCTGTCAGTCTGTCCAAGAAGTGGAAATAAAGTTATACTGCTGAAAATAATCTGGAGTATAAAAATATGATAATAAATCTTTGTGGGATAAAAAAACTCACGCTGAGAGACAGAGGCGTGAATCAGAATTGAGAAAATAGAAAATGCCAGATGTTGTATTAACATAACATGTGATGAAGTGTTCTGGACAAACCAAGCTGGCAATAATATGTGTATGTGTTAACTAATACAGTAGATAAGGGCTGAATGATTTTAGTACAACTGCAGTTGCTTTAATTTTTATTTTATTTTTTAAAAGATTTCAGTGCACATTTTAAATAATAAACAATCCCATGCATCCATCTTTTGAATGAATGAGAAAACGGCCTCAAAATGTTGCATATTGACTGTTAAAGCTGCACTATGTCACTTTTTGGTTGGGGGAAAAACAGATATTCTGACTGTGAGCGGGATTGCCTCTTCACAGATGTGACCTGTAACTTGGTCAGGTTTGATCTTTCGTTATGTATAATTTAAAAACTGAAATAATAAAATAAAAAAAGCTGAAACTATGATATATGCAATGTATATGACTCAATAGATATGTGTAATGACATTTTGAAACAATCTAGGCAAAGCATTAACTTCTCCATGGAGACAAGAAGAAAAGTTACACCGTGCACCTTTAATTATGACAAAAACCTTCAGACTTTTTCATAATAAAATTATTTGAATCAGACAAAAACATGTACAAAACACAGCCCATTCTCGCAGCAGCACCATACTTTGGTTTCTGTTCAGCTAATGCCGAGAACAAAGGGACAACTTTAACATTTTAAAGTGACTTTGAAATCACCAGCCTCATGTGTCAATGTCTCACTATTGATGTTCTCTTTATGAGCTTTGGCTCCACACCATTGTTGTTCTGTCAGGCCTAAAATTGAACGCTCCCCCATGTAAACTTCAAACAATAGACTAATAATGGCTCTGTGCTTTCAGGGTGGCATTTGAAATTTGGTCATTACTTAGAAACTTGTGGCATTCATGGGGTACTAGAACTTTATTCCGTAAAAGTAGTAGGCCGTTAAGAGAATTATGGGTAAATAAAACATATAGGAAGTATCTCATATATTACCTATAAATATACAGACCTACAACAAAATTATTGCAGTATCCAACACCCTATTCATTAATTCATTCATTCAAATACAGCATAGCGGTGATATACTGTGTTATATGACCAAGGTTATCTCACATTTTAATCTTATTATGTGTAAAACCTTCTACTTGTACATTTTGTTTACATTATACCCGATGCCCTTTTAGAGTCATGATCTACATTTCTCCTGGCTTAGAAATCTTATATGAAACCAAAGACGAGAAAACACAACTGGATAGAAATGTTAATGAATTTAAAAAGCTGTCTCATTTCATATGTTCCCTTGAAACTGTGCAAACATACCTTCATAGTCTATCACTGTAATAACTGTACCTAAATTAGCCTCAGTTATGAATGGACAAGGAAGGACATGGAAATTAAAGTGTTATCCTTGTATCATGAACCAGTCCAGGGAACATAAGTGGAAAACCTGGCGCAATACATACTGTACCTTCTGTTTTGCTCATACATTATACACTGCACATGTATTGACAAAACATACCATATGCATTGGTTTTACATATATTACACAAAATGGATTCTTGCGAGCTTTAAGCAGTGTTATAATGGTGCTACCTCCTTAAAAACATACCTGAGTTGTATTTAATTTCATTCACACATGTTTGACTAATCCTGCATTATTAGTTTTTTTTTTTTTTTTTACATCTCCAAAGCTTAAAATGTTTTGTCCCACCTTGTGATGTCACAAAGCAATAGTTTACATAGCTCCTTTTACCTTTAGCTCAGCAGAGATGGGCAATTCCAGCACTGAAATTATCCAAATGATTCTAGTGAAGACGTATGGAGCACTCCCTGTATTACCACGTGACATCGCAAGGTGGAAAAGAGCGTTTTCCATCTGAGAGAAGAACTCAGTCTAAATATGGCAGGTTTGTGTGTTGAACATGTGTGAACATTAATAGCGTAATATAGTCCTAGTCTCTACCGTGATAAACATGTTATTTAACTCCTCACTCACTCTCTCACTGACTCGCTCGCTTTGAATGGCAAAACCACTTCTAACCAGCTGGATCAAGCACCGCTATACACTTCGACATACTTCCTTCCTTTTACTGTAACACACATACTCTCTCACACACAAACAAAGTGGCTGATTTGAAGTGCTCTGTGGAGGATCATGCTCTCACACTCCCAGGTCTGTGTCTCTGGCTGTGGGCTGGTGCCGCTCCACTGAACCACATCTGTTGGCCCTCTGCCTCGAGTCCTGCCTCCACACCGCCATCTTGCCCTCTGCCCCAACCCCGGACAACCCCCCTCCAAGCTCTTCTCCGCAATTTACCAGCGCCAGGTTCTGCTTTTGTCTTCCGCTCCCCTGAGAAGGAGCAAAGAGAGGTACGATCAGGACCTCAATATGATGTAGCCTGACAGAATAGAGGGGAGGTAATGGGTTTTTTAAAGCTAACAAGGTTTCAATGGGAAGGTGGGAAGTTGGAGGAGAGTAGGTTGAGACTTATGTAGGGAAAAGTTTTAAAGGGCCCATTTTACACAGTTTTCTGATCTATGTTATGATGTTGCATAGTCCCACCTGTCATGTAGTAGTAAAAGAAGTGCTCCTGTGTTTTAAAGTCCACACACCGTCACTAGAATCATTTGAATAATTTCAGTCCTAGATTTGCCAATCTCTGAACTAAAGGTAAAAGGAGCTGTTGAATTGAAAACTGGTGGAACAGAGCATTTTGAGCTTTGGAGATGTAGATAGACTAATAACACTGGATTACTCAAACGTGTGAATGAAACAAAACACAACTCTAGGTACATTGTTGAGGAGGTAACAACACTCACAGGAGTTAACTTCGTGTAATACAGGTTTAATGATTTTTGAAACACTTTTTTTTTTTTTTTTTTTACATAACTTTCTGTACATCTTTTTGTTTGGTAGATCTGTGCATTGAGGCTAAAATATTTCATTGTAATTTTGGGTTCTGTGTAGTTATAGTTTTGAGTATGAGATATTATGAGATATTGGGTTTTAAAGTTCTGACCACTCTTAATGCACCATATAAAAGGGATGTGGATTTTTGCTCTTCTGAACCTAAAAAGAATGCACCAAACAGTAGCAAAAAAAATCTTCATAAAATAGAAGGTAATCAGGAACATACAAATAATGCAACTCCAATTTTATTTTGTTAATAAAGTCAAAATAAAAAGTCCAGTAGTTGGCCTTTTAAAAAAATGTCATTACAAATTATTGTTTTAGTTTAGCATTTTGTAGTTTCCTCTCAGCCATTAATGCTTTGGGTTTGTTTTAAAATTGATATCTCGAGCAACATCCCATTAGAATTCTGTAATCAAATTAATTTTACCAGGAAAAAGAGATAAGATTTTCTCTTTTGAAGGAGATTCAACTTCTGGCCTTGGTTGAAATACACACTTTGGACACTGAGAGATACATACTGAAGGGCGACCAATCACTCCTTCATTCACATCAGTTATATTTGTCCTTGATGAGAGATTGGGATGGTAACCAACATATTACAACCTTTTAAATGCGACAGAAGAGTGGATTTTGGATATGCAGGATTATTACAGATATTAATACCTGTAGACTTCTTTCCACTTTTGAAAAGCTTCCAACATGATTTTTTTTTAGCACTTTCTCTTTCTCAGTTTTTGGTTTACCACGACTCTGCTATTTCAACTGAGCTTGTCACTTTTTGACATGTTGAAATGGTAAAATGTCCACAGTAAAAATAAAGCCGTACAGATTGTCAATATCTTTCACCAAAACTAACAGGAAGTTTGCAGTGACAGTAGCCTGAAGGTGAAAATTATCAAGACCATAAATAAATCCATCTGAAATTACATTGTTTGACCTAGATTCTATGATCAGCAGCAAATGATTCTCTTGCAGTTTTGCACCTTTTAACGCTACAAAAACATCATATTATTGTACACATTAGACTTAGATTAGGCAGCACGGTGACTGAGTGGTTAGCACTCATGCCTCACACCTCTACCCGTGTCTGGATGGGTTTCCCCCGGGCTTCTGGTTTTCTCTATCAACCCAAACATGCAGCACCCCTATGATCTGATATTGAGGACCGTGATGTTGCCCGCTGCCTGGCGAGGTTCAGCCTGAAAGGACAACGTGGGTCCACCCTCATGTGGGCTCACCACCCGCAGAGGGGTTCATAAGGGTTGGGTGTGTAGAGGACTGGGCACTGACAAACTGCTGCCCCCACGACCCAGCCACATAAAGCAGAAGAAGATGGATGGATGGACTTATAATTATTATAAATTATAAAACAGTTAACATGAATAGAATTACAGACAATGTATAACTGGATTATTCAAATGCATTATAAACCTTTTAAAAATGACACGATATAAACTGTAGAGTACGGATGTCAAGATTAGTTAGTCATTTGTTTGTATCACACTGTTTTTGATTTTTTCCTGGAGTCGTGTTTTGTTCCATCCACACATTTTTAACATCCAAACCTTGCGTAAGTAGGCTCAGCTCTTCAAACAGAACACACTCTGGTCCACCTTGTGATGTCATGTGTTCATACAGTACGTGCTAAACTGTGTTTTTAATCAACACCTTCACTAGAATCATTTAGGTAATTTCAGGCCTTGAACTGCCAATTTCTACTGAACAAAAGGTGAAATGTAGCTGTGAAAACCATTGCTTCATGACATCACAAGGTGGAACAGAGCATTTGGAGCCTGGAGATGTAGACAGACTAATAAAGGATTACTGAAACATGTGTGAATGAAACTGAGCACAACTCCAGGTAACAACATTCAACATTGGCTTAAAGCTCACAAGAGTCATTTAGCATAAGATGGTAAATTTAGAAATGGAAATACTTTTAAATCAATCTACACTCCAAAAAATTAAACCTAAATATAACGTGTTTTTAAGTCTGTTTCTGTCTATCTTTATTTTACCACTCTGGAAGGTTAATTTTATAAAGTTGGATACAAAAGAATCATTTCAGCCCTGGAATTGCCTATTTCTACTGAACAAAAGCTAAAAGGAGGCTGTTAATGTGAAAACTACTGCTTCATGACATCACAAGGTGGAACAGAGCATTTTGAGCTTTGGTGATCTATTCAGGCTAATAATAAAGGATGACTCAAACATGTGTGACTGAAACAAAACACAGAATGTACAGACAATGTGAATGAAAATGAATTAAATATTTCACTGTAGTGTTGGTCCTGATGTTTATATCGTAAATAATCAAACAACAGGATATTTCTTCTTATAATAACAGTAACATTAACATTTTATATGGCTTATCCCTTTTATAAAATCTATAACTTGGGAGTGTATTTTCCAACAGTGGCTGGCTGGATGAATGTGTGTGTATATTGTTTGGACAGTGCAAGTAAGGAAAGGAGTCCCACATTTTCCCCATGAGTGCTTCAGCATCTGCTCCCCTCTGTCACTCCAAACCCCTACGGACATGCACGCACCAATAATACCACCGAGCCAGCCAGCACACCCACACCTTTTATCCTCTGCACAAATACAATAAGCACTAAGTCATGGGAGTCTAGACTGTGAATCTCACTTAAGGGCAACTAATCAGACAATATTGGCACAATCAGGCTAACCTATTTGCTAATTGTGTGCGTGCCGAGCTTAAAAGCACAGAACTGTTTTTGTCTCAAGGTAAATAAATACTATATATGAGTTCTTCTGACTATAGAATAAAATATCATAAGATTTTTTTTTTCTTTTTCAGAACAGAACAGAACTTTATTTGTTATTTATTCTAAATTTGGATCAATCTATACCTTAGTGTTTATATTTGCACAACTGGGGGAAATTAAAGAAACTGTTTTGGACTACATTCAGCTAAATAACTGCTCAGAAATCGTAACCATGGTTTAACAAGGCAAATTATCATCATGAAATTGACATTTTGGGTTAAAAATACAAACGCAGAAAAAGTTTGCTAAAAAAACAAATGTTTATAATGATAAATCCATTCTTCATCCAATTAAACCTTGAAGTTAGTTAAGATACAAGGAAATACAGGGGGAACGACGCTAGGAAAAGAACTATGATTTGACAAGATAAATACATGAAATCAAGATATTTGGTATATTTTTGTATGAAGTCATCACTGACCCAATTAAAGTAGTTACCCCGACCTCCTTCTTGTTTAGTGTTTTGGTCTCTTTCAGCCCTGCCCTTTCGTTGCCCCTGCGCCTGTTTTTCCACACCAGCATCATCAGTCACCGAGCATCTCCCTACATTGTTTTGCTGTGATTTCCCTGGGGTGCCAGACAGGGGCCGTAACCCATAATGCCTTGAGCTCTTCACTGTTAACACATTGGACTATAGTGTTAGTGTTTGGGGGGAGAAGATTGGCTAGCTTTAAAATCCTGACCATGACCATTAGCGTTCATGCTACTCTTAACATAACAACATTAGTCGCTGCGGGCTGTAATATCTGTCGGCCAATCAGAGGGCTTAGATAGTCTCCCAGGTGAGACGCTTGGTTGCATAAAGGATGATTGTTGCTAATTTTAGATTTCCGGGAAGCAAAGCATGTGCTGAACATTATAAATTAATGCAAATGTACACGGGAAGTGAAATCATTACTGTTAAATCTGACAATGAAGACAAATCACTGGTTAGATTTGTGCCTCGTGAATGTTTTATAGCAGAGAAAAGGCAGCAGCTTACATTTGACAGCAAATAATTTAAAACATTTCAGAAATTGGAGAAGGATTTGAGACAGAAGTTATGAAGTTAAGGCCTATTGTAAAATGGCTCCAACGGTGGTACAGACTGTGAACATATGGAGCCCATAACATGTTTTCTTGGGGTTGTGAAATTACCATAAGTATAAAGGCTCAAATATGTGATCTCATTCCGTCTTTGTCTGTGTACATTTTCGCATAAAGGTGCCCTGCTTCTCTTCAAAGGGATGTTATCACTTTGCCAGGAATGTTCCACAGTAAGGCATTAAATTAGCATTCTTTCTGTGAGTAGAATCAGATTTGCCTGAAAAGAAAAAGCCTAATTTATCTAAATAACAGGGAGCTACAGAGAGAGGGTCTTGCTGAAAAAGATTAAATACTAAGTGACAAGGCAAATAATACAGTGGAATTGATATTTGGAATAACTGCAGTTGTATTAAATCACAGCTTGTCTTTGTTGTTGAACCTGGATAAAAAGTACGAGAACAAAATCTGCCCACAAGAATAATGCACTTGAAAGCTTCCACAATCAATATTCCCACATTAAAAATGGATCAAACAAATGTGTTTGTTAGAGGCTTGCGAGGACTGGACTTTTATCAGCGGTTTTCTTGTTTTGGTCGGGCCCTGCTTTTACACCCTGACCTCATTTCATCCTCCGGCACTCTTTACACTTAAGAGACAGAAAGCTACTCCGCTCAGATACGGGGAGTCCATTAACTGCACCATATCATTGACTACATGGGCAACAGTATCAGCACAAATGCAAACTTCACTTTATTGGTGTATAAGGTACATTAAATATTTAAACCCTGAGCAGAGCACTGGCCTTGTGCTGAAAAGTGTACTTGTATTTTGTTAATCTCATGTTTAAAATGTAATATTCACCAAAAGATTATGGATATTAGTGATGCACAGATTAAAATAAAATGGCATTGATGAATTCTTCTTACTCAAGATATTATTCTTATTATATGAAAGAGTTTGGTTCACCTGAGACAAGAAAAAAAATGAAGTAACATTAAACATTTTTGGCTACACAGTAACATAGAAAATTCCTCATATTTTCACCATAATATTTTGTAATAGTCTATAACCACTCACGCATTTGAAGGATCACTAGATTTCATTTGAACATAAAATATTATATCTACCGAATTTATTCTTAAAATGTGATGGTCCGTAAAAAAAACACTGTCATGTGGAAAAAACAACAATTTCATGCTAAAAATTATATTTGGATTTTTTCTTCATTGTTGTTGCAAGCCTTTTCCTTACCATTGAAAATGAAGTTATAAAAATAGTACCTCATGTTTATGCACTATTGTTACCGTGTGCCCAAAATGATGTCGCTTCTTATTGTTCCTCTTTGCTGGTTAAATATTGTGAATCATCATTGGCTCACCGTGCTTCACTTGATTGAATACAGGTTAAAAAAGAAATACACCACGACAATTTCAAACACTGCCTGATATTTGACGTCAAGGCAGCCAAACCCATGTCATTAGATAAATATAGAAAAATGAATTTCTATAGACCTGTACTTTCGACCCCTTATCCATCTTGGCATGTTTTTGTGCTCAGTGTGTCATCCGAAAAGTGTGCCTCTTCCTTTCGGCTAACCTGTCATTGTCTGTACCGTTCCCACAGACGCGCTAAATCCAAGATGTCACCAGTATATCCCTTCTCCAATCCCATAACTGTCCCAGAGACTAATTCCACTCCACAAACAAGAAAATATTGCAGAAGGAAAAGACCGCGGGGGACGTGGGCGCCAGATAAAAATGACGAGCGGAGAAAAGGTAGAGGTTAGAGTGAAAGATTCTGAATACTTACGGCATCTTGGATCGGGAGATTGAACAGTTTGGACAGCTGAAGAAATGATAAGCAGAATGGGGTATGACACATTACGGCATGGAAATGAGCACCTCCAACCAGAGAGGAAGTATTGAAGGAAGCAGGAAGCAAAAAAGGCCATAGGAAAGGAAGAAATGTAGCAAGACTTGGCAAGGATTCAAGTTAGAAGCACTGATATATTCCTTTTATATCAAGGTCAACTGTGGGTGACGTTTTTACTGCTGGATTGATCGTAGAATGTGACAAGTTTATACCGCTCTGTTCAAAAGGAGAAGGAAAGTCTATTTGTCCTTTTCTGACTACACTTCAATGACAATTCTTACAGTCTGATTGTCTTGTAAAACATCTGATGAATGTAGAGGGCATGAGTTCTTCTCTTAATGTTATTTATGGCTGGTGATAGAACTGTGGTGAGTGTTGAAGCATAGTAATTTTGAGAGTTTAATTGCCGTCTTTTGAACTGTGCTTTGTGGAACTCTGAAGGACGACGAGAAGCGTAAAGAAAGACAAAGAAGGTTCAATTATGTATGTTTGGATTAGAGATGCACAGATATGATATTGGTAGATACTGATATCCCATTTTGTTAACCCAAACCATCTCATAATTATACAGTTTTTGCAAGGTTGTTCTATAGTTACCTTACAGGATAAATAACCGTTACAAAACACATTAGAATCATTGTTTACCATATGCTCTTTGTGTTTAAATATTATTTTCAGTCTCCACCCTTTTATCGGTTGATATCGGATGTCAGCAGATACTTAAAACCATAGTACGGGCATCAGAACAGAAAAGGCTGGATCTGTGCATCCTTAGGTTAGATGACAAGATGTGTAGTATTTTTTACAGCTCCAAATTTTCCTTTGAAATCACAAAATATAAATTATTTGCTTTTGTTCAACATAAAATAACTAAATGGGAATAAGTGACAATTTTTTTTTTTTGGTGTATATTTTGATTTGACAACTGTCCTGACAAAGCTTCTTCTTTGCTTAGTATGACCTGTTGGTGTATACAGTCCAAATAGTAATTACTTATAGTTGTTTCTCAGTGATTATGATAGTTATTTGTTGCAGCTCTAATTTGATACAAGAAGTTACAAGTCGTGAGTATGTGCCCATCCCAAGCCAGGAAGGTCATCTGACGTACTGGGGGAAAAAAAGAAATGTTGACCAAAAAATAATATACATTATGTCACATATTTAAATATTTATGTAAAATTAACACATATATATATATATTTTAAAGGGACAGTATGTAACTTTCTAGAAGCAGCATGCTAATTGCATGATGCTAAGGAAATAAAAAGAAACCATACTTTTAAATATTGTCCATAGTGACAAGATTTATGCCATACTGTGGAAGATTATAGCCAAAGGAACAACATTTCCATGAAATGAAGCAGGAGGAGGCTCTCCTCCAGGCCAAATAACAGTCAGTTTTGTGGAGATGAGAGCTCGCTCACAGTAAGGACAGATATTTTCTGTGCAATATAAGCAACCAAAATGAAAAAACATGCTTTTTTATAGTCTTATTATAGTATTTTTGCCAATTACAGTCTGGGCTTTAAATAGAGCATCTTAAAATCCAAATGATTAGCTTTCGCCCAACGTAAATTAATTAAATGGAAAAAGTAGCATAACATCCATACTCGGGTCAATATTTCCTTTTTTGGAGTGTACATAGAAGATTTGAACACTACCGCGATGATAGGCCGTCCAAACTTAACAGACATATACAGTATAAACTCACACACTTTTGTTGACACACTGTACATAAACAAGAGCTGGATAAGCGTCCAAAAGCATCCCACCCTCCAAGATCGTGATTGACGTTTCGCTGTATGTTTTTCCATGGACTACTGACACTTCCCTGTCTAGAGCTGTATTTGTGCATCTGGCCTGTTTGTGTGTGAGTGCGATTTGGGTGCCAGTTTCGCCTCTCCACAGGCCCGCTCGCCGAAATCTGTCAAGAATGCCACATCACAAATCTTTTCGAACTTTGTAATTTTCTGGCATTCCTGCTATATTAGATAGTGGAGCTGCGGAATGATAGGAAGGAAGATGGGGAGTGTGACAGAGTGATATACAGTGAATTTTGGGGTAAAAACTCAAATTACTGTCACAACAAGGAGCTACACCTTATCTGAATGCTGTACACTACGGGGATGTCTAATGGAATCCTGAGATGTTTGATAGAGAGGACTTCAAACGCAGAGCTGAAGAAGCTAAAAATGTCCAGGTATTTGACAGCTGATGTGAGAGCCCATTTGATAATGCAGTTTGCTATAAGATATTGCAGATCAGTCAACTCCTCTGGCCTTTCTAATGGGATACACTGCCAGGTCAAAAAATGTTACCACTTGGAAGTCGTACAGTGTGTTCTGGTGGAGGATCCATTACCTGTTTGTTTTGAATGTTCCACAGTATGGCATTAAAGGTCCTCTGTTGCTTGGAATTGACTCCTGAGAGCTTTAAGTCATGTTACTTCCTTAAAAACATACCTGGAATTGTATTTTATTTCATTCTTGTTTGAGCTCCAAAGCTGAAGTTGCTCTAATCTAATGTGATGTTGTGATAGTTTTCAAGTTAACAGCTAAATTTTACTGTTAGTTCAGTAGAGATTGAGACAGGCAGCTGGTTGTAACTTAATCTGCCAAACATAATGGAAATCTGCAATGACATCTTTCTTTTTTTATTAGTTTAGACAAATGATAAAACTCAAATTAAACGAAAAAAGAATACAATATGACATCTAGATGAAGAAAAACGGGCCATTTCCTCAGTTTTCCCAGATTTAGTTTGAGTCACTTTTGTTTGAGTTAGTCCTCAACAGAGCAGGAAGTCGTCATCCGCATGTTTCCAAAAGTCTTCTGATTTTGTGACGTGAATAGAGCCCATAGCATGAGACAAGCAGGTGGTGAACCCGTTCCTTGAAAAGTTACATAGTGCACCTTTAAGCAGGCTTAACAACAGTATGAGCCTAGAATGAGGTTATCTGACTACCCAAATGACCAGGTTATCTTTCTAGGATTGGATTTTTTCTGATAAAACCAAGACGAGAGAGATTATTCCAAAATGACGATGCCAGGATTCACCAAACTCTAATTGTGAAGGTTCGTTCAGGGAGGAAGAGAGATCATTTTCACTCATAGACTCCACTCCACCAAATCCAGAACTTAACCCCATTGAGAATATTTGAAGTGTGCTGAAGAAGACATTGCACACTGGTCCAATTCTCCCTTCATCATGATCTTTGTAAAAAATGTATTCGATACTGCACAGAAATAAATGTTGTGACCAGAGACTGTATACATAAGTGAACATAGCTGCCGCATTCCAGAAGTGAAGTATGTTTGTATTAAGTCGCTGTACATGATCCTGATATTTATTTTGCTATTTGTCCATAATTAAATTCCTATCCTAATATGGAACTCTGCTGCAAATTTGCCCACATAACTGCTAGCCTTGGTGAGCTTCATTTAACACTCCACTTCTTTATAGTCTTTGCTGAAATATCAAGTTTCATCTGGCGTCTTCTGAGATTTCACAAACTACCAAGAGAAATTTGGGAACCGTGTTAAATACAACAGCGATGAGTGCAAAGACGGAATGATGAGTCTTTTTTGATCACAGTAATTGAATTTCGTTTCATTGCCATACTGCTGTATCAGGCTAACAAGTGTTAAACAAGCATGTATTCAGATTTACATAGAAAATTACCAGACAATTCGCTCTAAGTTTGACTAAGTGGAGAATAAAAGTCAAGGACAGACTCATTTCAATATTGTTTAAACTAAAAAACATCAAATTAATTTAGTGGTGAAATAAGTAAACGCGGAACCACTTAGACACTACACAGAACTCTTCATATAACAGTGAATCATCCGTGAAGACATATCACATTATCATATAAATTGGGCATGAGACTGTTAGCCACTGCTGCTCCTCTGGTCACCGTTAGAATAATTGATGGAATCACTTACTTTGCCGAGCCCACAGAGTGACTCACTATGGCCATAACAATGTCCAGTTGCCGTGACATCTCCACAGAAACCAGTGCTATAGCTTCACCTCAATCTTACCCACCTGTCCAGTCCTCCTACGAAAATGCCTGTCTTCTCCAACAACACAACCTCCTCTAAAGAGAAGACGCTTGACACGTCTCCCACCTCCTCAGCTTGTCTCCTTCTACCTTTTTAGCTGCTCAATGTCTCCTGTCTTATCCGCAACAAGTGTCACGGGCGTTTTGGCAAATTTCACAAGTTTTCTGCGCGCTAATCTTTTTGACTTGCTTCTTGGAAAGACACATGGGGAATATTTGCACTTCAAACACACTACATAACATATTCAGTTAGATGCCTTGTGCACACTTTTGGCTGCGCTCAACAAACAAAAGTCTGTCACCGATGGGGGAATTGAATGAGATTGTTTACCCGATTCAATGTTTCCTCTTTCTGAAACAATCAGTGAGTTTGTATGCACAGCTCAGCCTGACTGTGCCCGGAGCTCCATTAAGGCTCCTAAATAGATTTCTCTCCAGGTCTGAGGTTACGTGCATGAGGAAGAAGAAAAGTACTACCTATCCTAATTTACATGAGTGGTGTGTTTATGTGATCAACTTTAATATTATTATACACCATGAAATCTGGAGGAATTTTAGAAGATATTCAAAATAAGACACCATAAATGTTAATGTATAAATGTGCATAATGTAATAAATGCATATTAATGTCAATATTAGGAATGCACAGATCCGATACTGCTTTTGGATTGAAACATTTGCTGGATTGGATATCTGCTTCTAAATATCAATGCAGCCGATATTCTGGTAAGACATATCAGTTGATGTGATAAAACTATTTACTGGTTGTAGTTGGCTCAGAATGTCTCATAATGGTTGAATTTTAATACTTAATTTGTTTTATTGTTATTTAAGAGATAAATAACAGCTACATAAGACAAAACCAGTCAATACCAATCTTGGTTAATATTAGGTATCAGCAGATACTTATTAAATAAATGTAACTGATAACGTAAAATTGATAGCACGCATCTATCAGTGAATAAGTTCTTTGGGTTTCCAGATTGTATAGCAAAACAAATTTATTGATGTGTCCTAAATCTATGGCAGAAAATGGTATACCAGTTTAATTAGTGATAGTAAAACATTGTTTAATTAGAATACAGTATATTGTTCTAATGCTATATCATGCTTTATACTAATTTGTATACAGATTGTCATCAAAGAACCAGGGTTATGCTGAGTAACCTTGAGATTTCTTGACTTGCAAGATGGTCTGAAAGAGAGGCTGGGCAATAGAGGGCACAAGTGCGCCGCACTCCCTAACTTGACCTAGATTATTTATATAATATATATAATATATAATGACCTAGATTATTTATATAATATATAATCTAGGTCAAGTTAGGGAGTGCGGTCATTATAAGTCATTATTTTGTATTAGGCCATATAATCTTTTGTTTAAAATTGAACGTGTATCTGCATAAACATTTTTATGATGCTAAATGTGCTCATATATCTGTATTTGAGTCATGTGTTTGGAATTTGGGTGCGGTAAGACGGAGCACCCTGATGGAGCTCTGTGGGAAAAGCTGAAGTTTTGAGAAAATTTGACGGCATTATGTTGCTTTTGCTCCATTACTTTACATTACATCCTGAAACATGTCTTGGGGGCGGCGGGTGGGGGCGACCTAAAATCAAGTGATTGGTTTTCATAAACATTATTACACACTTCTGACCTATTGGGCAGCTGCTCGCTCTATTCCGCCCAGCCCCAACCCACCATACATATATTTATAATATATATATTTATAATTTTGGCCTATGCACCCCCCCCAAAAAATTATACCATTGCCCACTACTGAATGCCACCATTTGTTCAGGGCAGATTGGATGAAAACACAAAACTTTTTATCCAATCACAGCAATATCATGTTTCATTTGTCCAAACTTGTCTTGATAATTATGATGACTATTTAGTAAAAGTAGAACAAACAAAAGTCCCAGCCAATAATCTTTTCCTCTACATGCAAACCATTCTATCTAATGAAAGACTGGCATTTTGTTGTATATATTCAGAAGGGGAGGCGAGGCATCTAATCTCCTCTGCCCATCCCCTCACCTCCCTGACAGCCCAGTTAGCGCTCCACTTCTCCACTGTGAGGACGGGCAAAATCAAGATTAGTCATGTATAAAATAGGACGTGGGCAGTGGAAAATCACATCAAAGGCAAATCTAAGTCAGCAATGCTATGGCCCAAATGATGCGCCTTCTTCATAAACACAGGATCAAGATGAAGAGAAACGCACTGTCGCACTCACTTTAGTCAAATGACCCTAAAGTAATGGCCTAAATTGCTATTCAGATGCGTAAAACCTACTTTGTGGATTGCGTTATACAATGCATAGAAGTAGGCCCTTGACTGGTGCACTTTCTCTGAGCAAATGTATTCAAGAAAGCAGGGAAGGTGATGAGGACCCAGTGTGGATAAGAGTATAAAGCAATGGGACACGGCACTTAGCAAAACAACATGAAATAGACTTGATTATAGGGTGAGCCGAGGAAGAGGAGGGATCAGTTACATGGAGAGGAAGAGCGGTAGGCGAGAGGCGCGGGGATGAAGGGAGAATGGGTAAGAAGGATCAGTGAGAAAAATGTTCAGAAGGAGATTTCCAGTGCTATTCCTGAAGTGCATAGAAAATCATTACTCTTTTTCATCACTTGTATATCCGTAAGTTGAACTTAAAAACTTTGATTCAGTGTAACTTGGAAGCCGGTGACTAAATGAAAAGCTACTGAAAAATATGACTAAAGCGAATATCCCAATTGTATAGTAAAGAAGATTTGCTGCCTTACGGTTCAATATTGCAAAAATGTGACTCTTGTGAGCATTTAGCCATGTTAGAATGTTGTTACCTCACCAAAAACATACCTAAAGTTATGTTTGGTTTCATTGACACATGTTAGAGTAACGCTTTATTATTAGTCTGTCTACATCTCCAAAGCTCAAAATGCTTTGTTCCACTTTGTGATGTCATGACGCAGTAGCTTTAAAGTTAACAGCTACATTTTACCTTCAGCTCAGTAGATTGGCAATTCCAGGGTTGATATTATCCAAATGATTCTAGTGAAGTTGTATGGAAGTTAAAAACACAGTGGAGGACTCCCTGTGTTACCACGTGACATCACAAGGTGAAACAGAGTGTTTTCCGTTTGAGAAAAGAACAGAACATAGCCTTAATATGAAGGGTTTGTGAGTTAAAACATGCGTGAATGAAACAAAATGCAACTTCCAGTGTGCATGTTATAAGGAAACAGCATTACAACAGAAATCGGAAAATAGCGTAATATGCACCCTTTAAATTGTTAACTGCTATGGGAACTGTGCTAATTTATCCTCATTCCAAAGCCCATGGATATCTTGTGGGCCAGAGTATTTTGCACCACCCCATTCAGTCTATAATTTAGCCTGTATGCTACGAATGGCCTCACTGTGTCCTCATTAAACCCGCCTTTGTCTGGCCTGAGCAGCCACCTGTGCGTTGTAAATGTAGTCTGCCTCCACCTGTGTCGACTCACTTGTTGTATGCGGCGCTCGGGCCCGGTGTAATAATAGCCCTCAGGTCAGTAAACAAGCCCTAGAAGTGTAGGTGATAGATCTGTATGGGCTACAACAGCTGCTCGAGGTGGGACCATAGCAGGCTCCCCACAGCTAACTCGCTAACTGGCTAACTGGGTCAAGGTTGCTTCACCCTTCAGCTTTGTGTGTCTGGTGGCCATTTTAACGCACGTCGGTTCCTGATTGGTCGACGTGGGTAATTGATCAAGGTGGAGCTAATTAACAGGCCGGATCTGGATCGTTTCAGGCAGCAGCTGGTGTTGGTTTTGGTCGGGGTAGAAAGTTGAGTGCTCCTTTGCACCCAGAGTTACGGTATAATAAAGTTTACAGGGCGCTGTGATAATATATACAGAACGGTGAAAGCAGGCAATCTAATTAACCCCTGAGACACCATTAGGCTGCTTTTTATCATTGCAAAAGGGCAAGAGGGCCTTAAATCTTGGGTGTCATAAAAGCTGAAAGGTTGTGTTCACAGTACTGCAGGGAGAAGGAACACAAATTTATTGTAGGTTTGTTTATCTCTAGATGTCAGGCCATCTGATTTCTTGTTCGGCTTTTTTTCTCCTTTTTCTTTAACATTGCAAGATATTGACCGAAATACCAGCTCAGGCCACAAGGGGTCATGAACGAAATTATTGCTAGAAGTCCCCTGTCTATTCAACTTATTTAGGAAGTTGTCATGGGAACCGCTATCGTTATTTGTGTGGTGTTATTTGACATGGGGCTTCAGTGTACCCCACCTAAGGCGCAACCATCGTTATCTTTTAAAATGTATTGAATTTTTGTTTTATAATCTTTGATATGTCCCTGTGTTTTACTATGACAATATAGTGCCAAATAAACTAATAAACGGCACAAATATGAGTAAAAAACATATAGAATTAGGGGTTGCAGACAGTTTTGCACTGCTGGAACTGGACCTGCCCCTTGAAACAGACTCGTGTGACAATACAGAGAGAAAAAAGGTTGGGGACCACTAACCTACAACCACCATTTATTAAAATGATTTGTTGTTCCTGAGTAAAATATTGTGGCCATACCAGCTTATCAAAGCCTGATCCCGTCAGATCTCAGAAGCTAAGCAGGGCCGGGCCTGGTTAGTACTTGGATGGGAGACCACTGGGAATTCCAGGTGCCACACCCAGGTCGTCGTTGAAAATGAGAATTGGTTCTCAACCGACCTACCTGGTAAAATAAAGGTCAAATAAAATAAAATAAAAATAAAAAGTTTTGCAGCACTAATATAAATTACTTTCTGAAATGTTCCCCTAAACTAAAGCTGAAATGCACAGCTTTTAAATGTCTCCGTATTTAACTCCATTTAATTTAAAGTAACCTCACCTTTTCATTCAGTGACCTTAACATTGTAAACTGTTGTAAACAAATTGAGATAAAAATTTAGGAATTTTATAAATATGTACATTTTTAAATTATTTTTGGCTGATCCTTCACCTGTCGACAGCATTGCACAAACTGTCCTTGCTGCACAAAGCTGATTCCACCAATAAAATGAGATGCACGGTGGTGTGGGCTTCCAAAACAGAAGGTATTCAGCTGCTAAACAGTAGGATGGAGCTCAACTAACAAGCTCTCCCATCTGCATATGTGCATGTGGGAAGTGTGTCCAACCAGGCCATTATGAAGTAAACTAGGATGTAAATACTGCACACTGTATTGCAATTTAAAAGGGACACAAAGATATTTTTTGTTGCTTGGTTTTAATCCCTTTTAGTGTTGTCCCGATAGTAAAATGCAGACTTAACAATTGGTGATATTGATTTTGAAACTACAACAAATACTTAAATCACTCTTTTTTTATACAGTTGAATGTAATGTTCAGTGTTTCTGTAACTTTTCTGCCACCTGCTTCTCTCCATGGAGATATTATTGCTTTATCCGTAATGTTTTAAAACCAGAGTAAATGACAAATGGTCACATTTTTATATAGCACTTATCCATCTTCAAGGCACTTTACATCAAGGAACCCCGCACTCATTCACATATACTTTCCTACACCAGTGTAGGCACACACTGGGACGAGGTGGGGTGTCTTGCCCAGTGGCACAATGGCAGCATTCATCTGTGGGAGCTGGAATCGCACCGCCAACCCATGGGTCAGTGGATAAATGCTCTACCAACTGAGCTACTGTCGCCTGCAATGCTAACACCTTAATGTACAAAGAATGAATACTTTGTACTGTAAACTGAACATAGCAATACAGAAAGAGCTAGATGTAAAAGTAGTTACTATAAAACTAGAACGGAATAATTTACACTTCTGATTTTATTTTCCTTTTTTTCTCTAAAGTGCCGTGCGAAGGTCTGTAATCAGCAATAATCAACATTTCCATCAGCCGATTTGTTCTGTTTATGAAAGCTCTGATTAGACCTAATTAATTGTCCAAGTTGATTATCCGCATTTGAAATTTATTGCAGCGCCACATCTCTTTCGGTAAATATTTATTGAGTGCAGTTTAATCATTTTTAATAATATTATTTGATAGTTTGTCAAGTTAAACACTAAATGAGTAGGTGATATTAAGATGTGAGATTTAGCAGTTGTGCATTAAAGGACTCTTGTGATCTTTATTCCATGTTATAATGTTGCTACTTCGTCAAAAACATACCTGAAATTGTGTTTTGTTTCATTCACACATGTTTGAGTAACTCTGCATTTTTAGGTTGCCTACATTTCCAAAGCTCAAAATGCTCTTTTCAACCTTGTGATGTCATGAGGTGGCAGTTCAGTAGAGACAGGTAATTCCAGGGCTGAAAGCATCCAAATGATTCTAGTGAAGGTGTACGGAGTTTGAAAACACAGTGGAGCACTTCCTGTATAACCATATGACACGAGGTCACAAGGTGGAGGTGTTCCATTTGAGAGAAAAACTCAGCCTAGTTATGCAGGATTTATGTGTTATAAATAAGTGTGAATGAAAAAAAACACAGAACTCCAGGTATATTTTTGATAACATTATGACATAGATCAGAAAACAGTGTAATACAGGCCCTTTAAAACATACATCTTTTCTCAAGTTTTAACACAAGCAGTGGATATATGAAGCTATCACAATTTCATTTTAAGAAAGCTAGTCCTGTTTCCTCAATATCTTTCTTTTCCATTAGAACTTTTTTTTATTGCTTTCCAACTTCAATTTATAAAGTGTATCTAGGGCACTCTACTTCAACACTACCAATATGTACCAAAATATCTCTTGTTGCTGCCTGCCTCCTTTTAAAAACACATTTGGCATCATGTTGCCCTTTCTCACATTATGAACGCTAGGTATTTTTAAGAATATTTTGTTGTATCGTTTATATCTTTTAATGTCAAGTTCCATGTCCATTACAGCTACATTACGTAAACTTATGTCTAGCTAAAATGTATCTTATCATATTATTTATGGTGAAACACACTGATAATATTGGATTACAAGACTGCAGATATTAATGCCATTATAATTACATACATCATACTACATATTACTCTAGGTAACTATGTTAACTGTATAATGGCAGTTCAGTGCTCTGAAGTGTTTGCTCTTTCATATATCCTATATTAAAGTGCACAGTCCAACTAAATTAACACTGTGTCACTTTCTAGAGGGATCAACTGTATGATTTCATGGAAATAGACAGTTCGTAACATTCTCTATGTAGCGAGAAAAGTTTATTGCCAATATTGTGGAAGATTATAGCCAACATTTGCATGGAAACAGGCAAGCCACATTTGTGTCAGGTTTGTGGAGATATAATATCTATTATATGTGAAATAAAATAAATTGAATTAAATCAAAACTTAATAATATAATAAGTAGCCTTGGGAAGGTTAAAACGCTATCAAATGTAATTGGATGGAGGTACAATCTAAAACAAATTATTCCTACCATCATTTATTAAATAGAGTTGAACAGAACAAAATAAAATGTAGCTGAAAAAAGTGCCAAGTTATGCCAAAAGTGTATTGTCTATGGATAGTGAATGTCTTTCAAAAGTCTATTTTATCCTTAACAATTCGAAGAGTATGGACTGAATGAATATGAGAAGAGACAGAAGGTAAAATGAATTCAATGAAATTAAAATGAATCCTACCTTCTTATATGTTATACCAAATAAGTATTTAATCTTTCAAGTACTCATATTTTGATGTCCAAAACTGTTCACAATGTATATTCACAAAACCATCACATATACTGTAAGCTTTACTCTGAGCTTCTTGGTCAAACCGATATCGTGAAAACTTGCACTACATATATAAAATGTACCAGCCCGAGATCAGTATTTTCTGATAGCTTAAAATAAAAACCGAATCCGATATGAATCCAGCATTATCATATAAATTGAGGATTTTGGTTGCATTTAAATGGGTCTTGCTGCGCCTACTACATAAAGCCTCTCTAAGTATGAGTGATGTGGCTGTGTTGACTGTGCTGACTGTGCTAGAGGAGTAGATACATGACTGGAGTGTAAAACCTAAATAAAAAAATTAAAAATAAAACATTGTTGGCCTTACCCGGGACAGATCTCCAACCTCCAGGTAGAAACAGATGATAAAGACGTTCCAGGTCATCCACACCACCAGCCAGGCCGCATACTGCAAACAACAAGAAAGCAGTGAGGAGAGCATATAAAGTTTATGTGGTCTTCTAATATCTGTATATGGCTTTGGAGACTGGGAAATTGAACTAATGGACCAATCTGTGAGGAAAAAAAACAACAAAAAAACAAAACTAACTACAGCTCTCTTATAAATTACACTATGTAAGTTTCCTTTTAGACTGTGGAGTAAAGGAGTGCGATGTCACCCATAACAAATGAAGCCCACAGTGTGAGCGGTTATAGAGGTGAATTTGGAGCCAGTTCCATATTAGGAATACACATTTATTTGTGAACTTAAGAGCAAAATAAAAAACACCAAGATCAGGTAGAATGGGTCAATATGAACATTTTAAGACCAAAACGACAAGCTCACAGCAGCAGTTACAGAGAGAGGGGCGACAATTTTCCCATGTGAAGTTAATTGGAAAGAGAGTTGATAGAGCTGGATGCGCCCCCATACTTCCTATTTTGAACACAGCAGCTAACAGGTTAGCTATGCCCATTTTATATATAGTCTATGGGGAAGTCAAACCACATACTTGTCTCCATGGAGATGTTATTGCTTTGCTATGACGTACTGTATGTCTATCCATGAAGACAAGTGGATGACACCAGTATACCAAGTTAAAGTTCTGCAGGTCAGGTCTAGAGAGACTAAGACTGTTTTTTGCAGTTTTTTGGGCAGTAAGACACTTTAATGCCATACCGTGGAACATTACAGGCAAAGCTGTAAAGCCCAATCAACGAAAATACACATTGCATCCATAATTTATTATAAATTAGTATATTGCATCTTTCAGTATGTATGCTATTGTTAATTTACTTTACACAAAAATAATATACCAGCAAACCTGATATCTGTCACATACGCCTCCCACTGTTCATTGTTTTTTTGTAGTTCGTGTGTTTATGTGCAAAGTTGTTAAGAATTTTAATTGCCATTGGTATCTGAGCTATCCCAACCTTCAGATATGGCAAGCTATAGTTTATAATGAATAAAATTAGTCTTAGATAAATACGTGACGAAAAGGCAAAGTGTCACTTCACTTTTGATGTGTTTAAGATGCAGAGGCACAAAATCAACATCCACAAATCACCTGAATAATAGCAGACGGGTGTATAAACAAACAGGCAGCGGTAGCTTTACAAAGTGTACTTAAAGACAGCAAAAATAAATGAGAGATTAAGAAGGCTGAATGTTTTCATCTTAACAAAACTTTGCTCGACTTTTATGAGGGTGTAAACACTGTACGTGACAGTGCAGGGTCAGTTCGAGGGAGGGTGGCATGATTATAAGTGTGTGGGAGTGGTATAGAAGAGCGCTTTGGGAATCCAGCTTAAGTTTATGAATGGTTGGCCCTTCTAAAAGGCATTGATTTACTGTAAACATTATCATATGTCAAATACAGCCTCCGCGCTTTACAACGCAGAATCTGCAAGGGAATGATTTAAATGAATAATGTATGAAGACTTGTTTGTGGCTTTTATATATTTACAGTTTTTCTAAAAGCTTGATGAACACAGTGCAGTGGCAGTTTAATGGACACTAAACATATTACTGCTATTATTAAACATATGTAGCAACTATTTATCAAAGACAGGCCTGCACAATATAATAATATATATCACAGTGACATCCAAATACCAGTTTGAAATGGAGCAATAAACAAATCATTAAAAGTGTTATGCTAAATTGACTCTTATGTGCATTAAGCCATGTTACTTAAAAAATACAAATCTTGTTAACCCTTAAGTTTAGAGCACTGCAGACACATTCTTATCTTAATGCTCCTAGATGTGTTCAAAATATGCTCTGTACACTTAAAACATAGATTGCAAATATAATCGCAATACTAAAAATCACCAGAATTGTGCAGCCCTCAAATAATTATTTTGTTTCATGCACAGACTCACACCTTAAAAATACTAAATTAAAAGAGGTGGGGTAAAATATGCCACATATACTGCTGAGATACCATTGTGTCTATGGGCAAGACATGTCACCCATCTTTCCAACGCTCTGTATTCATTCATATTATTAGTACCCTGTTGTGTTGTTTTGGTGGTTTTAACTTTTTTCTTTTTTTTTTATCAAAATTTTAACATTTAATATGCACCAGATCAAAACTGAGAAATGTGAATGTAGCCTTGACTTACTTGCTAAAAAGTACGCACAATACACAGTAGTGTTTTGGTTTGCCTGTTGAAAATAAATGAGTGGTACAATACAGTATGTCTGGGTCAGCTTTGTCCACTTAAGGCCCATAGTTGCAGGGGAAGGCTCAGGCATTCACAGTATGTAGAAGATGATTTACTTTTGGACCAAACATAACAATATTTAAACGTTTAAGTAGAGTTTTGTCTCTTTAATGTTGAAATATGATCTGATTTCCTTGTTGTCCCTTCAGGGTAGAAATAAAAGATATAAAACGGATACACACTGTGAAATTACAATTATGGCAAATCTGATAATGTCAAAATACATTTGGAAACCCTCTCGGAAGCAAATCACTTTTTATAAAATGTGATGTTTTAAACAGTTTGCTGATGAAAAGGAGACAGCCACATTTACATATTTGTGCTTTTGTTGCTCTAATAACTTAAAGGTGCATAATGTAACTTTTCTGCTGGAGGGAATATCATCTTATATGTATATCTATATGGAAATGTTTGTTGTTGTTTGGGTATGTTCCCAATATTGCATTAAACTTGTATATCTCTATGGAGACAAGCAAGGGACACCACCAAACTAAGTTACAGGTGAGATCTGTGGAGAGGTGACCCCATTCACAGCAAGAATGTAAGTTTATATTCAATTTTCACTTCTTAGATAGAGAGTTAGAGATAGAAAGATACATACGTGAAATGTGATACTCTTGAACATTCTAAGAAAAGCAATAAAATTCAGACCCTCCATCTGAAA
Source organism: Odontamblyopus rebecca (assembly GCA_030686955.1). NCBI lineage: Eukaryota > Metazoa > Chordata > Actinopteri > Gobiiformes > Gobiidae > Odontamblyopus > Odontamblyopus rebecca. The sequence continues at coordinate 19,842,218 of CM060673.1, forward strand.
AGTTACACAGTACACCTTTAATATAAGTATGGATGATTATTCTCATTCATGGAAGAATCAAATATATAAGAAACTGACTGACACAGTATTTTCCAAAGTTGTACTACTTGTGATGGTACAGAGTATACTTTGAATATTGAAGTTATCATGTACAAGAGACACCAGTGTGCAGACCCCTGACTGATGTGAAGAGGGGCACATTGCAGGCATCAAAGGCAGAGAAATGAAGCCTCCCATTGACAACTACAAGTACAAAAATCACATGACTACCACTTTACTTATACTAATGCAGTATTCACTTCTGGCTGCTTTTAACACATGCTTTACATTGACATGAAGCTGTGTAGCATTACTCTGTAAGATAAGGCATGTTCATTACATAGAGGAACTCTTATTTGTGCAGGCCAGTTAGTTCCCAATCGCCCAACACAAACCCTAGCCCTTCATAATAGCCTGTCATTATTTCGACAATAATTCTGTCAGGGTTAATTAGCCAAAGTCTTGTCTGAAATTCCACAGTCAAGTGCAGAAGTGGTGTTCTTTTATCACTAGATTTATTCTGTTTCCCTGTGCCACTCTCCCATAAAACCATGACCAGTCAAAAGCCAGGCTAATGTAATATGCACACATTCTGTCTTTTCTGCGGCTCAACCTCAAAATTTATTCAGAGCACCCACAATAGCCCAGGCTGCAGCTATCACCGCTTGCAAAAATAAAATAAAACACTTCATCGAGATTCTGCTATGAGAAGAGCTAAACAACAAAACAGTATCAGGAAAATATACAGTATGGAGGTTTATTTTGGTCAGATTCTGTATTTTTGTGCATAGTTGGCCATCATAAACTGAAGTAAATCTTCAGTAAATAGTTTAATATGTACGGCTGCATAGTTATGGAAAAATATTTAAACAGCATAAATAAATAACTTTGCATTTATTCAGTTACAGATGTTTTAATTATAATAACTTCTGACAGTAAAGTGAAGTCTCCTCTTCACAAATCTGACCTGTGACTTGGCCAGGTGGGGTTATTCACTTGGAACCATGGAGATCAAGTTTAATACTATACTGCAGAACCATCTTTGCAAATCAATGGCATTTGTATGGAGACACACATGTGACAGAGCCTATACCAGTAAAGTCCCATAGTGCACCTTTAACACTTTCAACAAGCAAAAAGTGCTGGAAATACAACTACAATAAACTTAACTTACCATTGTAACTATTCAGTCTAATTATACTTTTGGGCAGTGACATTCGTTTGATTACTTAATCTTATTACTCGTGCTGTCAATCGATTAAAATATTCACGATTAATCTCATGAATGTCATAGTTAACTCGCGATTAATCACAAATCATTGCACATTTTTGTTCCTTGAATCATCATTTCAATAGTCTTATCAAGATAAAAAGTGGATAGGCTTGCTTTGTGCAAATGTTTTTTTTATTGCAAAGACTGAATTTCCCACTGTGGGGTGAAATAATGTTCTGTGATCCTGAGGTAGTTGTCTGCCCAACTATGGGCCCCAACCATGGCTCTATAATACAGCCTGGATAAGGCACTCCCCCTCTGTCCCACCTCGAGACAGACTAGTGGCCGCTCCAGGTACTACAGCTCCGAGGAGCTTGGGCCCAGAAAGAATTCTCCCATAGAAGCCCAATGCATTTTTTTGGGAATTCAAACGGCCCATGTTTGGCTGACAGAGCATCGCCATCTCTTACAAAGGTCGGCTTTTGTAGGGATTCGTTTCTATTTTCATAACATAAACTTTTTAAAAATCTTATATCCGCCTAAAAGTCAGCTTTGTAAGACTTAGCCTAGCCCAGCTCTGATCCCGCGATAGCTCTGATTGGTCCAAACGCTCCACGCTGTGCATGTTACAGACGTCACATGGGTGGGAGCCGCTAGCCCCTATTGAGGAAGTAAATGCGGAAGAGAAAATTATTTTTGGGCCCATGCGCTAATGAGCAACGATGCAATGAAAACAATATGATGTCATCTTGGGTTCACCTTCCAGATCTGATTATAGTTCTATGGCGCTAACGCCTGCTGTACCAAGGATGAAGACATCATGACACAGCGCTGTTTGTTTACATGTCGTGCAGCAGAGCTGATGCTTTTAACAGAGAAAATAAGTCCAGAGGCAGAAATATCTATTAAATAGTGAGACCGATATCAGTCCTGCTGTGATATGCGCTCCTCCGTGAGTTTATGGCTATAAAAACAGCTCGGAGCAGTGCAAACAACTGGAGGAGAGAGCCTGCAAAACTTGTCACTGTCCACGGTGCTTAACGAAGGTAAGCGCAAATTCACTGCAGTGGACTTTATTTTGTGTTTTTCTCGTATGACATAAGAGCACCTGACAGGGCTTCTCAGTTTCATACAAAATGTTTTGCTTCCTGTAGTTTTTCTAACGTTATAAGCAGTGGCCACAGCTTATGAAAAAACTAGTTCACTAGGTCACAAAGCATTAATCTCACTATAAAAAATAAAATAAATGTTTTTGCCTTAACCTCCTGAGACCCGAGCTTTTGTCTGGTGTGCATTTTTCATTTCTTCTTGCTATTTGGGATAAGTAGGACCTACTAAGTAAGTCTTCTGTATGACACCATTGGTTAAAAAATGTAAAAACATTAAAATGTATAAATAAATTACAAAAAAAAAAAACAGCAATTAGCTGTTTATTTCAAGCCCTAAACCTGCCAAATGTGACGCAGGTCGACCGTGAGCGGGTTGGGGTTCAGTGAGTGAGGTTAAAAACACACAAAAAGGCCTGAAAATGTGGTCCACAGTTTAAATTTTTATGGTTTTCAATCATTACAAAAAAAAGTAGAGGTGCAAAAAGTGGAGACAGGCAGCAGTTTCCCTATAGCAGCAGAAACGTCCAGCAATTTATAACTGTAAACTCATCTAAATATTCCCAAGTTTACCTAACAACATGTACAATCAATAATATAACATAGTCCCAATGTCTTCAAACGAGGACATGACATTTCCTGATGCTCTCGTCTGCTGTGGTCAATAAAATGTGTCAAATTTTAATGCCAAATGAAGACATTAAGATACATGAAGAGACATTATTGTACATAAATACATTGGTTTTATTCATAAATTTTGCATCTAAACTTTACCATGCAGTTTTTTTTACTTTCGGGAGCTGCTGTAGAGGTTTTTAGTTGATTACAGGTGAAAGTTTAAAATAATTGAAAATCATGGTGCTAAGAGGCAAAAATGTAATGTCCTCGTATGGGGCCACAGGGTCTCAAGAGGTTAACTTGTTAATAATGCGATATTTTGACAGCACTACTTATTGCATTTAGCTTATTACTGTATCAGCTTTACAGTCGTGGAATGTTTGTAGAGTTTTTGTAAGTAGTTGAAAAAGACACAGATTCATGTTTTGAACTTGGACTCCTTCAGCTCTGACTCACAGGGAGGTGGTGTGGGTGAAGGTTTTGTTTATGAACTAAGTGTTGAAAAGTGTTAGTAATAATGATCCAGTACCTTAAGTAACCTAAATACCAACAGGAATATCAATCCTATAAATGTCTGGAATTTAGCGAGTCTGTTTAGAAGCCAAAACACATTATCTGATATCTGGAGTTATCAGATTATTGAAATGACATCTAAACAGTTGCATGATGTGAGTTATTTGATTTCGTTCTGATTGTTCACACATGCACAAGTTTTGGCAGGTAGAATTATGCAAAAAGAGCAAACTGATGTGACAAAAACGAAAGAAAAAATGTTAGGTTATGAAAAGTTATGTTAAAATTCATTGCCTTCAAAACACAACAGTGAATATATGATTTTGATTAGCTGTTGGCGATGTAAACACCAAAAATCAGATCAAATGATTGTGTCATCTCATTATCCTAGAAATCTAAAAATGTACTCACTGATTACAGGAATCTTGTTTTTCTGGCAGAAATTTTGGTTGTTTGTTCTTAAAAAAAGATTTGGCAAAAATGTGTGAAACATTTTGAATTTTGAGCAGAATAGAGATCCCACTTTTTTCATCTCCAGCAACAGAATCCGGCAGGTGATGTTTCTGTGCCAACACAAATTGTATTTGAAAGGATTCAGGCATTCATGCGAGTGTCACAAATAAATGCATTTGTTAATACATTTTTAAAGTGACCTCAAAGTGAACTGTTTACACCGGGTTTGAACTTCTCCCTGGAGAATCACCGTGGACAAGGTCTCTAAATAAGATGTAACTGCAATCTGCTTCCAGTCTTTCGCTAATCCAATTTATGAAGGAAATCTATTGCCTGAGATCGTTTTAGAAAGGTTGGTGCAATTTTCGTTAATGGCTTTAATAACGAAATGTGCCTTTTTTAAATTTTTTCCTCTCAAAATGTGAATAGTTAAAGGTCCCATATTCCACAAAATTGACTGTCGTGAGCTTTAATATGTTAGACTACAATCTAGGTAAAGCAACAACAGCAGTTATGTCGTGTACCATAAAAGGGCCCATATTACACTATTTTCTGATCTATGTTATAATGTTGTTTCCTCATCAAAAAAAAAAGAAAAAAAGTTGTGTTTTGTTTCCTTTCAGACATGTTCAACACACAAATCCTGCCTATTTAGCTTGAGTACTTCTCTCAAACTGAAAACACTCCACCTTGTGATTTCATGTGGTAATACAGGAAGCACTCCACTGTGTTTTTTAATGCCACACACACTCACGGGAATCATTTGGATAATTTCAGCCCTGAAATTGCCCATCTCTATTAAATAAAAGGTAAAAGTTAGCTGTTACTGTAACTTGAAAACTACCGCTTCATGACATTTTGAGCTTTGGAGACATAGACAGACTAATAATAAAGGATTACTTAACACGTGTGACTGGAACAAAACACAACTCTGGCTATGTTTTTGATGAAGAAACAACATTCTAACATGGCTAAAAGCTCACAAGTGTAATATAGGACCTTTAACATGCAACAGATCAAAACTGGTCTGTATTGACTAAAAGGAGGAGGGTTAACAACTTCCTTGTCTCCATGGAGATGTCATTGCTTGAAATGTTTCACAGTGTCGCATTTGTATTAGTCTTGTATAACTTACCCCAGTGACATATCTAGGCCTGAACTGTATGGTCCCAAAAAGGCCCAGGATTACGACGATGATGTGGAGGAAGTTTGTGAGGATGGGAGCCCACTGATACCCCAGGAAATCGATCACCTGTCGCTCTAACACCGTGACCTATGCAAAAAGATACAGAGAGGATACACAGTTAGTGCATGTGCATATGACATCCTCGACATTCTCCAAAAGTCATTTACAGACCGAGCTTGAATTTGTCTAATACAGCGGACAGGTGCAGCAACAAAATGTCATGGCGCCCTTTTTACGACCACAGTCTAAAGCCCTCAAGTGCTCTTCAAATCCTCTATTGAGTCATTTGAAGCACTGGACATGGACTACTGCACCGCACCGTTAATTTTTCCCAATCCACACACATTCAATAGACTGCACCAGCTCCGATGCTACATTCTGAGTGAGAGGTAACTTTACTATTTGTATGAGGACTCATGTTACAGGCAGTGGATGTGGGGTGTACATTTCATGACGTACAATGCGCTACTGAACAGAGTAGAGTTACCATCAATTACAAGACTGAATTACAAAGTAGGACACAACACAACCCAAGTCAATCAATTTCTAAATTTGAACCAAATATAAGAAACTAGGACAGGACTTGCAGTTGTCAGTAGGGGTTATGTTTTGGCTGTTGATGGTAGCCCTGAAGGGACCTGCTTCTGTCAATGAAGAAATGCTTAGAAAATGGATTCTATTAAGATATTTTGATTAAAAAGTAACACAAAAAGATGTTACTAAACGTTCCTAGTTATTTTAGTGCATAGTTGGATTTATTACACTGTCTAATATTTAATGAAAGTTACAAATGTTGCATTGTAATATTCAAAATTCAATACAATAAAATAAAAATTATGGTATAAAGAATGTAGCTGCTGGATAACAATACCTGAATAAATTTATCTTCCTACTGTTGCCACCTGTTCCAAAAACAAGCTGAAACAAACATGTTTTTTCTATATTATAAGATTTGTTAGACGATCCTATGTCCCCACAGGCAAACTGCAGCTGGCAACATAAATGTTTGAGAGAAGATTTAATATTGGCAACATTGGTGATGTAACTACTACTTACTACTACCACTATTTACGACTAATGACTTACTACTACTTACTACTACTATCTACAACTAACTACCTACTACTTCTACCTTCTACTACTACTTACAGCTACTACTACTACTGTGGAGGGTTCACTGCCTGCTATTCCCCATGAAGTTATTATAGCTTTGGCTGGAATGTTCCATAGAGGGGCATTAAACTCTTCTACCTTGCCTTAACTTTTTACTTGAAAAACGTTATATTCTTACTGGGAGTGAGCTTCTCCACAGATATATCTGTAACTTGGCCTCATGGAGTCATCTGTTTGTCTCCATGGAGAAAGAAAAGTTTATTGCCATACTATGGAACATTTGAGGAAAATAACATCTCCATGGACGTGCAGGTGGTGATCTCTACCAGCAAAGTTACACATTGCAACTTTTAATTCTCAAAACCCAAGGGATACATCTCCAACTAGTGCTAATTACAATTCCATTACAATATTTAGTAACAGTACAGTACACCACATGTGCCCCAAATATTATGCATTTCCTGAAGGGACTTAATTTCTGAAGCAATTCCCGTAGGTTAACGCCAGAGTGAATGATTTTCCATTGTCTTTATAGGAGGTTGATTCCTGATTAGAATATAAATAATAGCTGGGACTTGCTAAATGACAAATGCGCTAACGGGATAGAAGGGTTAAGAGGATGTATTTTGAAATGAGCAGCTTTTATCATAATGACGCAAAGTGTAATCAGTAATCTATGCGTTGTGTGTGTTTTGTGTGTGTTGTGTGTGTGTGCGGGTGTGTGTGTGATGTGTGTGTTGGGTTATTATTATTCAGACAGAGTAGCTTCACGCTGAGATAGTTAATGAAGTCAGCACAGCGTATGATATGGCACTGCTAAATATATTAACACATGCATCAGGGACAGACAGGGAGGAGGCCTGAGACAGAGAGGAGGAAACAAAGGAGCAAATAAATAAAACAGGCGTCAGACTTTAATATGAGTATAAAAGCAAATTCAAAGAAATGATTAGTGATAGGATGAGATATCAATTATTATCAGATACTGCCTCCAATAATGAAAGTTAAAATGTCTTGATTTTTGGCATTCACTATTTTTGTACTTTGACCAGTTAGTTTTTTGATTGGTGGACATTACTTTATTGAACTCATTCAGGAAGGTGCACAGTTGTTGTATTATTTTGCATAGGGGTGACAATTTTGACTGCAAATAAGACCTAAACTAAGATTACAAAGCTGTTTTCAAGACACCTAAACTTAACGTTTTGGTAAACATGTACGTTGAACATTTTCCACATATCAACCTACTTCATATAATTTTTAGGGGCAAGACTTAGTTCTTTTTTAACTGAAATTAACCTTAAACAAGTACCCCAATGGACTAAGGCTGGGAATCACAGGGTCCCTCATGCTTCTACACGACACACTATACATGGCTCACAGTACAATATTATCATAATATGGCAATACATGCAATAATTATTACATTGTACATGATATACTGCTGTTTTGTAAGAATCAAATACATTTTAGCAACAATATTTCATTGTTAAATCATTAAAAGTCAAATTATTTTAATCATCAAAACAAATAACAAAACTGTAATGGTAGGTGCTTAAATGCCACAAAATAGAGCATCTTTGTTCTCATTTGGACATTGCTATAAATTCAGGCATAGCAATTTGGAGTTCAGATGAGGTTGGAACCACTGACAATCACATTAATGGACAAAAAGCTTATTACTGCACAATGGCAAAATAACAGTCTTAAAAATGTCATGTTTCAAGCCAATTTAAATGCTGTATCTATAAACATTATGCTGCCACGGTAACACATAATCTGTCCAAAGTGTGCTTAGTGTCAAGGTGTCAAGTGTTTTATTACAACCTGCTTTCTCCAACAATCTGTTTCAGCAGAAATTACACGCCCTTATTTATACAATAATGTGCTGTTTATAATTGTCACACTTTTCCTCAGCACCTTGATATGCTCAGAACACAACGTTCATAAACAACTTAGAAATTCACACAAAAACAAATCATCAGAACAAAAAAGGTGGACACACCAAACAAAAGCAACAATAGAAGAAGCCTGGGATTGAATTTGATAAGACTCGGCCCAAAGAGGAGTGCATCCACGTTTTCCACACAATCGGTTTCGAGTGTTTAAACAGCAGCTCTATCACACCAGCCCTTATTTGCTCTTTCCCTCACTCACACACACATATACAGGCTCACACTCACACACCCTCGCACATATTCACACACATCCACACAGCGAGGCACTTCTGGATGGCTGGCTTTAGAGGGCCCTAATGGGACACCATATGGCAACACCAATGACTTCTGCAGCCAAATAGCAGGTTAGGCAGCACGCAGAGTGGTAGAGAGGAGCAGGGACACAAACTGTAGCCCTTTACAGCTTGCTAATGTTCCTATTAAGCCTTAAATAAGAGATGCAGAGATACAGCCCATAAGATATGCTACATAGCCTCATTGATGGTTTGGAGAACTAACATAAGGGTACTTTTGTGTGGTGGGGTACATAACAGTGGAGTTACAAACATTTTTAAGATGACTGTTACATTGCAAAATCAGAAAATTATACTGATCTATGCATGAAAATGCTATCGGGAAAGTCATTGGATTTTCTAGCCTACAAATAGTTTGCCAATAGTTTTGTTTCCTTGCCCATATGGCTTTGTTTTCGGGTACACCTTGGAAACTGGAAATTTACAACTGCAAGGTATCCCTGTACATACTTTAATACTTTAACCAGGCTTTATCAAAATATATAAATAAGTGCATTGTTTTTTTCTGGATCAACAGTCAAGCAATGTCCACAATTTACGTTTATCCCACTCTGCAACTATTTGCGAACAAAACTCCTTCTCTATTAACAGTGGGTGAGTGGATAGCACACTCGCCTCACAGTAAGAAGGTTCTGAGTTTTTTTCTGTGCGGGGTTTGCATGTTCTTCCTATGTCTGGGTGGGTTTCTTTCAGGGACTCTGGTTTCCCCCATCAATTCAAAATATGCACACCTAAGGTAGTCCTGACTCCAGATCTGGAGATGGGTCTCTGGGTGGTGCTCTGTGGCACCCACTGCAGGTGACCCAACAGCACTGTAGGAAGGGTCAAATGCAGAGGACACATTTCGTCAGAGACAATGAAGTGTTCTTAACTTGTGTTCTTAACTTGTGAGTAAGGTAATAGTAAAAACAAGTCGATACCCTTGTTGTTCTTATAGAGCTGTGACAAATGTTGGCCCATGTATAGTCCTGTGTGTAGTACGTCTCTGTGTGGCGGTGAGTGGGCTGCACTTGACAGCACCTGCTGTTCTTGGTCACTCTGGGCTCAGCTGGCGGCCTCCTGTGTCTCGGCCGGGACAGTGTCTCTTTGTCCGTGGCGGTCTTTATGATCGGGACAGGCTTTCATCCATTCACATGCCTGCCTCTTGTGTATCACATTCATTTTATTATGTTAAAAGTGTGTCCTTCCTTTGACAATTATATAGCTGATCCATTGTGTGCTCTTTACCAACACACACGCGCACACATAGGATTTTAATAGGAGTCAGAGAGGCCTCCTTGCACATTATGGAGACTCCTTAGGGACTGCTCTTTCATCAGCAATAATATAAACAGTCTTCAGTCCAGCTGGGGGCCCCGGCATTACCCCAAACACACACACACACACAGAGGCGGTGTGCACATTGTAAAAGCATGTATTGATTTCTGTGGTCATTATAGCCACATCCTTAAGGGTCAGTCAGCGCGGGCTCATTCTTCTCACTGGTTTTATTGTTATAACTTGGGTTAATATGGGAGCCACTAAAGAGCAATATTCAAACCAGACCATCTGTTCCCATGCCGCTGTCTTTCTTCTTTTTTATGTGAAATTCCCATTATGTTCCTCAGCTGTGGCCCAACTAACTCTGAACTGCCTGTCAGTACATCACTCTTTGTAATTAAGTCACTGAGTACCCCTGACAAAGGCAAGACAAAGTATGCATAGTGAGTCGGATTGGAGGAGAAAAATAAAGTTAGGGTGCTGGGTAAAGCTGTTTGGGATCGTTTGAGAATGTGTTATCCTTTCACAGTTGATTACAGAGAAGCAGATGCTCTAACTGACATTATGTAAAATAAATGTGTTTAATTTAAGGGCAGCTCTCTCATCTCCTAAATGTTAGATTGTAGCTATAAGGCTGAAAATAGGCCTGTCACCATAACCAATTTTGAAGAGCGATTCATTGCTGAAGAAAATATAGGCAGTGAATGATAATATTGAAAGATCCTATTAAAGTACTAATGATACATAAGTTATTGTTCCCTCCCATCATTTACTGAGGGATAAGTTGATGTAGTAATTATGACAGGCTTAGCTGAAGTCAGTTATTTGTATGTCTGTTTGTATGTATTGTTTTTTAAAGTGACTCTGGAGGTGGAGAGTCGATACATGATTCCATGTAAACAGAAAGTAAAAACCATACATACGAGCATTCTCTAATGAGATACATACATTTCATGCCATACTGTTACTCCAAATAACCTTTACATGGAAAGTTGGACAAGACTCCTCCAGGCCAAATAAGAGTTAGGCTTGTGGAGATGCAGGCCCGCCCACAGTGAGGACACTTGATTTTCTATGTTTTTCAGTGCAATTGCAAATGCAAAACATTCACAGTGATTTTAAGTATCAAATTCTTATGTTTTTACTTTGTTGCCTTTGTTTCTGCTTTTTGAGGTATATTTCTAAACCAACTCAAACTTTTATATGAATCTTGTCTTGTAAAAAAAAAAATCCTCACCTAAAACTAAGTTCATGAATTTCTGTATACATTTTTACCACATTTTGAATTAGCACTATTGCAGCATCTTACTGTGAATTTCCCCCTCCTTATTTCTCTTGCATGTCAGATAACAGAGGCTATAGGCAAGGTGTGAAATGGGCCCGGGCCTTTCGGCGGTTCAGGCTCTGGGGAAGGGCTGTGAGACAGGCAGAGGTGGAGGGAGCACAGGGCGAGCAGCAGCACCCGCGTTCTGAGATGTGGCACTTGTGTGATGGGTGTGTTTGATGAAAGCGTCGCCGGAGCAGGTGCTGCTCGGAGCGGGCTAGCCGGGTCCTACGGGATCTACCACGACACGCTTTGATGCTGCAGACAAGAGATGTTCATTTCAAGATATGAGGAGAGAGTCAAGCTCCGAAGATGAGGAGATGCCAAGTAGGAAGATATAGTCTAAAATAAGATTGCATGGCTTAAAGAACTCTATGGAAGATGTGGGTCATATATTGGCCATGAGATAATATCAAACTTGTTAAACTAAAGGTATGAAAAATTAGATTGTTGGATATAGTGTCTTTATTACCTAAGGATTTTAAAACCTTGTTGATTGAAGTAAAAAGTACAGATAGTTACAGGGCATTCTTCCAAACAAGCATAAACTATATTATAATTAACAGTTTTGCATTACATTTTGTTGAATTTCATAACAATATGAATAAAGGTGCCATATTGAGGATGCTTGTCTGTTTTGTTTTTCTAGATGATGATTAATACAATACCAAAAGAAAGTGCCGTACAGTACAGAAAAAGAGGAAAAGTTCAAGTACTCATACTTGAAAAAAAACGAATTACGTATTACTACTGTACTGCAAATCCAATGCATTTCACTCATTCAACAGAATATAGTTGAATGCAACAGAAAAACAGTTACATTTATTTGTGTAATAATAACAACTTTTGAGTCTTTTAGCTCTTCTCAAATCATCATGGATCAAAATAAAGGCAAAGCTCAAAAGATGTAATATTTTCTTTAGAATTTTTAATCAGTATAGTAACTGACCTATCTTTTCATCATTCTGAAATGGACACATTGTACTAATCTCATAATCATTGTTGGCGCAGAAGATCCTGCCAAACCCTAATAGAATAACGTGGCTAGTTGTTGTTGTTTATTGTGTGTGCGTTTTTGTTTGTTATTTGTAGCAAACTTGAATTTTACTCAAAGCTCTTCACACTTGAGTCCAATATTCATTCATCATTGTCACACTCTGCTCATGGCAAACTTCTTCAACCAGAGCTGCCCCGGGGCAATCTGAGCTGGCAGTTGCCATGCCAACAGCTGCTTCACACACACCAAACACACACACAGACACACACACAGACACACACACAGACGCGCACACACATCAGTGCAGGGGGACAAGAGGGGAGAAGTGTCACATCCAAGGTCACTTCAACAGCAGGAAGTGGTAAAACACTGCACGCGGTTTGGACGACAACACATTTTCACAAGATCGAGATTTTTTATAATATTGATTTGTGTCAGACAGATTCTATCATAAAAGTGTTGATGGTGAAACGTCCCCGTCAGCTCGTCATATCAGAGCTTTGCCTGGAGTGTTCCACAGTGTGTCATTAAACACATCTAACTTACATGTTTAATGCCAGTCTGCGAAATATTTCAGGCAAAGCAATAGTGTCTCCATGGAAACAAGCAGGTGGCAGACTCTCCACAAGAAAAGTTACATAGTGCGCCTTCACACTCACACTGCATAAATAACTGAGTGTAAATAATTCAAAATCAAAACCACATCTCACAAAACTCATCCCGTCCTAACAGAATTGGATCCAAATATATGCAATGCTTTGTTTCAGGTAATACACTGTGCATTCTTCCTTTTATAATATTATAACTCTGTTGATTCAATTGCATTTGCTGTGTACTTTTCATCTATTTTCTTTGGTGCTGCCCTTTGTAAATCCCTCAAAACCACCTATACTTTGATAGTTTCTTCCGATCGTATTCTTATCTCATCTTATATAACATAAACATTTGCAGCTCAAAGTATACACTCCCCCTGTTCTTTCTTATGTTTATGCGCTTTCCACTTGAGAAAACAGACCGCTATGGAACAAATATGGATTTATCATTCTCCCATCCTCATCTGGCATAGTTTTGCATGTTCTGGTGCATATGAGCGTGTTGTGGAGAAAGTTGATAAGCACCCGTCTGTCAGTCTGTTAATGCCAGCTCCGAATCCCCTTTGGGACCAAAAATGTTTATTCCACCTACTGTTTCGTGAGCTAGCGTACTCGTACTCTTGTTAGAACCTCGCTTTCCTATGTACTGTTTCGCAGAGTGCCTGAAACTTTGCATCTGTGCATCCATCACTGTCAGTCTACAATACAGTCCAGTCTATGCATTTTCAGCCAAGCGTTGTGGAAATTTGGAAGGGAAAAATGAATGTAAAACCATATAAAACTTTGAAAATTATAATGACATGTTTTGCCTGGGCTAATTGAGAGGTTTCAAATCAAATTGCATATTTTGTTCTAAAAGATGGTTTACTTAAGTGTTTGGCTATCTTCTGCTGCTAAGTGAAAATCATTCTAGCTGAGATGAATGAATATAATTTAAGTCTTGGAGCTGTCTGTGCCTTTATTGATCAAACAAATAAGTCTATGAAGAGGAAATTTTGAATTCTTGGTTATATAGCGCGTGTTTTTCTTGAGTTAAACCTTGCAATATATGGCTAGACGTGGTTCATGTGGTAAAGTAGAATCTCATAACTGGAATATTGGAGGTTCAATTCCAGCTCTGGTCAGTACATATTGTCTTTGTCCACTTGCCTATGAATGGTAAAGTATGAACGAATGGTGAATAGTTGGAGAGGCCACTGGCACAGAATTGCAGCCATATCCCCAGGGCAGCTGTTGCTAGGACTGGGAACCACTGAAAGGTACCAGTACAGTACCAAAAAGAAAAGTGTGGGTTCTGCTCATGACAAAAAAGAACTGGAAGTGAAAACTGGAACTAAAAGAAGTTTGGATGCCAAAGGTGCCCTGGGAGAGCACTATAGTAGAACATTGCAAGGCAGTGTCACCTTAAATGAACAATAAATACAACTGCTTTCCCCAAACAAATACTATTTAATGGAATGGAATACTGTTCAGGAACCAGTACAGAAAGTGAAAAAAGTGTGCATACTTGAAAAAAACTGAAGGGACCTTGCCACTTTACGTTTTAAAAGTTCTGTACTGACTATGAATTTATGAATGTATAAATTTTATGAACTGCACTAATTGTACAAGTGACTGTAATACATTCATTTTTATTTTTTATTCTGTTATCAGTACTGTATGTGTCTATACACCTCACACTTTGTACCCAAGACAAATCCCCCCTGCTACAACTACATAATAGAGAATAACGTTTATCTTATCTTATCTCCAGATGTGATATATGAATGTGTCTTTGGTGTAGGTTAGCTTATAACCATTAAGTGTGAGAAATTATTGTATTACTATTGTACTACAAATCCAATGCATTTCACTCATTCAACAAAATTGTATTGAATTAAACCACAAAGAAACACTTAGATTGTCTGTAATTAATTCTTGTGTAAATAGAGCAAACTATTGAATCTTTTAGCTTCTCTCAAATTATCATGTGAGACAAAATGGAAGCAAAGTTGGTGTGAAAGTTGCCAACACAGAGAGCTAATTGAGGCACAGTGGAGAGTTGGCTAACACATAAAGCTAAAAGTGGAGTGAAGGCGCTAAAGAAGACACAGAGACAAACCACTGTGCTGTGGGAGGGCGCACAGAGGCCTTTGTCTCCACTTGATAATAAGTGATAGAAGCATATCAAAGAATGATTATTGCTCCAGACAGAGGCAGCTGCACTGGGCCACTATTATGAGCCACCACAGAGCCGTAAAAGTCTCTTTTATCCTAAACATGAGGAGGAGGGAGACAAGAGGAGGAGGGGGAGGAGAGGAGAAGAGAGGAGAGAAGGGAGAGAGAGGGAGAGACAAGGAGGATGAGGAAGGAAAAAGAGGACAGAGGAGGGAGAGAGGAGAGATGAGAGCTAAGAAGGGAGAGAGAGGGAGAGACAAGGAGGATGAGGAAGGAAAAAGAGGACAGAGGAGGGAGAGAGGAGAGATGAGAGCTAAGGGAGGAGAGAGAGGAAAGAAAGAGGAGGAAAGCAGGAAGGAGAGAGCAGGAGGGAGAAAAAAGAGAAAGAGTAGGGACAAGAAGGGAGAGAAAATGAGGGAGGAGAGATGAGAGAGAAGGGTGGAGAGAGAAGAAAGAAAGAGGAGGAGGAAAACTGGACGGAGAAAAAAGAGAAAGAGTGGGAGAAAGAGCAGAGACAAGAAGGGAGGGAAGATGAGGAAGAAAAAAGAGGACAGAGGAGGAGAGAGAGAGGAGAGATGAGAGAAAAGGGAGGAGAGAGGAAGGAAAGAGAAGGAGGACAGGAAAGAGAGAAAACAGTGAGGGAGGAGAGAAGCTAGGATGAGGGAGTGAGAAGAGTAAGACTGGAAAGAAAGAGGAGAGAGAGGAAGGAGAGACAAGGAGGCAGAGATTATGAAGAGAAAAGAGAGAGGAGGGAGAGAGGAGAAGAACGAGATGAGGGACAGAGAAAAGACAAAGGAGAGACGAGAGACAAGGAGGGAGAGAAGAGAGAGAATGAGGGAGAGAAAAGAGTGTAAGAAGAGAGAGGAGAGTGAGAGGACAGACAGCGCTCCTGGTGATGTGATGAAAAGATGGTGAGGTGATTAAGATCCCTCAGTTACATTGAGCGCTGCAGTAGCTCAGTCCAATGAGAATGTCTCGGAGTCCTGTGTTCCTCTGACACTCTGCTCCCCAGTGTCTGACTCTTCATTTCCTGTCTTCTTTTGCCTCTCTGTTTCAGCACTCCGTCTTACATATTTAATACACACATCTACGAGTTCAGAGCTCATACAACAACTGGTCTCACTCAACACCTACAACAGAGGAGACACAAGCATACGTGAGAGTCTGGTAGGGGCACCATGTTGGAACGGTCAAATCATCAAGGTATTTACTGCTAGTTTTCAACACTGCACAGTTCAGAATATACAGTATATGTTTTATTACTGAGATGAAAAGGCACCCATTCTCAATTTATAACCATATTGTGTAAGATTTTGTAAGGAGATTATGTAAAGTCGGTCTGTGTTGATGACCAACTAGAAATTTAACGGAGGGTCTACAAAGACAAAGTGGTTGAAGGAGCAATATAGAAATAAACTTTTCTAAATTGCAATGGACCAATTACACATATGTTATTCTTCTAAAATACCTCAAAAACATTTTTACTTTGCTGTAGTGTGAAACTCTCAAGGCAACGCTTATAGAACCATAGTTTTGAAAGATAACTGAACTCAATGGCAAAAATATACCGGGGTTAATTATATAAATCTAATATTATTGTATTTTTATAGCACTACAGAGAATATTTCAACCTTGATGTACAAAAATGTTAAGGCTTTATCCATATAACACTATCCCGTAGTGACAGCTAGAAGCTTGCATTTCTCATTATTGGCCTGGGAGAGATTTGCTGAAACCTTGGGTTGACTTTTGGCTAAATTGCGGTTCTATTGCTCACTGGTTAAACACAATATCCACTTTCTCATGCATCATCCCCGTAATCCCATCTTGACCCCCTCCCCTCCCCCGTCTCCCTCTGAGTGTCACAGTTGCGTGGCCTGGTCCCATGGCTGTAGTTCTCCTCAGTCTACCGCCTCCTGATTTCCAACGCTTCATTCTCCATGGCCGGCTCCCCCGATGCTTCGGCTCAGAGTTTCACTCGCTTGTGTGACCTTTAAGAAACTGCTGATCAAATTCTACTGCTCATCCCATTATAGGCGATGCGGGGGAGGAGGGGGGTGGGGTCAGCTGGGGGTAGCTCGCCGGGATATTGAAAGGAGAAAGCACTTGGGGAAAGTGAAGTGATTTAGTGGTGTGAGGAAGAATGTACTTTTACTCAAGTAGTACATTATGTAACTTTGTATCTGTGATTATGGTGGTTGTACTCAAGGTAATTGTTACACTGACATTAGTAGCAGAAGTACAAATAGCTGGAATGGTAGTGGTAGGATTAGGAACTGTAGCAGGCAATCATAGTAGTAGTTGCAACAGTAATAAAAGTATTTGCTCTGGTTGTGTATAAGTAATAATGTTAAGTGCAGGTGTAAAAACTTTCTAGATCTCAGTGTCTTTAAAATGGTTAAATAAACAAACCAAAAATATATAAACTAGAGTTGTGACATGACCCGGAAACTCCGCTATTAGGAGATATCATTACAACAGGATTTGGTTCTGTTTAATGGCGCTCTGTGGTCTCACACCGACACGCCAAATTCACTGAGGCTTGAACTCTCAGAAGACTGTTCGTTTTAATTACCTCTAACGGGAATATAAAGCTAAGTAAGAGTAGTGATAAAATCAAAAGTACTTCTACTTGACTAACAACATAAAAGCTTCAAGTAAAGCAGCAAGTTTTCCACCACCAGCTCCCTGCAGTATTTAAACATAAAGCACATTTTCTTTGGGTTATCATCATAAACTTTATTCTCCTAATAAAAGTGGGAAAGCCATCATGGTTTACTGTTAACTTAATTAAGGCCCGCCTGCCTACGCGCATTCCCGCTGTGTACTGCAAGAGCAATCTTCTATCGATTCACTTTCACGCGACGATCAATTCATCTCCATTGGAAGCTATTAGGGACCATTTGTGGCTACTTAGACCTGGGAGGAAGAAGCTGGAGAGGACTGACGGCCTGAGTGCTGCACAAGATGAAAGGTGAAGCAAAGCAAATGGAGCTGGGATAAAAATGGGAAAAGACAATAATGATCCTAAGGTGAAAATCTCTCTATTAAATATCCAATTTCCTACCTTCATTGTCATCGCTGCTTCTCCATCACATGTGTGGACGATCCGTAATGTCTTAGCCTATAGTAAACCCTGCTCCAACCAAGTCCCACTTAAATTAACATTACAAGCTGTCCATTAGGCTGGTATACTTAAGACTGTAGCCATAAAACATACAGCAGTGCTTTAGTGGCAATAAGCGCTAACCGTGACTCATTTCAGTTGGAGTGTTAGCACGGCTTGAGTTCACTGAAGTTTCCGTGGAGAGCTGTGTTAAGCTTGAATAGTCTCCTTAGGTGGAGAAAAACAGCAATTTCCTGATCTACAAGCTCTCGGAGACCAAGGGAGATCTCTGATTAATTGCCCAGTCCAATATTTAGTTCCGTCTGCCTTTTTATCCACGGCTCAAATGCAGAAAGTACACCTGGGAGACACGACCACACATCAATATCACATTTGCCAATAATGTTCTCCAACAAGACACGTACTGCTTTATTAAACAGAGAAGACAAGACAACCAATCTATTTTGAACTTATTTACAGAAACTGTTGAATTATAACTCAATACTGTAGAAAAACAAATTCATTAAAATGTTTGAAATAGCAGAAACAATTGTGCATGTTTCTCATTAAACTACAGTGACCCTCCATAGTCTAGTATTGACCTCAAAATTTAAAATAACCTGGACTCTACTGGAACAACAAATGAGACTTTATTGCTCATCGCATTATCATACACTTATAAAATAGACTTATCGGTCAAAAACTACTTCTTAAAAATAAAATATAGGTAGTAAATGACATAATCCAATAAAATTTAATTATTCAAATAAGATTATTTTTGCCACCATAGTCTTAACAAAATCTATGGGAAACCTCAATGTACTTTTTTAATAGTGTGTTCAATCGATTAAAATATGTAATCACGATCTTATGAATGCCATAGTTAGTAGCGATTAATTTTTGTCCTTTGAAAAATCATTTTAATACTCTTATCAACATAGAAAAGTGGACAGGCTTTGTGCAAATGTTTTTTATTTTACTGCAACTGTGTTTGCGACCATGTTTGTTTGCCCCATCTGCCCCAACCATGGACTCCAACCATAGAACTACAATAAAATCTATTATTAAAATTTATTAGGGATCCATGGCCCCAACGCTGCTGTACTGAGGGCCATGATGTCGTCACACAGCGCTGTTTGTTTACACGTCGCAGCAGCACGTGGATCTTTGTGCAGCAACAAAGTAACACTTATAGCAGAGAAAATACAACAGCGGCAGAAGTATATATTAAATAGTGAGCAGATATGAGACCTGCTGAGATACGCGTTCCTCCGTGAGTTTATGGATATAACAGCTTGGAGCAATGAGGACACCTGGACGAGAGACACTGCAAAATTTCTGTCTCTGTCAGTCCTTATCGAAGGTCATAGATATAATCGAAGGTAAGCGTGGATTCTCCGTATGTTTTGGAGTGGACTTTATTTTGTGTTTTCCTCATATGAATAACATCACTTGACAGTGCGTCTCTTTTTTGTACAAATTCTTTTCCTTCCTGTTTTCAGTCGGATCCTGTAGATTTCCAACGTTACTGCAGTGGCCACAGCTTATGAAAAAAAAGGATTGCAATAAAAAAATTAACGCTGGTTAAAAAAAATAACACAGTTAAAATTGTTTTGCGTTAACTTATTAATAACGCAATATTTTTGACAGCACTAATTTTTAATACTTCAACTGGATCCACCAATGCACTGACCTGCTCCTTCTTTTTAGAAAATGAGTGATCAATACTAGGCTTGTCCCGATCCGATCACAGGGCCGATGACGTCACTGCGGACTCAATCCGGACTCGGACATTACATTCCGATGAAGTATCGGATAAATAATATATGTAGATTTATTATTATTATTTTTAATCACATTTACAATATATGGGCTATTAGTGATTAAAAATAAATAAGTTTGTTTGTTTTTTAACTGCCAGTGTTCACAGTCTGGGTCTGTGTTTGCACAGACGACACTGAGCAGTGCACACAAGACACACCAGCCATTCTCCCTGGT
The DNA here is from genome assembly GCA_030686955.1 of Odontamblyopus rebecca. NCBI lineage: Eukaryota > Metazoa > Chordata > Actinopteri > Gobiiformes > Gobiidae > Odontamblyopus > Odontamblyopus rebecca. Next base: position 19,862,145 of record CM060673.1, read on the forward strand.
AGCGGACACTGCTCTGTAAGCAGGGAAAACCTAGGTATGACATGCCCTCTTGTCACTACTTTGTTGAAAAAGCACTGCCAGCACTCCAGAAAAAGATCCGTGACAAGCTACTTATCAAGTAGCAATTATCAGAGGTATCTGATGTCACGTTTACCACAGACATCTGGAGTTCCTGTGTGTCCAATGTCATTACTAAGTCTCACTGCGCAATGGATCGACAACAAGTTTGTTTTACACCATGCAACCTTGCATGAACCAGGAATTCTGTGGAATTTCTTTCTAATAGTAGCGAAGTGAAGCGTCAGGGGTGTAGTGGGCGTGGCACACGGGGTACACCGACCACCCACTTCTCCCAATGTGAGATATAAAAACTGAAATGTCAAACCGGAGCTATTGGCAATGTTGAAAACAACCTGCATAGGTCATTTAAACCAGAACTAAACCAGGTCTAAACCCGGGACTAAACCAGAACTAAACCAGGAGATGCGCCCGCGTAGATCGCAGGTGAAAGGACTGGTGCAGAGCTCCGCTCCCCACGGGACTAAGCAAAGTGGCCCGATCGCACTTTGCGGACACCTGCTCCGTGGATTCGAGTTCTCTCTCGCTTTCAAGTCCAAGATTAGTCCTGGTTCAGTTCTGGTTTAGTCCTGGTTTAGTCCTGGTTCAGTTCAGGTTCAGTCCCGGTTTAGTCCTGGTTCAGTCCTGGTTCAGTCCATATGCAGTGTTACATGTTAATAATATAAGAGCCACTGGTGAAAAAATAAATAAAATAACGGACATCCTGGATCTTATTCTTTGCTCTTAGTTCATTTCATAATCTGGACTCAGCATCGGCAGATACTCAAAATCAAATGAGTGGTCAGAACATCCCTAATGAATACATTTAGAATAGTTTTTGTGGTTTAAATCTGCTCTTGAGTTTCTGTGTCAGTGGCATAAATAAATTGGAATATTATTTATATTTACCTGACAGTCCTACATCCATCAGCTCTATGAATCAAACCTTCTGACTAACAAAGTGAATTTCACATAAACAATCAAATGCATAACTGACAGCGTTCCCACTGCACTGCCCTCCTCCATATCTTTGACATCTTTGTCAGATTGATGGACACAGGCAGGTATAGAAAATAGTTGTACACAGTTGTTGAATCGCCTGCAGGCTGCTGTTTGGTCCAGACCAGGGATGAAAAGTGCTCTCCTCAATGGACCCACAAAACAAAACACACTCCAAGGTTCAAAACAGGTTGTGTTCGGTGGTAACACTGTCAAGACTCTTCATACAGACACAATATGAATTTTAAATCTCAATTCAAATTTTATATATGAACATCTGATTTTGCTTGCTATTGTTTTCAAGCTTTAGAATGTAGTGTGCTAGACTTGCTTATTAGTTATTGATCAAAGGAAAATCACAGGTCACAGCAATACAATAAAACTAATCTTAAAAAACACTATTAAAAAGCAAAAGTAATTGTAATCAAATAATGATGTTCTGAAATATGTCCTTTTTAGAGGGAAAGTCATAAATCAAACTTCAAACTCGATTTTGATATTTAGGAAAAAGCTTAAATGATACTTTGCAACGGCATATTGCTGGGGGTGTTCTACATGTAGTTACCATGGAAACACGATCCACACATTAGCAAACACTGCCAAAAAAGTTTTGGGTCTGAAGACTCATGAAAAAAAAACAAAAAAAACATAAACAACACATTTTCAGGAGCCTGTGACCAATACATGTGTTCATGGTCCTTTTTAGATGTTTGAGTTTCAACAAAAAGGTGAGAGTGACTAACTGGAAAACTTTAGAACTGAAGAAGAACTAGAGAAGCAGCTTGGATGAGCTGCGAAACGTCTTCGATCATAAACTTTTGTCCACTTGACAGAACTGACTTTCTCTTTTGCTACCTCACCTTTTGTAGTTCCAGCTCAATCAGTTCTCTCTGGTCAGATTGGGTTACAATAAATATCAGAATAAAGTCTAACTTGAGTCAGAGCCTCAGATTGAGTAATACCTCCAGTTAGCGTCACACCCTCAGGGAATGCGAATGACAGCTGCAAAGTATCACTACTCAATATACATACCACAATGATAATACAAACTATATTTTTAACAAACAGAATGTAATTTTCAAAAGAAAATCTACTCAAGAAATGTCCCATTTGAAACAATCTGTGTAATTTATTTTTCCATAGCTACTTGTGAAAATGAATTGGGTTGTAGTTTAATTTCTATTACTATTTGTATGTAATCTTTTAACAATCCTAGTCCAAAAAATAGAAGACAATAAAATCTGCAAAAAGATATATAGGGGAACAATAAAACATTACCTTTGAGATACATACTGGGTCTGTGCCTCTAAAAAGTGAGCTGGAGTGCCTAAGTTAGCCCATTCTTGAAAAACATATATGACATATACGCATTATTAAACCTTTAAAGCTGCCACAACAGGTCACAGAGCGAATAACAAGGAACGTCTCACTATACTGCCGCCATTATCAAAACCAAACAATTTAAACCCCGCCAAGCTTCTGCCACTTCTCATAAACCTCCATTTAACATCCATGCATATGCTCCATTTGTTTAACTCCTCGGGTGCCCTGCAATCCATAGCTGTCAACAGATGGAACGAGCCAGTTAGTGACAAGTAGTAAGTCCCCTGATGTGCAGTACCATGGATAAAGATGGCATGGTGCTAATGAAACAGTGTGGAGAGGAGCACTTGGAGGTTGTCATTACGGTCACTCATCTCCATACTGGGGCTGGAGACAGGCTAGACTGCTAAGAGCTACTGCCGGCCCACGGGCAAAAACTGTCTAATTTGTAACAATCAGCCTTAGCACCTGAACAAATTGGATCTTCAATTTAGATCCAACGTATGCTGGCGATGTTTAAAAGAGATGTCTGAGAAAAAGACAGAGGTTACATTATGAGACGCACTTGTCAGGTTGAATTTGCACCAGACACGTTGTGGTTCTCAAATGTTGGTGGGGGAGATGTGTGGTAATGAAGGCCAAACTACAGAAGCCAGGAGAAGTCAAAAGTGTTAACCCCGCAGTGGGTACCCAAAATAATCACACATTTCTGTTATGAAATGAGTGGAGTGATCTTCATATAACTACAAGAAAATGTTGTTTCTTAGTGTAGCAGTACTTCCTTTGTTATTATTCATACAAATTGTGTAACAAAATGGACGGTCCACAGCCACAAGGAAAATAGGTAAAAGCTTTTATGTGGAGAGTCTGTCATCAGCTTGTCGCCACAGAGATGTTATTCCTTTGCTTATCATTTGTTTATCATTCAACAGTATTCACATAATCACCACATCAAAACTGGGACTAAACCATGAACTAGTACAGGACTAGACATAAAACCAAGCCAAGTCTACATTTGGATTAAAATTGGGCCAAAAAAAATAGGTGAATGTGTGAACGCACGCTTAACTATGCATGAAGACAAGCAGGTGTCAGCACCAGGTCAAATTATTTTAACTTCTTGGGTTCTTTTTAAAGACACTGCAGTAGGAGATGTATTTATGTTGTTGACATGTTTCGGCTGCTGGCTGCCAGCCGTCTTCATCACAGTCCTGACTGAAGATGGCCTGCAGCTAAGAGCCGAAACATGTCAGCAAGGTGAACATGCCTCTTACTGTATTGTCTTTAAAAAGAACCCAAGAAGTTAATGTAAAAACGAAGACAAAATTAATATTTTTGGATTAAGTCAAGTTACAACAAAACACCTGTGAACGAATGTACATTTGGGCTAAATGACAGATGACATGCTACACTATGGATCATTCAAAGCAATAACATTTTCATGGAGACTAGCAGTTGGCAAACTCCCACACCGCAAAACATACATAGTGCACTTTAAACTGAAATGTCTATAAAAGCAGACAGCAGAAACTATATAAAGATCCACACTTGTCTGCTGGCTTTCACATAAGAATGCTGTTTTTCACTCTCACCTTGTAGGAATGTCAAATACAGAGCACTCTGGGTCCGCTGTTCACTTAAAGACAAACGTTAATGTGGAGTTATAGCCCTACAAATCAAGGTTGAGGATCTTTTAAAAGGTAGGCAACACTTCACTTCACCTATCAAGCCAATGATCCGTGGCATGTTTGGGCCATTGAGTTAACAGATAATGCCGCCAGTTGTGTTGTTTTACATTGAATGTGGTGTACTAAAAGTGTTGCCACTTCTTGGAAAAATCCTGTTGAGTCAAGTGCTGGTGCTGCGTGTTTGGGGCTGTTAAAGTACTAGTATTTTCTTACATTAAAAAAAAAAATTATTTTCTTGAAGTACCACTTGAATAAAAGTAAATTTTGACCTTAGTGCAAAGTGGGTGACAACAATGTCTGTAGTTGCATTGTTAAAAAGTTCAGGAAAATATTAGTAGAGCTACAACTATAGTGTAGCATTGTTTGTAGCATTAGACAGAAGCTGCAGTAGTAGTAGTTTAAGTAGTAGTGGTAGTAGAGGTAGCAGTAGTAGTAGTAAAAAATAGTGATAATAACAAAGCACTAGTTGTAGTAGTAGTAGTCATAGTAGTAGTAGTAACACCAAAATGAGACCTTTTTGTTAAAGTATTTTCAAATTTTACATTTTTTTTCTTGACTTTATCAACAGTATTTTTATTCAAGTATTTCTTAACGTAAATTACCTCTTCCATTCATAAGTGCAGGTATATTTCTGCTTTAAAAATGACCTTCTTAAACACAGTCTCTCAGCTAAATTATGTCATCAATGTACAGCTGCTAATTTGCAAATGCACTTTAATCTAATATGCTTTTAGTGGCGTTAATGAACACTTTGAAAACTGGAGCGTGGGGTGAATTCAGGTTATCAGGCAGTTTTCCTCAGGGCACAACTTGAAGCTTACAATTGCAGCCTATCTGTAATATAAGTTAGCCTAAAGCACTAGCTAACACTTTTCATTTTGCTCCATTTAAAGCCATTCAACGCATGAATATGGGCAATTTGGAAATCATATGTCTGTAGTGTCTACAAGTTGTTCCTGCTGAATTGTTACGGAGCGTTTTGCCTGTCAGTCGCTCCCACCATAAGCACTTTGGATCATTGCCTTGTGAATTAACTTCGAATCATTAATATTCGTGGGCAACATTTCTGTATGTAAACGTGGCATTTAAATGTCAGAACCATCAGCTAATCAGTTTGGTATTTTGTCCTTTCACTGTCTGGGCCTGTCCACTCCTCACTCACTTTATTTAGACCACTGTTTTTTTCAGACATTTCTGCATTTTAAAAGTGCACTGTGTAACTTTTCTAGTAGAAGGTCTGTCAAATGCTGTTCTCCCTGGAGATGTTATTGCCTTGTCCTTGAATGTTTCACAGTGTTATTAAACCTTTCTATCTTCATGGAGACCAAACCAGACCAAGGGTTAGGCGATATCCTAAATTTGATACTGTTAAACTCAGCATTTTACCGGGGTATACGGTATTACCGTGACTAAATAAGAATTTTGTAGCTTGCACCTAAACCATTCAGAAACAGAAAAGCAGCATTATAGTTGAAGATGAGGCACAAGTTCTGATCAAACCAAACTTTGCCAGGGTGTTTGATCGCATCAGTGCACAAGCTGTTTTTATCAGCACTTACACTGTATGCAAATTAGCCATGGTTTTAGGTTTTAATTTCTGTAAAACATAAACAAATGTGCACAAAGCTGCATTAAACTATTACTCAAAGTATATATTGAGCGGAGTACTGGAAAATGAAATCTCGAACGGTGGTCGAGAGGACCAATCACAGCCCTCGGCATCACTTCCCCCTCGCTGTCCAGTCTGACTTCACCCTCAAGTGGGAACTTTTTCCTTTTCAGTGCGTCCCCTCTTTACTCTCGCCATTCAATAAAACGTCTCCATTGCAAACTTTTCGGCTCAACCTGACACACAAAGCATCAGTCAGGTTTTTTTCCTTCTTACTCGCTGCATGCGGATCGATATAACTGTGCGTAACAACGTTTGAAGAGGAGAGAGTCCGTGCTGTGGTTTTAGGTCCTTATGCAGATTTTTTTAAATGACGGTAATGATACCGTTGTTACTTTTTGATACCGTGGGACACCGTATTACCGTATTATCTTCCAACCCTACTGGAGAGGCAACCCCACTCAGACAGAATACCTGTTTTTCTAGGCATTTTTGAGCTATAAAACAACCTGTCATTTAATGAATGTAAGATAAAGATGTTTAATGCCATACTGTGGAACATTCCAGGCAGAGCAATGACATATCCATAGAAACAAGGAGGTGACGGACCCCAACCAAAAAGTTACTTTTAACTTTTCACAGGCCATTAAGATTATAGGATTAAAGAGGAATTATTTTAAAATGACCTGTTGCTGCTAATCTGATAGCTGTGTTGAAAAGTACATTCGTTTTCAAAACAAACCACATAGAGATCTAGAAATGTTACAGAAGTTCAAAATAAAGAAATTTAAAACAACTGAATTCTGAAATGCTTTGGCATCACATGAACACAACTTATCATAGCTAGTTGTTATGTTATGGCATTTATCATTGTCTTATGAATAGTGAAATAAATCATTTTAAATGCCAAATTATTTATTTTTTGTATTTATTAGCAGAGCTTAAAACTGTTTGGGTATTTTGCAAAAAAAAGACAATTTTTTCTGATTGACTGACCAGCAACAAAGACCAATCTGAATTTCATTATGAATAATAATGGACCTTGCATTTTGTTAAATTGGCTGAGACTGAATAAGAAAATGTGCACAGAACCTTGAGAAAGAGGCACAATTGATGGCATGTGCCCTTCCCAAATATAAAGTGCTATTTATAGACATGGCTCTGAGTAGCATCCACACACACACACACACACACACACACACTGATACGCATGCACATACATACGCCTACATACACACACACATGCACACACACACAAACATATGCAGACACGCACGCACACACATACACACACATACACACACATACATACACACGCGCGCACACACTCCAGCACACTCATAGACACACACCCACCTGCACATTTGATCAGAAACACACTCAAACCCAAAGCTGGAGGACAGTCTCTTGGCGAACCATCAATCACACATGATTAGCTGCTAATTTTGCGTGCGCGAGCTACGATGCTAACGAGTAGGCTGATAATGACCCTGATGTGTCATTATTAATAATTACAGGTTGCAGGAGATGCCGTTTTTTCCAGTTATTTATCGTGAACAACCGTAAGATTACGAACAACAAACTCTCGCACCTGCCCTCCCCTCCTTATCCTCTCTTTCTGAAGTGTGATCTGGGTTAGCTTCATCAAACTGTGTAGCAGCAAATTGAATAGCTTTGATGGAAGGGCCTTGTCCATCTGCTTGTCCTCTCGGTGCGCTTTGAGAGCTACCATCCAAAGCGCGTCTATCATATTCTGTGTCTGATCTTTCCAGACCAAAAGGAACAGTGAAAAAGGCAAAAGAGGATGTTTGGATGCGCTCAGTATCTCTTATCTGGGTCATTTTCTTTGATACATGAAATTGAATTTGTGTATATACTCAAAGGAAAGAATTTTGTTCAATAGACATGAGTGTTTCTTTTTTATTTGAGTCATGGTCTTCAAAAAGATAAGAGTTGAGGCAAAGATACAGAAAGATACACTCAGGAATATGACTTAAAGTGCACTGTGTAACTGTTCTGACGGGAGTACGCCATCTGCTTGCCTACAAGTAATTGTTATTGCTTTGTCTGGAATTTTTCACAGTATGGCATTAAAATTATAATGCTTTTGATCAATTACAGGTTATTTTTTCACAGTTTCAAACTATAATTCCACAAAGGCACAAATTCACATATATATGTTACATATGCATTTGACATTATAAACTAAGCATGCCGATATGTACTAGTTGTGAAAAAACACAAAAACTCACAAAAGAGCTGGCAATCTTGAATATATGTGGTCCATCACCACAACATGACCAACTTAGTATCTTGACAGATGGCTTGACAGGTTCAGTTTTTGGTCAAAGTATTATAACAAATGAGACAACAAATTTACAACAGTTAATACACATATACATATACATATAGCTTGTCTCCATGGAGAACAGATATATTAGCTCAATAACATATTATTTAACACCAAGGGCCAAAACAATAACAACTAAATTGGAAGAAGCATGTAGCTGACCTTCCGCCTAAACATTTACACAGTGTACCTTTAAAAAATGTACACACAGTGTACCTTTAACCTCAACCATTGTCACATTTTATACATTTTAAATATACTAAATTCTTGACTGACTACACACCAGCTCTGCCTATGTATACATTGTCTCAGTTTAGCCAAATGACTGCTATTGTGCACGCTATATGTATTGGCAGATTTCATTCTTGAAAAGGCTTGGCTTTCTACTGCCTGCTGTGAAAATTAGTACCGTACATACACTGTCTAAAATCAGAAATACATCTTGCTGCTAAATTCTGTATTTGAAACAGGGCCCTTCCGGCTGTTGCCTTTAGGGGAAGAAAGCGGATTACGTGATTTGTGAGTTTCTTTGTTATTTAGTAGCATCTTTTTAATTTAGGTTTGTGCTAAAAGGGAATGTTCTATTCCTCATTTTTGACTAGAGCAAAGGAACCTAGAGGTACAAGAAATTGAATGTTTTTGGTGTATACAGCCAGAAACTGTATTATAGGCTCAGTTAAGATGCACTAAACAATCTGGTCTCCCACCTGCTTGTCTCTTGGGGAGTCTTTATGCTTTGCCTGCAAGTTCCACAGTAAACTCACCTCCACAGACGCAAGGAGGTGATGACGCAGAGCCAAATTAGAGATCAGCCCTGTGGAGAGGCGAGCCTGTAAAAATGCATGTTCAATTTATTTTTGAGCAGTAAATGTGAGACATGCAGATGATGAACTTCCAACCACAAAAGTTCTGTTCAGAGCACCTTTAAAAGTAATGTAAATACAATAAACCATTACCCATCTGCATCTCCAGTAAACATCTTCAAATGAAATATACACTTTAGCTATAGTTCAGAGTAGGGATGGGCATGATTAGGATTAGTTGACTAATCGATAATTGATCATTACGAATTTCATTTATCACAAACCAAATGTAGGTTGTGTGTAGCGTAGCCTAAGGAGACAAGGCTGTGTCTGACAGCGCAAACACAGGAGCTGCAGCCTCACAGCCTCACGTCTCGGCTATGGCACACCTCCTTGGAGACCACTACACCACTCTGGGATATTACGATAACCGGGATACTGTGGCATGTATATGCAGTATCCCAGTCACTGCCATATAATGTTGAATGCACATGCGTCCAAAAGACAAACAAACACAGAACAGACTCACCATCCTCTGTCACAGAAAGAACACATATTCCACTGAGACGTGTCTATTAGTCCAACAGAAGCTGACCGCATCAGGGCACAGAGCCAGCTCTCTGTAAAACGGTAAACAAATGTGCGCAAAGCTGCATATAATATCAAACAGGCTGATTTGGCTCTATAGTTGTTATGTTGTAAAGTTGAGTTTCGCAATTTCAAATTTAACTAAAGTTTAACTGCCAACAGTTGTCCTGCTAATAAAGATTTCCTCACTGAAAAACACACTGTATTTTTATGTCTTCATTGCATTTTAATATATAAAAATATAGTAATACTAATGATGATAATTTTAATATAAAAACATTAATGATGAATTGAAAATTGATTGTTAATTCTCCCGACAATCAATTAAGAAAATTTAATCGAATGCCTATTCCTAGTTGAGGAGTAATGTTGATATAATCCCAACTGGTACTCAAGCCAAACGTCCAAACAGAAAGGCTGGGGGTAATTGATTTCAGTTGCCAGATTTGTGTTTGACTCTTTTCTGAATTCATGGTAACTATTGGTATTGTAGGTTCAGTGGTGGAATGTAACAAAGTAAAAGTAGTAATCTGTACTTTATTAGACCTCAAAATCGGCATGAAATACTTTTACTTTTTACTCTTTAAGTACATTTTTAAATTTTACTTTAATACTTTTCCTTGAGTAGATTTTTCATGTGGTACTTTTACTTCTAGTAACTATTTAGTCTAGTAATTAAGTTTTTTTTTTTTTTTTTTTTTCTGCTCCTGCTGTACTTTAACTTAAGTAACAAAATCAAGTACTTTTTCCACCACTGTCCAGGTTCCGGCTGTGATTATAGTAAACTTTTAATCAGTTGGAGGGCATGTTATGTACTCAACCTTTAAGTTCTTGGTTCACACTGGTATATCAGAGTTTTTCCTCTTAGCCACTATCTCTTCTTCACTAATTCTCCTTAATTCCAATTCCCGTTTTAGCCTCAGACTTTCCTCTGGCTGTGTTTCCATTTGGCCTATCTCTACTTACCTGCGCCCTGTGTAGCTCTTCGCACACACACATCGCAGCATCCTCTTCCTCTGCGAGCTTGTAAATGAATTATCAGGCCCGCCAATGGCTTTCCGTTCTCTTATGGTATCTTAATGGCCGATCTATGCGGGCAGTGCTTTTATGAGGAGGGTGGGATTGCGTGTGGGTGCAGGGGTGGGAGTGGGAGGCGGTATCGAATGCCGCATGACAAATAGGAGGTCTGAGGAAGGGCCTAAATTGCACCCAAAGGCATTCACTTGTGTGTTAAGTAAAGTCGTCGGTGCATTTTTGTACACGCACAATATGTTACCAAGACACAAATTGCGATCATTTTGAGGTGCTGGAAATGCATTTTCCAATTAGATAAAAGATAATCCACATTAGGGTGTAAAATAAATATTGAAGGTAATGAAAGCAACACTTCTCAGGAATTCAAATGTAACAGCTTAAAAGAAAATATTAGATAGAAACTAATTACTTAGTTGATCTTGTGGAGAGCATATTTCTTTTGAATTCTGGTATATTGTCTATAACACAAAAAAAGTAGAGAAATATACAATACTATTACTACTGTTACGATTTGTCAATAAAACAAAAATGTATGACCTTTGGTAAATGATCACATTTTTATATAACACTTTTCCATCTTCAAGGGTCTCAAAGCACTTGGCATCTAGGAACGGCTCATCCATTTACACATACATATACACACCAAAGTACGCAGTTAAGTGTCTTGCCCAAGGACACCCAAGGACGCAAAGAAATCTGTATGAGCTGGAATCACACCACCACTCTACCTCCTGAACTACTGCCACCTCTTTGCTATTCTCTTTTACATTTCAGATTGTATCCAAACCTTTATAACAATGCACCCTTTATGAGTTGGCCCATTCATTTCCATGAGTGGATAAAGTACTTTGTTGGTGAGATATGAGAGGAAGTGACACCAGACAAAGCCACAGATGGACACACAGCGGGTTGACCACATTACAATCGCACACACCAACACTGCACTACCGCTACCACACACATGCACGTGCACACACACACACACACACACACACACACACATACATACACAAGCTGATGAAGCTTTAAAGAAACTCAAGGGAGACTGCAACGAAGCAAATCATTTTATATGTGTGCGCGGTTCTCCATCCACACGCACAAAGGCACAATGGGAGCTCCACCGCTGCATAATGGACGTATTAGAAAAAATAAATTATACATGTGGGAGTAAATGGAGTAAATGGAAGACCAAACTTAGCTAATAGAATTGACAAAATGAGGGGAAATGACACCACTGGTCAATTATTTAAAGTGGTAAAAATAGAAAATGAGTCAAACCAAGGACTTTAACTAATGTTTGGGTCATGCAGCAGCAACTACACAAAAAGAGTATTAGTGTATTAAATATAATGTTAAAGGCACATTCCCTGATTTTTACTTAAAACGTTACACAATGACTCTATATGCTTTTCACAACTTTCAGAGCAGTGTTTTGCTATCACAGTACAGCTAATAACAACTAGCTAACACGTACATCCTGATTACGGGACAATAAATGCTTAATAATTAAATGCAGACAGCACACAGCAGACATGAACCTCACGAGCTACAATATACTGCACAGTTTGGGATATACAGTCATCTAGACCCAAATCAACAGCATGTCCCCACAGGGCTTCCATCCTAGTTTGCATGCTCTAATAAGAGAAGTTTACGGGTGTGAAATTGCAACTGGCAGTTTTACATAGTGTGATAAAAGCTGAATGATAGGCAATACGCTTTGGTTTATGCAAAGAACAACATTGTCATCATTCTCAGTAGCTTTGGCACGGTAATGCTGTTTATGATTGGACACATATGTGTACACTAATATCAACCATTATACAACTATTTAGGGAAGCACTGTGCTCTTTAGTAGATGTATTCCTCAGTACATGTTCAAATGAGTATCTAGTTTCAATACTAGTATTAGTATAGATTTTTTTATTTATGGATAGATTTTTTCAGAACCCCAATATGTTGCTAAATATCAGGCTTACTTTTACCCGACACTTGGAAGCCAGATATTCTTGTGTCTAATTCACAACAATTCCCAATCCTACAATGCCAAATTATACCAAAACTTGAATGTAAAATGCAACAGTTCTGTTTTAAACTATGTCTCCCTAAATGTATGCACATAGAAAGTGGCCATTGTTATTCTTGTCAGACCCACATATGGACGGACCTGACTCTAAAAAGCCACTAAACAGAAGCCGTCAACTTTCTAAATACCCTCCGCTCTGCCTCCTCTCCCAGTGTAATTCAGGAGACAATAGAATTAGTTCAGGTTTACTGTGTCTGGGTTTGGGGCCAAGACTAAATTATCTTTGTGTCTCGGGCTTGAATGGGGGACATGAAAAGAACCTGTGGTGTCCCGGTTGACAATGCGGTCGCTGCCAAACTTTGTCACCTTATTTAAATGGGCTTCATTGTGCTCAGAGTGCTCATAGCATCAATGGGAGCCAGACGGTTTACTTCGCTCCTGTTCACTGCAGTTATGAGCCAGAGAATGGGGCTGTATTTCCATAATATTACTGCTAGTGCTGTGGGTGCCATTGGCCGCAGTGGAGCACATCGGGCCTTTGCCTCTGGTACTTGTGTTTACAGTGCAGAAACGCCTACAAGCAGATTGCACTTAAGCCATTTATGAAGCTATAAATCTATGAGAGGCTGTGCAGTGGCTGTGTTACTGTGGGACAAAAACACACAAACTAAAGCAGTTTTTGCAGTCTTCTTTCATTAAGTAGATCTATGAATCCTAAGTGCATTTGTTAATTTGTTAATATAATGTTGTTACTTCATCAAAAACATACCCAAAGTTGTGTTTCATTCACACACACGTTTGAGTAATTATTAATTATTAGTCTGTCTAGATTTCCAAAGCTCAAAACGCTCTGTTCCACCTTGTGATGTCATGAAGCAGTAGTTTCCAAGTTAACAGCTACCTTTTGCCCTTTGTTCTGCAGAGATTGATAATTCCAGGACTGAAATCATCCAAATGATTCTAGTGAAGGAGTACGGTGTTTAAAAACAAAGTGGAGCATTTCCTGTATTACCATATGACATCACAAGGTGGAACAGTGTTTTCAGTTTGAGAGAAAAACTCGGCCTAAATGTACAGGGTATGTGTTAAACATGTTTGAATGGAATAAAACACAACTGCAGGTATGTTTGTGATGAGTAGACAACATTGTGACATCCAGTATCAGAAAAGAGCGTAAGATGGAGCCTTTAAAGAGTACATGGCGTTGGCAAAAGATGAAGGCCAAATTGGGAGCAGATGATTTTTGCCAACAATCCTATAGAACTTGGTTTCCTGCCACCTCCAATCAAAAGCTGATATTGGCAATAAAATTAAACACATCACTTCATATCAAGCAAATGAATAGGCAAGTTTTTATATTAGAAGATTTATGAGTGAGTAAGGCTGAATTCAGTAACTCTTTTAAAGCATTGATTAGATTAGCCACTAAAATAAATGAACATTTTTTATTAAATATGTACATTAATTTGCTCAAATGGTGAACAAACACACATGGTACCCACGTAACAGAACACAGCAATAGGTGAAATATTTGGATTGACATTCTCTAGTGCTGGGCAAATATAATTGAAAATTGTAAACTGAGAATGCGCAACATGGAGGCTGAGTGATGAGTATTTTCACCTCACAGCAAGAAGGCTTTATGGTCGAAGTTTGTGTGGATCTCCTTGTGTCTGGGTAGGCTGGTTTGTCTTAGGACTGCACCAGTATCAATACTGGTATCGGCTATCAGCACAGAGGCAGGATATTTTGCTGGATTGGATATTGGTGAAGCCGATATCTTTTAATCTTATGTAATAAGACTTTACTGGCTGATGTAGGTCTAGGACGTCTCATAATGATTGAACTTACATACAAAGCTGTTCAGTAGTTAGTGGCAGGATAAAAAACAATTACATAACACAACTGGAGCAAATACCATACTCTGTGCCTACACTGGTATCAGTTAATATCGGGTATCATCAGATACTTAAACCTTAAAGTATGGATATCAACATCAGAGCTGGAAAAGCTGGATCGGTGCATCCCTAGTTTCCTCCATGAACCCAAAACATGCCCAATAGGTGAAATTCTTCAGCTAAGGTAGTCCTGAGTAAGCCTAGCTCAAAATATGGTGATAGGTCCTCAGGTGGTCACTGTTCCTAACAAACAACACTGAAGGATGGGTCAAATGCAAAAGACAAATTGGAGAATAAAAAAAAAAAACTACTTACCTTACATTATGGCAAAAGAACCTAAAAGCAAATCATTATATAAACCTTTGCCATATCACCCACCCTATACTGTCCTCTCTTTGGCTTGACTTGACTCTGGCTTGTATTTATCAAGTAAAATACATTGTCTTTCTAGTTCTATTGCATAGATGTATCTAGCTTTCTAAAAATACCATCTGCTTGAAATATAGAGCTAGCCCCAAGCTAACAGCATCCTCCAAAAAGCCTTATCAATAACCATTTTAAGAGACATTGCGTGCCCGTATGTGCGCACTTAAGCCAGTCTAATAATACCGCTCGTGTGTGTGGCCGCTCTAAATGCTCGGAGTGTAATGTGATTTACCAGTCACTTCAATCCATCAGTTATACATACGAGTCCATCCTTCTACAAAGCCAACAAGCCACTCCTTGAGATATGTGCCGTCTTAAGCCTGAGGAAACAAGAATCCAACTGCTGCAGCTTTGAGTCACTGTAACAAACAAAAGATTTACCAAGCAGTTTTCAGATTCCCATCTCATGCAGAGAGAGAGGTACGCTACATTGTAAGTGTATGTGTGTGTGCATGTGTGTGCATGTGAGTGTGGTGAGGTGCACTGGACACCCTACAGTAGGTGCTTGTTTTTCATTAACCTAATGGCATGACAGGGGAGTCAGCACTTGAGTTTAGTGGCCGTTTGGGAAAGAATGTGAAGCTAATGCAGTGAAAAATGTGCAGAAATTACTTAATCATCATTTTTGCAATGTCTCTCCAAAGTGTTTACCTCTTTTAGCTTTAGCTTTTTCAAAGAAGCTCCAAGCTACTTATCCCAGCCCAGTTCAGATATACCAGCACATTAAGTATGTACTCCTCATTGCAATTAGGGATAATGCCAATGGATTTTAGCCTATATATACCCAATATTTGTTTTGCTGTTGCGGCCTATTACCACTATTCTCTCATGTCTATATCAATACTTTAAAATCTATATCAACGTCTCAATCACCATTCATTAATTTGTGGTAAAGATAAGTTAAGATAAGATTCACTTTTCACATTTTGTTTTCATAGAGACATAGTTCCTTGTATTTTTATGATGGTTGTGTAAACATAAGGCCACCTCTTCAGTTTCATTCACAACACCCGTCCTTCGTGACAGGCGTTGAAAATTAGTACTTGTGCTATAAACACTTTTACATCTGGTCTAACCCAGTGTAACGGTTATGTCCATATTAGATAAAAAAAACATTTTCAACTAGGGCTGCTTAGAGAATAAACTGGTGCTAAATTACAAAATTATATTGTCACATTTAGTGATATTAGTACCATTTGATGTACATCCCAAATTACAAAGTAAATTCAGACTAACCTTATCTAAATGGGTTATTTAAACATAACAGACAGGACATACTATATGCATCCATATAATGCTGAATTTATGATTCCACTGGCAGCAAAACGCCATCTGAATGCACTTTCAATTTATATTCCAGAAGGGTTTGGCAAGAAAACAACAAAGAATTGGCTGGTGACTCCACATCACAATACATCATTATGTTGTGTATATATAGTCACCGGGAAAAAGGGGAAAATGTATGCTATAATTACAATATATGTCCTTTTTTAAAACAGAGGAATAACAACAAATGCAGAGGACAAGTTTCCCTACAGAGACAACAAAGTGCACCTTACCTTAGCTTAATATAAATGTGATCTTTCATTTGATTAAATATGCAACAAGTACGATCCAGACGTTGCAGATCTATGGGGCAGAATACTGATCGCCCATGTTTTGCAATTCAATTAAGGCTTTGAATTATGTCTGTCACAGTAAAAAAGTTTAAAGCGATAAAAAGATATAACTCAATAAACAATAATCTTGAAACTACTACATGCCACTGACACAATAAAAACATAACAAGATAATCCTTGTCAACCATTTTAAATAGAAAATTGCTTGAGCTACAACAAATAAATAGCAAAATAAACAAATAATTACCCATAAAGGTTTGTTATTCAACTCTTTACAGCTCAAATATTATCATATTACAACAAAAATACCACAAATCTCCACACTTTGACAAAGAAAATGTACAGATGATAAATACTGACCCAATTTTTTTTCCAGCTTTCGTATATTGAATGATAAGTTGAAATAGTAATTACATGTAAAGACAGACCTACTTTGAATGGACAACTATTTATGAAAAAACACCAATTTATCCTATCTAACCTGAACAGTATAGCCACACACGTAGCCGCGTCTGACATAGATAATTAGGTACAAATTGTCCAGCCCTTGCCCCGGCCTGGCTCTAATCTCCCTCATTGATTTTGTCTTCCATACAGAGGATATGACCTTACAGGTTGCACTGGGCTGCACAGAGGAGATCCAGATGGCTTACACACCTGCGCGCTCGGACCTGGGGAGCTCTACAGCACGCACACACCGGTTAAGTGGCATTGCCCCTCGCCCGCTGTGTCCTTCTCTCCGCTCACACACCATCACACTGCTTTCTATTATCCGCCAGTGAGTCCTATTATTCAGCACACACCTGGACACCGCTGCAGAGCCTAGCATCTAACTTCTATCATCGCTAGCTAATGTTCTCCAGTCGTATTGATGAGGCATCTCCAATAGGAATTATGCTTCAATTTGCTCCACAATTTTCGTACCATGTAAATAAATTACCCTAAGGTGTTAATGGCATGAAAAGTCAAGCTGTAGTTAACAGTGATACTTTGACCAGTTTGGTAATAAGACATTGAACAAAATGGCCCTTGTGAATGAAAATAACCAAATACGTACAAAATTCTGGGCCCTGAGTACAAATAATCTTGGCGATTACATGTTCTATATATAAGAATTGCATATTGGAGATTTTGTGAAGGGCCCCTCCCTGTTCTAGGTCAAGGGCCTTTTAACCCCCCAATCCAATCCAAACTAGTATCAAAACTCGATACTCATTTGAACAAGTATGGATACTAAAACAATCATAAACCTGAATAGCTTTAGAATGTTCTTGAGCTGTAAGAAATATAAAATCACAAATACCTGGATGACTGAGGGATTATACAGATATAAGACCAATAATATGGTAATATTAAAAGAAATTACTATTATTTAATGTTGAAAATGACATTCTACTGTCTAAATAAAGAGTATTTTTATTATCATTGTATTGGAAATGAGTCTGTTCCTTAATATTGAAATCAAGTTTGAAATTTTTGTAACGTGCCAACACTGCTAGACATTTAATGATTGAATTGGCTATAAACAACGAGGACTACAGCCTTATTGGACAAAATAATTGATATGCGCTATTATCAGTAAGAAAACACAACAGAGCCTATCAAGTTGCTCTCATATGTTCTCTATGGCAATAAATCGCTATCTTTTCAGAAGCTACAGGATGATTTACTTGAGGCGCTGTATTTCTCTGATGTGTCTGATGGTTCATCTCACAATTCTCACATGCTGCTGCTGTGGAGGGGAGCTGCCATTGATTTGCATCTGGTCTGTGAATCACAATCAGACGTAGCGTCAGGTCGCTAGCCTAGTCTGATGCTGTCCTGGCTTAACCTGCAATTTAGAGAGCAGATTGTATTGAAAAAGATTAAATGTGTACTTTTTTCTTGGGCACGCTTGCAACAGGTACCACAGAGTTGCAATTAATAATCAAGTAAACAGTGATTTATTTATTTAACTACTCAAACAATGATTTCGACTTTTTTTTGATGAAGGCTTCTCACTATAGAATATTTATGAATAAAATCCATCCATCCACTCCCGCTTTATCCGGCTGGGTCACGGGGGCAGCTTGTTGCCCAATCCTCATAGCACCTGACCCCCCCTATGAACCCCTCTGTGGGTGGTGAGCCCACAGGAGGGTGGACATCATGGTCCTTGATGTTAGTTCATAGGGGTGCTGCATGTTTTGAGTTGATGGGGGAAACCGGAGTGCCTGGAGGAAACCCATCCAGACACGGGGAGAACATGCAAACTCCACACAGAAAGGCCTGGGCGACCCGGGGATCGAACCCGCAACCTTCTTGCTGTGAGGCATGATGATAAAATGTATTATAAAAAATGTAATGTATCAATGTATCAAACAATTTCAGATTATTATTTTTTTAATGAATAAAATCTGAAATTGTTTGATACATTGGTTTAATAATGCAGCTAAACGTCTTATGATATAAAAGGTCTTTTGGCATGTGTTTTAGCATCAAAATAATATTATGTTAATAGTTCACTAGCTTTACCATAGTGCATTATTTTGTCCAATCTATAACAAATGTTCATAAACCTTAACCAAAGGAAGGATCCTATCTCACGATTGTATAGTTATGGTATCTATATATGAAATATGTACTCAAAAATCACCTTCAGAACTGACAACTTCCTATAGTTTTATAATGGTACAACATAATGAAAAAGCAAATTGTAGTTTTAGGCCTGCCGCTGGACATCGCCCCTCTGCTCGCTGAATCCCCCTAATCCCTCTCCACCTGCTGTAATAACTATGATTGAGATAATAGCCCGTCCAGAAAAGTTGCACGACCTTACCGCCAACTTTCCCCCTTGAGCGAAGTAATGGCAAAACAAGCTGACAGCTCCGGACGGGCCCCAGACATCATTCTGCTCGGTCAAGCCCAAAGATCGCAACTGAAAATCTCACATTGGCGTAAAGAGGTGTGTGTGTAAAATATGTCCGACCGCTCACCTCTACGCTTCCCTTTGGCACCCTTCACATGTGCACCTCTGTCTATCTCATGCTAACAGTTTTCCCAGGTCAGTCTATAGTCAAAGATGTATGTTCACACTGTGTCCTCTCCTTCATAACACCTTGTATCTACGCCCCCTCTGTGCTCCAGCTTTATTTAACAGTCCATCCATCCTCGTCTCCTTCTGATGCTTCCTTGAACCTTGTCCGCTTATTTTATTTGTCTTTTCCTTTCTTTCTGTATTGCTCTGTACATGGGTTTCAGCTTCCTGTTTTTAGGCGACATTTTGAGGACCACTGACTAAGTTATTTTGCGTTGACTTGTTCATTGCTATGGTAACAGTTGTAAGGTGCACATGGATTTGTGCACCTTAACAACAATAATGCATGCAATATCTATTTAGCAGTATTTAAACGTGTTAAGCCAGTTGTAGGGGAGCACAAAGTTTACAGTATTTTTAGTTTTTTATCAGTAACAAAAGCTAAAGGAATATACATTCTGCAATTATATCATTGGGGATCCAGTAAATATTCATCAAAAGTTGTTTCTCTATCATGGTGCAGTTTTGGAGTGAAAAGTTTTTGGGCGGAGCCGTCCGTTCACAGCAGGAAAATCAAAAAAAAAATATCTAAATCAGGTATAGGAGCTTCAATACTGTATATGTGGTGAATGAACTGCCCCGACTTCTACTCGTGCGGGTAAATGCCGTATCCACAATCTTTGACGTAAACACACAACTCTTTCTTTTATCTTCATAGATTAAAGGTGAATTGTGTAACTTTTCTGATACAGGGTCCGTCAAATGCTTGTCTCCATGGAATTAAACCTTTCTATCTTCATGGAGACCAAACCAGACCTAGGTACAGGTCAGATCTGTGCAGAGGCAACCCCACTCACAGTCATAACGCCTGTTTTTCTACTTATTTTTGAGCTGTAAAATCACATGTAATTGTATAAAAACAGGTAGAGTGGTTTAATGTCATACTGTGGAACATTCCAGTCAGAGCTATTACATATCCATAGAAACAAGCAGGTGATGAACCCCCAACCAAAGCAGTTACTTTTAAACATTAAAATGCAAAAGGAATATTACGTAGAAAAATAGAGTTTGTCTGAAACTATCTCAGAGTACAAAGCAGTTCCAAACCCACTCCAAGAGAAAATGGGTTGGGCACATAATCAGTAAGTATCGTAACTCCACTTTACCTCACATTCGTCTGACAGGCGTATCATGGGTAAAAACAGTAAAAATGGACAAATGCTATTGTGTTAAATGGAGGCAGAAGGCTGTCTGTGTAATCAAGCTGTACCATGCGCGCTCACAGACCAGCGCCCTCCTCTTGTTCTCTGTGACACTGCGGAGATGTAATCACGCTGAGTGCTGAGAGCCGCGGAGGTGTGCCACTTCCAAACTACCGCTCCGATCCCACATCAATCATAAAATCCTTTCTGCCGATTGGACAGCTGACAGTGTGGGCATTACGCATCGTCTCCCTTTATTTCAATCAATCATGTACCAGCGACAGTGGGAAGAAAGAATGGCCGACCAATTGCCAAATGATATTGGCTGGCTTTCATTGGATTTAGTGAGTGATTATGTTGGATTCACACTAGAGTTTTAAAAGTTGGAAAGGGTGCTGTGAGAAACTTTGGATGGTAAATGGTGCTGGAAGATGGCCATTGCACACCCATAACCTGTGGATGTCTATGTGTGAATGTGCACTGTATAGTAAGGGCTGCGCGGGTTTGATAAAATAATTCATTGCAATATTTCAAAAAAGTACTGCTGTTGGGTTTGCATTTTATCTTTTAAATTTTAGATCTTGCTCAGAGTGCACACTGTCAAAGAGCTATAAATGTGAAAATAAATGTGAACTGCTAGTGGCTACGCTCATGCATTCAGTTAATTATTTGAAAAAGGTCTCAACTACAATGTTTCTGGGTTTTGTGCATTAAAAAGGGCGCATAGAGACAAGATGTTTTAGTGTGTGGGAAGAGTATTACATTGCCAATCATTGTAACCTTTGCACCGTTTGCTCTTAACCTTTTTATAACCCTTGAAATACAAAGTTTGATTTAATTGTGAATGATCTTACAGCTACTGTGAAGCACCGGTTACATTATTTTTTATTCTGACAACTCTATACCCCACTGACCAATTACTACATGCACATCTGGTTTCTCCCGTAACTACAACCATGACTGTCTGGATGTGGCAGGTGTCCTTTTAATCCAAAGATGTTCTAATGATCTTCTAGAAGTGATAAGTTCTTGGCCACGTAACACCTCTGACCTTACAGACCTGTGTCATACTGGTCATAACATTTTAATCACGTTGCTGTCCATTAAGTTGAATGTTATTAAAGGTGCACTGTGTAACTTTTGGAGATGCTTCTGCATGCGTGAATGCTTCACAGTATGGCATGAAACATATCTATCTATGTAATAGGGATGGGCATGATTAGTTGACTAATCGATGATTGATCAATAAGAATTTCGTTGATCATTTTAATCGACAAACGGAATGTAGGTTGCTGTGCATAACGTAGCATAAGGAGACGAGGCGGTGTATCTTTCGCATGTACACGCAGCATCTCCAACACAACATATGCACAGAACAGACTCACCAGCCTCAGCACATCCTCTGTCACAGAAAGAACACTCATAATCCACTGAGTCGTGTTCCTTAGTCCAACAGAAGATGACCACATTAGTGCACAAGGAAAGAGCGGCTTTTTTCACTTACTGTTTGCAAATGAGCCATGTGGTTTTAAGTTTTGTTTCTGTAAGATGTAAAAAAAATGTGCTAAACAAATGTGCGCAAAGCTGCATAAAAGGCTCTATAGTGGTTATGGTTTATTTGTTGTAAAGTTGAGATTATTTATGCAGATTAGTAATAGTAATAATAGTGATGATCATTCAATATAAAAATGTTAATGATTAATCGAAAATCTATCGTTAATTTTCCCGGCAATCGATTAAGAAAATTTAATCGAAGTCCTACTATGTAACATTTATTTAATTACAAAAATACCTTGAAACTTACATTCTTGCAGTGAGTAGGGTTGCCTCTCCACAGAGCTGACCTATCTGTCCAGGTGGCATCACTGTATGTATCCATGGAAGTAGATAAGGTAATTTTATTACTGTGGAACACCCCAGGGAAAGCAAAAACACCTCTTTGGAGACAAGCAAGGCTGCAGACCCTTCATCTGAAAAGTTAAAGTTGCGGTTACACATATTTATTTTCTTTTCAGTCCCTCCAGGATTTCGCAGGCATTTTTATGAATGTTGCAGGCTCAAATGTCTGATTTCCTAAAAGTTGTAAAGAAAGTTGTCATTTTCCCTCTTTAAACTTTAATGTATTGTCAATTAAATAATACGTTCTGCAGTTACTGGGTTGTATAAAAAAGGCCTTTTCTTTTAAAGGTAATGTTATTATTCTAAAGAAAATGTTTCAATTGAATGCATATTTTACGCCTACGGCATCAGCTGTCGCTCTAGACACAAGGCGGTTTCAGTAGCTCATCGATGCAGAGGGTTTAATTCTGAAAGGCCCACTGGAAAGGTTTAGTTGATATAAGCAGAGTTTTGACATGCGCTGGAGCGACTGTTCCGAGGTTTTGGGATAATGGTATATAAAGACACGAGTTTATGATTCGTGTTCACCGTGCAGCACACGGTGAAACAAAGCAGAAAGAAGCAACGCTCAGGAAAGATCAGCGGCACTCGGCCCCTCACGCATCTCCAGAGTCTGACATCAAACAAGCCCCAACACCAGCACACAGAGACTGAAGGCCAACCAGGAACTCTCCCGCGCGCCCCGATTACAACTCTGCTATCCACGTTAACTGTGTCAGCGCGTGTGCAGCAGGAGCTCCGGGGCAGACTCAGGTAACATCACCCACTATCTCTTCTCCCTTCTGTTTGCATACAGTAACTCTCTGTGTGACCTAAAACATGACTAAAAATCTGACAAATACAAAGTCTAAAATTACTCAGAAACAGTCAATAAGTCTGATTAGCTGCCAAAAATGTGCAACAATTACATAACGTTGCAGAGAAGCGCGATTTCAAAGAGTTTTGTTGATTTTGCATTTCGCATTTCCTGGAGGGACTGTTCAATACAGCAAATGCTTCATGGAACAAACTGACTCCAGAACGTCATTGCAATACAAGCTGAGAATGCAAATACTGTCACAAACATTCCTTGTTGTTTCCCTGCAGGTTTCTCCTCTGGCTATAACACAAACCACTATAGTCCACAGTGTTTGTACCAAGGCCCTGGCAGAGGCAGAGGCACGTCTTCATCTGCTACTAACACAGCAAGCTTCTGTTTTGGTGCGCTGCGTCTACAGTTTGGCTGATCGGGGCTGATAGTGAACCGGGACTGAAAGCTGAGAGCGCATTCATATCTCCCCTTAGCTGCCGTATTCAAAAATACAAGAGATTGCCAGATCTGATTACAGTGTGTATGAATGTGTGTGTGCGTTGTGGAGAGAATGGCGGGCCTAAGTGTCTATGTGAGGGGAGATAAGAGCAAGCAGAGGGCAGGTGTGGGACGTAATGAGACTAAATCAATTCATACGGAGCAGGAGAAGGAGAAGCGGGCATTAGGGATCATAAAAGAAAAGCTAAAAGGTTCAGATGAAAGTGTAATGGCTAACACTTTGCATACAGTTGTGTAGAAACATTACAAATAAAATATCACTCCATTCCATACTTACATAATGCTCTTTTTGAGGCAACCTTTCAAGACTGAGAGGCCAAAGCTTCTTAGCATCTTAGAAAAGCACTATCTTTTCTGGTGGAGGGGGAGCTCCTGCTTGTCTCCATGGGGATGTTATTGGGTTGTCTGAAATTTTCGATGGTTGACCTGAACAGTCTCCTAGTGTGCCTTTATTATCCTAGACTAGTTCAAACTTACTGCCAATCTTAGAATCTAATAGTGCATTAGATGTTTTAGATGTTTTATGATTTCTTTTACGATTTACAAGTTACTCCTGAAGTCACAGCTGCCCTGGGGTGACAAAATAGAATCTGCCAGTCTGCACCAACGACCCATCCAACCACCACTTCCTCATTCCACATTCATAGGAAGAGTGAAGTATCTTGCCCAAGGACACAACAGCAGTACACATTAGCTTAGACAGTGAACACTCTGAGCACTAAGCTTCTGCTGATTCTAAACATCTGTCTTAACGCTTCCAGTTGCAAATAAAGTCATACCAACTTGTCTTATACTTAATTTTGTATCCGGTGAGTATAGTTTTGCTCTATAAGGCATTTAACACTGAGCCAAAACAGTCTTTAGCGCCCTTACAAGATCATCAGTATCCATATTTCAAGATGTGAGTGAGAAAATGCACCCTTGAACATATATGGCTGCCAGTGCGTGGAGAAAACGCTGCTCTAGTTGCCAAATGTGTTCAGTTATGTGTGTGAGAACAAACAGCCCAATAATATATTTATAGATCAAAATAAAGGCACTTTCTGAATGCTGCGACAGTAGACCTTGGCAGGCAGCTCTGAAATCAGATCACAGATGAGGGGGCTCCTGTCAAAACACATTTATGTGCTTTTATTTGCTTATGACTCATGACAATCGCTGCAAGGCTAACGAAGATTGGGTGTAAAATAAGCACTGGTGGAAAGAGGATCTGATATGAGAAAAGACTGCAGGCTGCGGTGCACATTGGTCACACTTGTATTGATTGGTTTTGCATGAGAAATTTAAGCTACCCTAGCCCAAATTGTCCCTCTCTCCTTTTGCTCTTAATGTTCCAACCAACATTACAAATAATTAAAGCGCTTCAGGCCTCAATTTTTTTTAATAACAAAATATTAAAAAATAAAAAAAAACAGCCCTGGAAAAATATATAAGACATTTTCCTCTGTATTATCAGCCAAGTGGAGAGTCTAGAGTCAATAGACCAACCAGGCAGACATGTGTGCCTTTATACTTTAAAACATTGATTTATTTAAAATCTTCATTGAATTTTTCTGTGTTAACAGGTTTAACTTAATCTCAGTGATTTCTAAGGTGTTTACATACTACTGATCTGATTTAGAGCAATATTTATTTATTATTTTTTGGTTCATGACCGATGCTGATACCAATAGCTTAGGCTCTACAGAAACCAATGGCCAGTATTTATGGCTGATTATGATTATTTTAGTGAAATAATGTAATTTTAATTTATGCCAAACTCTATCACAGCCATGTTTTCCATAAATAAAAGAGATGTGTGTACTCTTTAGGCAGCAGGGGGGCAAAAAAAATATCAGCCCCTGTTGGAGATTTAAGGGCAATAGCTATGTTAAAAAGTGCAACTATAAGGCTAATATATCGGTCTATCTCTAGTCTCATTTATAAAACTTTGCATGCAATTCTTACTCAAACACAAATTTCCACAAATGTCCTTAGTCCTGCTCACTTCTCTGAGGATTCCTCTTTCTGAGCACTGATGCCTTCTCTCTCATCTCTGGAAGTCCTGACGTTCAGAGTTTTTGGACCAGATACTCACTTTCATGTTAAGTTGTCTTTTATAAACTTTTATAATGTCGTTTCCTCATCACAAACATACCTGGAGTTGTGTTTTATTTCATTCACATGTTAAACGCACAAACCCTGCATATTTAGGCTGAGTTCTTCTCTCAAACAGAAAACAGTCTATTCCATGTTGTGATGTCGTGCGTTATTACAGGAAGTGCTCCATACACCTTCACTAAAATCATCTTCAG
This sequence comes from Odontamblyopus rebecca, assembly GCA_030686955.1. NCBI lineage: Eukaryota > Metazoa > Chordata > Actinopteri > Gobiiformes > Gobiidae > Odontamblyopus > Odontamblyopus rebecca. Next base: position 19,888,286 of record CM060673.1, read on the forward strand.
CCCTGGAAATGCCCATCTCTACTAAACAAAAGATAAAAGGTAGTTGTTAACTATTCATAAAAAGTTACTCAGGCGTGTGAATGAAACAAAACACAACATTATAACATGACTTAAACCTCACAAGAGTCAATGTTGTGTAATATAGGACTTTTAATGTGAAAAGTCACATACGTACACACACTTTATAAATGAGGCCACTGCATATACACTGCCCTCACACATTACCCTGTGAATTAGTGAGTCGCTGATAATAATAATGAATGGGATTGTCTCTAAATCTTAATGGCCATAATCCCGGATGCACCCTGGACTTGGATTGATCCCCACTAGACCAGCCTCACTCTGTGCCAGGACACTAGCCACAGATCCGTTAAGTCCAGTTATCTTATCAGGTTGACTCCCTAGGGCTGGTCCAGCTCCTCACAGAGATGCAGAGTTGCCAGTTTAGCTCTCGTCCTTGTTTGCACCACTCTGAGCTGTGAGAAGGGTAGACCTGAAACAGCACACCACATACCACCAACATGACCCTGTGAAAGTCAGTGGAACTTTTGAGAAGGCCGGACACGCTAAGACAACACAAGCTAAATTATTTATTTACTATAGATCGAAAATTTGTAAGATAGGTGAGATTATTTTCATGGTGTTCTCAATATAGTGCAGTACAGTTTACATTTTATCCCTGAATAAAATTACTGCAATCAAAGGCAAAAAATGGTGTAACATTCTAAATTACTTCTGTTCTGACTGAGTACATTTTTGGTCACTTGCACACAACTGCGGGTATATTTTTGATGAGAAAACAACATTATAACATAGATCAGAAAATAGCGCAATATGTGCATTTCAGGCAAATCAAATCAGCTTTAAATTAAATTGTACAGATGAAATATAACAATGACAATACCCTAGGGAGAAACTAGAAATTTTTGCTGCTTCTGACACATCTAACTCGCACTATTAAAATATATTATTCAGTGCCATAGCAACAAGATATATCTGAAAAAAATGTGGCGCAGTGACCCTAAGCACACAGCTAAAATAACAAGGAAGTGGCTCCAGAACAAGTCCGTGACTGTTCTTGAATGGCCCAGAGCCCTGACATAAACCTCTGGAGAGACCTTAAAATGGCTCCACCAACGTTCACCATCTAACCTGACAGAACTGGAGAAGATCTGCAAGGAGGAATGGCAGAGGATCTCCAAATCCAGGTGCGAAAACCTTGTTGCATCATTCCCAAAAAGACTCATGGCTGTATTGGCTCAAAAGCTTCTACTAAATACTGAGCAAAGGGTCTGAATACTTATGGTGATATTTCAGTTTTTCTTTTATAATAAATCTGCAAGAAAGTCAACAATTCTGTGTTTTTCTGTCAATACGGGTTGTTGACTGTATATTAATGAGGAAAAAAAATTAACTTGATTTTAGCAAATGGCTGCAATATAACAAAAAGTGAAAAATTTAAGGGGGTCTGAATACTTTCCATACCCACTGTACGTGAGGCTGATATTAGAAGCAACACATAATTTAGCATGTCGAAATGTTCTTTTTGAAATGAAGAATTACTCTGGTCAATCCATGCTTGCTGCTTGGTTTCCCAAAATAAAAATTATTCAAACGTCAAAAGTAAATGTGATTTTGAAGAGATAAATTCTGAAAACAATTTGGCTGTTGAGAAGATCTGTCTGTAGTCTGGTCCAACAATTTTAAATAAACAGATGTGACTAGCCTGGTAAAGCCATAATACTGATCTAAAACAACTTAAAAGAAACGGCCCATTGACTTTTCATTTTAAATAAGCAACATTTATTCTCGCCTGCCTCTTTACACTATATGTCATCAAAGCACGTTACTGTATCATGCTATTGGGCCGGTCTCTATAACAAGTGATATATGGAACATTTATTAAAGAGCCCATATTATACAATTTTTCTGATCTATGTTATAATGTTGTTTCCAGTTGTATTTTGTTTCATTCACACATGTTTAATACACGAATAGACCAGATTTTGCTGGACGATTAATTGACTGATTGAAGAAATTATAACGATAAACACTAATATTGACATTTGGAGACCATTTTCAACTAATATAATGACTATGGAATAAAAATGCAAATACACCCTTTCAAAGATCATTAATCAAACTTCACTTTCTAAAGAACATTTAACACAGGAACGGAACTGCAAGACAACCAAAAACAAAAGGTCTAAATAAAATAGATAAGAAATGTTTTAATAAATCAAATCAAATAAAATGGCCTAATGTAGTCTGGCTTACAGCAAGGACTTGTTAACAAAAAATTCAATTGTAGAAACCACTGTTGAACCAACCACAACCAAAACAAAAAATAAAATGGATTATTAAATCTCTATAACAAAATTGCCCATCAAAGTTATTTTAGTCATTGACTTCCATTGTAATACTGTGGCCCCTCTCTCTGTGGCTGTTGCAGAGGCCTCGTCATTTTGGTCTTGAAGTGTTCCCACTCTACATGATCCTATTTCGCTACTTTGCCCGTCAAAAAAAACCAAAAAACCCTGTTCATAACATAGCGGCTGGATGCTCGCTTAGTCCATTTTTTTATACAGCGATTATCATTATGCGCTCTGCTGCGCATGTCTCCTGCGGAGGGAGACGCTGTCCTGTCCATGGATCTATTAGTTCCTGTCTGGTATTGCATCGGTGTCTTGTGGGATTTCAGCGTTTTTCCCGGGGGTTAGTTGTGTGGATCGGGTATGGGTATATGTCTGCTGCTGGGGTTTGAGCCATTTCTTCTCATTGTTTGTGCGCTCACCTGCATTTGACGCATCTGGGCCGTTGAGACGCATCCCACTCACTAGTGTTGATTTGGCATGGGGACTGGTTTTATCACATGGCAGTGAAGTGTTCTGGTGCTCTGACAGCGACACGTGGTTTCATGTTAACCCATAGATCCCATAGATGTGTTAACTGCACAGACAGCGGCGCTTTCTACACTCGGGCTGCACGCACATCCGCTATGTTGATGAACAAATATCCGTCTTTACCATAGATATATTCGGTCTATATAGTCTGTGCTGACACGTTCGTTCAAGCGTCATTATGCTAAGGAAACAAGAGGAGTCCATAGAGAGCGATTGAAGCCTTTTGACATTCAGTCACTGTGCTAGAGAGAGCAAGAGAGAGACAAGGAAAACAAACAAGCAACAAATAGAAGTTACTGGGGCCGGAAAAGTTATCGAGATCGTTAAAGTTATCGTACGATTAACTGACTTATTGACTATCGTTACAGGCCTATACACAAACAATGCATATTTAGGTTCAGTTCTTCTCCCAGACAGAAAACACTCCACTTCCCCCTTTTGATGTCATGTGGTAATACAGGAAGTACTCCAGTGTGTTTTTAAATACCACACAGCTTCACCAGAATCATTTAGATAATTTCAACCCTGGAATTTGTGATCTTTACTGAACTAAAAGTAAAAGGTAAAAGGTTAACTTGCAAACTACACTTCATGACATCTCAAGGTGGAAAAGAATATTTTGAGCTTTGGAGATGTGGACAGACTAATAATAAAGGATTACTCAAACCCGTGTGAATGAAACAAACACTACTCCAGGTTTGTTTGTGATGAGGTAACAACTTTATAACATGACTCAAAGCTCACAAGAGGCAGTTTAGCATAATACAGGACCTTTAACTCTGGTGTTAGTAGAAGACTGTGGGCGGGGCCATGGGATATGTGTTAATGGTTCTGAGCTCGGATGCCTCTATTGCAGGATAAACACGATTACTCAAAACATCAATGTACCAATCACTCCAAATACAACTAAGTAACATTAGCATTAACATTATAATTTTAAAAAAGTGTTTAATGTCTGTTTGAGCTAAACTTCAAAGCTGTAACACCAAACTGATTTCTGAAGAAAGTTTTAGAACAATAAACAAATCAGTCGTGTGTGAAATATTCCTGTGAGTTGGTGCCAGAGGTCCAAAAGCGTTTGGAAAGCGACTGGGCTCAGCACTTTATAATTCATCTCCAGTGTCACTGCGGGGTCTTTATGGCCTAATTATGACAAGTTCACTTGGATACCCACTACTGCTGCTGCTCTCGGGCCAAACCTACTGAAACTACAGGCTCTGGTTTCAAAGGCTTCTATAAAGTGCTGTCAAACACAAAAACCTCTTTGGCTTGGAAATGTGGACGATTGAAAAATTCACCTTCTGCCAAAGAGATCACATTTGCATGACACTAGTTGGTTTGTAAGTGTGTAGGATTGTTTGGGATTTTTAGATACACTCTATACATACTGTAGTTGTTTTTTTGGCATGTATACATTTTTTCTTGAACAAAAATATCCAATTGCTTCAGAACTTGCATGTATGGGCAAAATGTAAGTATCTTATATAGAGTAATGGCTGGAGATAGACCGATAAAGCAGGCCAATATTTGCCATGTTTAGAGTATTGCTATAAGCCATACATCTCCTGCTGAGGTTGATATTTTGTTGGGCCAAACCAGCTGCCTCCATAAAGCTTTGTTTGAACACATTCAAAACGGGCATTGCAAAAATGTGACTACACTGGACTACACAGTTTGTAGTAAAAGAAGTTACGGATGAGTTTGTACAAGTCTTTATTTGATAATTTGGGAAAAATAACCTAAATCTACATAGCGGCTCAAAAATATCTGCAGAGTTCATAGTACATTGGTTCCTCTAGATCAGGGGTGTCAAACTCATTTTGGTCTGGGGGCCGTATGCAACCTACTTTGATCCCAAAAGGGCCGGATCAGAAAACTCAGTTCTCTCTTCAAGTTATTGTATTTTTCTCCGTGTCTCGTAGTGGTGTTTAAGATTATATTCCTCGAGCAACGCCACTTGTTCCAAACACACTGAGCACAGATTTCCCATTCACCTCTGTCAACAAATAAGAATAAGACTATTTTTTCTTGGGAAATCCTGAACTCAGCATCTGCTTTTCTCATTTTTTGACATTTTGCTGATGAGGGTCACGGTCGACAGTCAAAACGATCGTCCTTTAAGAGCATTTGGAAAGAGGAAAGTCTTCATTTGTGCTGCTCTGGTGGGAGTTGCAACGTACAGAAACGCCGGAAACGCTGCTATGCTAAACGGTGCAGAAAATTAACAGAAAAATCTGAAAATTTTAAGTATTTTAATAGAAAAATCAGCCGAGGGCCAGATTAAAGATCTTGGAGGGCCGGATCTGGCCCCCGGGCCGCATGTTTGACACATGTGCTCTAGATTATAAACAGCCAGTATCAGCATCGGCCATGACAAAATGCTTATTAGTCGATCTCCAGTAACGGCATTCAGATTTTCTAACAAAATATCTTATCAAAATAAAATAAGCTTGCCATGTTAAACGGCCAGTAAATTCTAAATCCACAGACCACCTTCAGACTGAAAATTACTTCCTGATAGCAGTCAAAATGTCAAAACATTGTCCAGATCAAATCTTTTCTACCAAGGGCTGCTTTTGGACAACCAAGGACCGCTTTTGGATGAGGAATTACACTGATTGATTTGCAAGGGTATTTTGGGGAAATGGGGAATGAGGTAATATTCCTGTGCAATTGATGTAGACAACTTAGACTTAGACAAACTTTATTGAACCGCAAGGGAAATTATTGTGGTCAATTATACAATTGAATCCCTTATAGTTTGAAACTTGAACCTCAACAAGGACATTTACAGGTTGGGCTGGGTGATATGAAAATAAACAGTATGTAAAAAAAAACAGGCTGATCATCGCCAGATAGGAACGCTTGATTAAATTTACCAGACAGCCCTATATTTATAGATACATTTTAAGACATTTCTGTTGATATGTAAAGATCCATCCATCCATCTTCTCCCGCTTAATCCGGCTGGGCCCAATCCTCAGAGCACCTGACCCCCCCTATGAACCCCTCTGCAGGTGGTGAGCCCACAGGAGGGTGGACAACATGGTCCTTGATGTTAGTTCATAGGGGTCCGGGCATGTTTTGGGTTGATGGGGAAAACCGGAGTACCCGGAGGAAACCCATCCAGACACGGGGAGAACATGCAAACTCCACACAGAAAGGCCCGGGCGACCCGGGGATCGAACCCGCAACCTTCTTGCTGTGGGGCCTGAGTGTTGCCACTCAGCCCACCGTGCTGCCGATATGTAAAGATCAGAGAAAAAACCACTACATCCAAAAGAAAGGCATACTACCTCAGGATCACAGCCCCTTCTTTTTTCTCATATCCTGCAGGTGAGATTCACACAAAAAAGTCCATTTCAAAACAGCAATTTGGAGCATGAAAAATGAATGAGTTAAAGGAGCCAAATCGGCTGCATCATTATATCCAGTGACATTATTTCTTTGTGATTGAATCTGAAACATGACACACCATCTGCTGTGTTTTCATCAACTTCATTTGTGGCAGAAAAATCATTCTAACTAATGCGCACACAGAAACATCTGTAAAAGAGTATTTTATAGGCAAAATTACATTGAAAATAAAGAGCAAGCGTTGCCTGTGACAACCACCTTTCTGTGTCATCTTGCGCTCATTAATCCATTGGTAGAGGAGAAAGTAATAAGACTTGTTCCTTCATGAAATGCTTAATACTTAATTTGCACCAGAACAGAACATGGTGCGTTGGAAAGGAAAGGCACAAATGGAATAATTCACAGTGAAGCTCTGAGCTGTGAGTTTGCCAGTCCCTACAAGAGAAGGGAGCATGGAGCAGGTAGGGGGTAGAGAGGGTTAAAATGATTCTTTTGGCCACAAAGAGAAGCGGTTGCAGAGACTATTGACCCGTGGATGGTAAATATTTAGCAGATAAATCAATAAAGGTCGCCTGGACAACAGGGAGATAGTAACCTCTGCTCCTGTCACTGCTGTTTTACTTTTAGAGCGGACTGTGAGAAGGGCAGCAGGAGAAGGGCCAAACTTCCATATAGTGGATCAGTTGCATCAAAACTGCAATTTGAGTTGGTGAAAATATCAAATCTCAAAGACTGTATAATTAGGTAAAAGAATATTCACTGTAAACAACAAAATATCCTGTTATTGAAAAGGAGCAAGCAAACCCGTTGCTAACCAGTTTTTAGACCGCTAACATGTTCTGAAATGCATCTAATTCCTGTATTTAGTTCAGATTTCCTCTCTTAAATGGAAATACTCCTGATTGTGTTTGGAATGAGAAAACCGACTTTTTAATACATACGTCACATATCTAACATCAATCACAATACATTTATTTCTAAAATCTTGCTCAAGATTATTCACTTAATCGATTACTTTTGATTACTAATTTACCATGTAAACATGTAATCGTAAAACTTGTGATGAGACTATTTCCTGGTCATAGTTGGCCCAGAGTGTCAGAATGTTTGAGCTTTTTTATACAGAGCTGTTCTGCAGTTACCTCAGATATACGGCTACAGGTATACATACAAATAACAATTATACATAACACATTTAAATCCGTTTTGAACCGCTGTTTTCAATCTCTGCACTGGTATCTGTTTACAGACGCAGACTGGAAATCTGTGAGTTCTGGAAAAGTCCAGAACGGCCGTCTGGTGTGCCGGCCATCAGCCATACTAACAGCACTAACAGCAGAGGGCACTAATACAATAATAATAAATATTCTCACACAAAATATGATATTGTGACATTTCTAGCTTTTAGTTATACTGAACAGTTTTAGTGCCAACTCTACTTTCTCAGCTCATTTGCACAATATGATGGAGCTAAAATTGGACTTTTAATCGGAAAAAACAATAACACTTGTGTTGGCGACATTTTACACTCTGAGTAGTGCAGTATTTGATCCAAATGGACAGAGCTGTTTGCGTAAAAGGAAAAGGCTTAAGTTAAACTGCCTTCTAGCCCGGCCTGACCCTAAAGCCTTTTAGCCTGCAGCATTTCATCTTAATATTTGTGTTTTTTCCAGTTTCATTACCCATCTCTTTTATTCAAAATCTTATAAAAGAAATGTTTTTGAAAAGTAATTTTCCAGTATTCCTATTTACATAATGAAATGAACAAAGCGGGAACTGAAAGTGACCAATTATAGATCAAATAGGTCAGCTGAGGTTTCTATGGATACAGTGATTTACATGGAAATGACCAAATAACTATTTTATAAATGTGATTCATAATGCTAACAACTAGGCCAGTCATGAAGAAAACTGAATAAAAATGCACCTGTGAACCACAATAACAAGCTGTCAGTGTATTAGACCAGACACACCAGTTGTGGCATACAGACTAGTGTTGTCAAAGTCAATTTCAATACTAAGGAATAAACTCCTTATAAAAAACACTCTTCATTTAGACAATAGAATGTGATTTTCAACATTAAATTATAGTACTTTCTTTTACCATATCTTATATCTTAGTACTCCATCAGTCATCCAAGTATATGTGGTCTTATAAGATATTCAGGTTCATTTGTATCCTGTTGATCACTAGTTCACTAGTTTTGATGCTAGTTTTGGTATCGATTAGTATTTGATTTTCGATACATCTGACAGCCATAATACAGACACCTCTTTAGTTATAGCATTTACATTTTATCCACATTTTTGCTCTTAAGTAATTTTTTAATTGAAAAAAAAAATTGTAGAGGTGCATTCCCAGTCAAGACTTGGTTTAACTGTATAACTTGTGGAACAGTCTTGTAATAGCTGGTTTAGCTCTGATAGAGCTCAGAAAGGTTTTTTTTTTTTTTTTTTTTTTTTTGTGGTACTTAACATTTATGAGTCAGTGGATTAGGCTTTGAATGGAACCGTATTTCTGAGGAAAAGACAAAACTGTGGGATTTTAGAAAACGCTACAATGTGTCATTCAGTCTAACCCAACTTGGCACCGATCATTTATCTGCTCTCATAATTTCTATAAAGAGTTTTCCGTGGCTCGGGTCCATCTCCTAGCAACTGTTGACATCATTAGGGGTCCATTGAATGTGTCAGCTCACAGTGTCACATACTGTAAAGCACTAGATTCACCATAACTGAAATTATAATGTACCTCTAGGCCTGTCATAATAGCCAATTCTGAAGTGAATATTGCTGAAGTAAATATAGACAATAAATGATAATATTGCAATGAGCTTATATTGCATGTACATTATTGTAAAAAAAAAAATTATGAGCTGCAACAGACAGCAAAATGAAACATTTAGTATACTTTGCATCTACAATGGGTCATAAAAGTGATTTATTCAACCTTTTACAACTTAAATCTTAACGTATAGCCAAAAAGTAACCAAGTATTCTCAGAAGTGCAAAGAAAAAGTACCACAATAAAGACTGACCCCAACATTTTTTCCAGCTTTCTTATATTGAAATAGGCGATACAACAATTATTATGACAGGCCTATGTACCTCAAAAGTTAAGTTACAGAGTTACTGTATAAAACTGGTATTTATTTGTTGTGTGACTTTGCGCCAAATTTTGCCTGGCAGAACAAGCCCCCATATTGTGATTTTAATTATTAAAAGATTATATTATGTGGTAATTAGAGATGCATGGCACAACTTTTCTGGTCCATGCTATTAAATATGTAGTATTTATTTCATTGTGGGTGATTTTATAGCTCAAAAATACCACAAAAAAAGAGATAAAATTAATGCCATACTGTGGAACATACAATAGGAAAAGTAATAACATCTATGGATAGAAATAGGTGGAGGACCATCCACCTATTCACAAGTCACAGTTGTAATTATCAGGGCAATAATTGTAATAACATTTACAATTTGAATGTTTTGAAAAAATAAAAAAGTTCAGATCATTGGTATGAGATACTGAGATACTGGCATGGTACAATTAGGGATGTACCTACACAATACTGGCAGGGATGGCGAAAACAAAAAAAATTATGACCGACCACCGAGACTCACTAACCGATTAAAATCAATTAACCATTCGGTTTAAAATCTATTCTAAATCTAAGCGCTATTTGGAATAACGGCCATTTCGACTTGAGCCGTACCTGCCGCCGACTCTCACACGCGATAGTGTCGAAGATAAAAGTTCTAGTTGAGTATTAGAAGCTTATTTGAAACATTGCCGTGGCTCATTTCAGAAAATGATCTCTCGGAAGAGACGCAACTAAAGGACTGTGGAGTGCAAGTCTGTCAACGCCACACATGAAGCATTTATACATGGATACACGAATAAGACTTAACCAAGCAGTCACAAAATGCCAAAACATCCAACAGTCGCCTACACAACAAAAGCACTTCTGAGGCAACTCAAACAACTTGCTCGTAGCAGCACTAAAGTGCTGTAGAGATAAACAGAAACACAGAGAAAGCACTCGGTGGTGCAGAGTTAGCACGGTTAGTATAGTTAGCACAGTAGGTTGGCTTTTCTCACCTGTAGAAGAGGGTTGAGGGTGTCACATTTTGAGGAGATACATCATCGATGATGCACAACTACTGTATTTAACACAGTATCACACAAAGTACATTTGACATCAGTGTCATTCTTTTTGTTAAAATGCTGCCACACAGAACTTTTCTTTTGCTTAATCATCCTGACTCTGACCTCGCGTCTTGAGTTCCATGTTGTGCCATCACAGGAAAAGGGGCGGGTCAGTGCTAGGCAACATCCTCGGACGTCCAAATCGAATGGATAAACAAAAACAACAACGAGACTTCTTGCCACATAAATTGTGCGTTTAGGCTACCGTCTGGTATGATCATTTAGGGCACACTCACACTCGTGCTGTAGAACCGTGCTGTGCTCAAGCTCAGCACGTAGGGCTCCATTTAACAGACGGTCAGAAGTTTTGATCGGTTAACGTTGATTCAGTCCCTAAATACTGGTATCGGATATGAGTGCCAGTATTAGAAATTTTGATAGTTATCGGTTCCAATTTTGATCAATATTGGTTCCAAGATTTCGATTCAGTTCATATCTCATTTTTGTCTGTATATTGGTGTGGGACGATTTACCGACCACTCTTAGCCCAAAACACCTACTGTAATATTATTCATTTCAACACTGTTCTGTAGTGACTTTTAAAGATGAAAATCATATTTAGGTAATATTTAACTATACGCCATGATTGCCCTAATATTGGCAGATATCGGATATCGGCAGATACTTAAAACCAAAGTATCGACATCAGTATTGCAACAGACAAAGCATCCCTAGCTACAATACATATACCATTTCCTCAGTATTTTTATGATTTACAAGTTGGCATAAAATCCTTGGTCTGGAGTCAAAAGTGATTCCTTCAGATTTCCATTTGCCTGCCTGTGAGTTACCGCCCATCATATTTGGCTGCCATTTCCAGTCATTACACAAACCTCAGCTGTGTTAAACAACTGATTCACCCATTAATCATGTGTCCCACTATTCATCTCACTATCGCTCCGTCATCGACCGCTCCCCTCTCGTTATCCTCCAGCCCTCCCCCTGCTCCTGTCTGCTTTTCCAAATCTCCAATCTTCCTTTCTCATATCGATCCAAACATCTACCCTAAATGTATCTAAACCATATTCTTTCTTTTCTTTGCCCAGCCATTTAACATACTCTGCTCCCTCCTCCATGCCCACACAACAGCAATCCCCACAGGACAGAGAATCAAAGTTCAAAGACATGGTTTTCACAGCTCCCTGGATGCTACAAATGACAGGGGAGAGATGGAACCGAGCTGGGCAGGTTGTGGTAGAGGAAGAGACAGAAATGTTAGTGATTCAAGTAACAATGATACACAAAACAGTCCAGTAAAAAGTGATAAAGAAGAAAATACATCAGAATGCAATCACTTTTAAATTGCCTTCATACATGTGGACATTACTGGGCACCTCTTTAACTACAGCTTATGAACAAGTCAAAGTGAACAAATAGTTTAGTGAAGGGCACATATTGCGCAAAATGGACTCTCGTGAGCTTTTAGCCATGTTATGATGTTACTGAGAAAAACTCAGCCTAAATATGCAGGGCTCTGTGTGTTAAAGTTGTGTGAATGAAACAAAACACAACTCCAGGTATGTTTGTGAAGGGGAAACAACATTATAACTTAGATCAGAAAAAAGCGTAATATGGGACCTTTAAGAATGGCTCTGGGTTAGTAAATAATTAATTACCCAGTTTTTTCCCCAAGAATTTGAGCAAAACTGGTCATGCTCCAGTAGAGATATATTGTATAAACATCTCTTGAAGTCCAAATAACTGTGGGGTCTTATGCTGTCTCCATCTAATTAGAAAGCATTTTATTGTCCAATCAGGAAGTTCACATTAGCATGCAGGTGTTGTTAGCTTTACCTTTATGGGAAAATACCACACTGGTCTTTGAGAGTCATGAAAAGCATTTATAAACTAATTGTGGTGAATAATAGGTGCTCAAAATGTAAAAGGTAAGTGAGTTTATGGTAAAAATCAGGTAAAGCGCCTTTAAGTGAGTAGGTATTAAGGTACTAGAGTTAGGTGTTAAGTAGTTACCAAGCCTGAATCATTCTTATTCAAGTGTTTGATCATACTCTCTTGAGGCTATAAAAGCATTGTTATTATACAGTCTTGCCCATTACTGTTATACTGGGGTCAAGAAACAGTACAGAATCATTTTCCAGAACACATCGATATCACTTCAGAGTTGTGTCTGGTGTAATGCATATTAGTGGTTTTAAAATGTGTTTCGTACGTACGGGAAGAAGTTACTGGCATGATATCACTGTCTCGCCTCCATCAATTTGAAGAGAATTTCCCAATTTCCAATAATGCTATGGCCACTCAGAAAATACATTATATATATCTCCAAAGCTGAAAACCCTCTGTTCCATCTTGTGATGCCATGAAGCTGTAGTTTTCAAGTTAACTGCGACTTTTTACCTTCAGTTCAGTAAAGATATGTCAAAATATATCAACAATGGCACAACGACACACTATACAAAAGGAATAAGACACACCAAAATGGCAAAAAGACACTGAAAACAAAACATGAACCGTGACAAGATTAGCAATTGCAGGGCTGAAATGATCAAAAAGATTCTAATGAAGGCATATGGAGTTTAAAAACACAATGGAGTACTTCCTGTATTCCCACATGACAAAACAAAACTCCAGGTATGTTTTTGGTGAGGGAAACATTAGAACACAGATCAGAAAATAGCGCAATATGGGCCCTTTAAGTGGGACAATATATTCAAATTGGTACTGTAAGAAATAAAAAAAATGGTAAGATTAAACACCAGAGTTCTGCTACCATGCCTTTAAAGCTTGGCTGGATTCGAAGAGGTCTGAACTAATTGGTATTCCGTGGATATAAAAATAACCGTATATAAAAATCAAGAATATGGTGAAATTACACAAGTCATGTTATTATGTTACACAAAAAGATTACAAAGAAGTGCAAAAAACATAAAATGTGACACCTTAAACTGTAAATGACTAACTAGCAAACTCATTCAGCTCTCACTATAGAGCAGCTTGTGAAAAGGATTACCCACAAAATTCCTAATTGCCGCACACATTTAATCTCTCTCATTTTTTATCTCCATTTCTATCTACCTTCCACACCTGATCTCTTATTAGCTAATATCTATTACACCCAATCTAAGCCTCATTACCAAATAGTGCTTCACAAACGCATCCAAAGTCACATCTCTCTCTTATAATGATCTGAAATGGCGCTACGGGCAATGCTTACCAGGCCCGTGCAGTTATAATTTGAGCTCCTCTTTGATGTAATAAGATCAAAACCAGTGCGCAGGCGGCGTGATCAGGATCCAAGTGCACAAACAACAATAGCAACACGCGCATAAACAGGAAGTCACTCTCCCAGAACAATGGAGGAGCGCTGCAGCTTCAGGGGTAAATAACAACGCGAGGAGGAGAGGAGAGAATGAAGAAAGCCAGAGTCTGAGAAGTGCGGAGACGTGTCTGCAGTCTATGGAGAAAACTTCCATGGGACAAATATATGGGTCAGAATTGATCAACATTTAATATTGCAATCCATCAGACAGAATACAACAGTCTGGAGCAATTTCATGACTGTTATTGGCTATAGAAAGCAACTACTTACTTTAAACCAAACAGTTACACAATGCACCTTTCAATCACAGAATACTGCAAGTGATTTAAAGGTGCATTGTGTAACTTTTTGGTTGGTGGTCCATCACTATGCTATGGATACTGGTATGTCATTTGTAGAAGCTAGGGGTGGGACAAAATACAATTATTAAATGTTGTCATTGTTTATAATTTTTAAAAAAAAGTGCAATCCAGTTCCTAATTTTGTTCTCACCATTCTTGATTTACTATATTTAATTTCTGCTGTCATTGGGAACTGTTTTTTGCGAATACAGCTTCTCAAAAAATGTAACTCGTCTTTACTTAACTCGGGCTTTACTCTATTTTTTCATCCAATCCAAATTTAAAAACAAAGTCATAAGTAACACGTGTTTCTCTGATTTGGTAGTTTTGGCATTTCAGACTATATTTTTGACGGTTGGACAAGGAGATATGGCGAAAGACCAATAAAAATCAAATTGTGATCTAATCCCTATGATGACGATCTATCATGTGATTCTGTGATTTAATGCAGCTCGACTCAAAGTGAGTAACTATGCCAGATGAGTGAAGATACGTCTTAATGGTATATATAAAGACACAGCCCATATTGAACCAAGATCCCCGCTCGATACACACATCACCTGTTATTTCTTCATTCTACTTTTGACAGATATTCACCACGACAGACTTCGCAACAGCTGTAGTTTCCTTTGACCTGTTTAGGTTCTTGTGAAACCTGTTCAAATCCTTACATGTGTCATTTCTTCTGATATCAACTGAAGACAGAATATCCGCTGCCGCCTATAACTGTGAACTATGGTGCAGGGCTGGGCGATGATTCAGTTTAATTTATAATCGTGATTGATTGAAAATGTTGTAACTGAAAAGATAATGAACTTCTATTCAGAATTATACGCACTTATTCAATCAAAACATGGAGCAAAACCACTTGTCTAATCTACACTGGCTTTAAGAATATATCTTTTTGGTTGGGGGTCTGTCATCTTGTTGTTTCTATGGATATGTCATTGCTCTGCTTTGAATGTTCCACAGTATGACATTAAACAGCTCCACCACATGTAAAGCTACGGGTAGTTTTATTGCTCTAAAAGACTTCCTTTAGAAAAACAGGCATTCTGACTGTGAGCGGGATTGCCTCTCCACTGAGCTGACCGGTAACTTGGCCTGGTGTGGTCTTCAAACTGTGAAACATTTCAGACAAAGCACTGACATCCCCATAGAGAAAAACATGGATTCTGCACCTGTGCCACAAAACATTTACAAGTTAAAAATTGACATACAGTTTGGTGCAAGTGTCTTGAAAACCAATTCTTTTTAGTCTGGACATCTGGCATGTATTTCTAATGAGGAGGAGCGGCCCTCGTACTTACTGAGACTGCAGGATTTGGCCCAAACATTTCACCACATCTGTCAGCAGGACCAAGGTCGTCCTGGGAGAGCTCGATACGCATCTCAGACACTGCACCAAATCTGGCCCAAATCCTCCCACTGACCTTTCCCTTCAACAGCTCCCCCTGCTGGCTCATCCTGCAGGCGGGGAGGCACAAACCAGCAGACATGTTGGAGATGGGGTTAGGACTCAGGGAATATGTGGGCATCAGCAATGTTAGAAACAAGTTCACAAAGACAAACTATTTTACCAAAGGCAGGATATTTTACGGACATAAAAAGGGAGTGTGCAGCTGCCGAGCCCAAATAAAAAGACTCAAACATGTGTGACTGAAACAAAACACAACATCATGTTTTTGAGGTAATAACATTATAACATGGCATAAAGCTCACAAGACTCACAAGAGTTCACAAGTTGCGCTACTAAACTGTGTATGTGGTGATTTAATAGCATTATATATTGTTCCTAGTCATTTCTGGTCATTTTAGTGCCTCCAGTGGCCATTGCAATTTCAAGTACTATGTGACATCACGTACGACTGCCCTGGTGACAGACAGGCGTTTGTGATGAAAAACACTGTTCCTCATATGTCCAGAGTGTTCCCCCTCAAGTCACGCTCTCCTTTAGTCCTCCAGGTACCGCCCAGTTTAGTTTAGCTGTTTATTCCCTCTTTAAAGTAAATGCATCGGATGAAGAAACTTTTCTGATGGAGTTTTATTTTTGTTTGCCTGGACTGATCCACACTCTAGCATCAAAAATATTTAGTTTTTGAATTTGTTTCATTTTGGGTTAGAGTTTTGGGTTAGAGTTTATACTGCCGGAATAACATCTATTGTGCTTGTGCTTGCCTTTCCATAGATCTGACTTTGGAACTAGAACTTGGTCCAGTTACGCCATCTTTTCAACCGGTTTGCTCAAGTTTAATATACTGTGGAAAGTCTGAGGCAAAGTAATGATATCTCCAAGTCACCTACTTGCCCCCAAATGAAAGGTTACACATTGCACCTTTAACTGCATTACAGAGTAAACCCCCTGACGCCCATTGACGCCAAAGTTTGTGTTTAGCCACAAGCTGCTGTCGGAAACAGTTGGGAAAAGTAGTGATTATCTTGTAAGGTGCAGATTAGAAGCACTAATCCAAATGGCCTGGAGAATTTAAACAGAAACTTGTAATTTTGTGTAGATAATTCTCTAAGAAGTGACTATGGTGGGCTTTTTGGTTAAAGCATATCACTGGAAAGCCCGATCCGAGACTAGGCTAGCCATCATTATCTTGTCATTCAAACTAAGTGGGCTGCCCAATGAATCTCCATAAAGCCTCTTGTTTTCCATAATAATTATAGAGAGTGGGTAACGCTCACGTATTTCAAAACAAAACCGGACAAAATGGCTGTAGCTCATCTTCTTGAACATATGATAAAAATAGCCCCCACATTTTCATATTATGCTATTTTCATATGTGATATAATGTTTCATCATCAAAAACATGGAGTTGTGTTTTGGTTCATTCGCACATCAAGCACATCACAAACAATCTATTCCATCTTGTGATATCATAATAATATAGTAATATAGGACCTTTAATGAGTCATTTATTCATCACTCTACAGCTCAAATCTCATCGTAGTACAGAGAAATAACAAAAAGTTCCCCACTAGTACCAAGAATAAGAACCCAGATAAACACTGACCCCCAAAATAATCTATTATGTGCTGAACAGTAAGTTGATGTAGTAATTATTGTGACAGGCCTATAGTGTCACAATGAACATAACCTACATAAACTAGTATATATAAAATTCTGCAGTGGGAGAATATGTTGTGCTTTTGAGTCTTGGAATTATTCATGGACTGTTCAAATTATGTAAGAGGAAAATAATGCAGTGAGAGTAGCTTTTCCAGTTTAATTTAATCTTATATGCAGGGAAATATGTGGGATAAAAATTATGGCTTGAAAATTACCCTAAATGTTACAGGTTGGGTGAGATTCTTGGTGCGATTAAACTCAAAATGACTTGGTTCTGGCATTTGATCATGACCCTTTAGCAAAATGGGGGAACATTTCTTGGAAACGCTGTAAGTGGGGATTAATGCGGAAGGCTTAGAATGTCTTGGCATTTAAAGAGATAGAAATCTGTTTATTTGGTAAATACCAGCATTTGTGAAGATAAGCTTTTGAAATGTTAGGTATCCCAAATTTCTATTTAACATTCTGTCCATAATTTCATGTTTAAGTTGCTCCAGGGATCTTCCGAAGGACAGCACATCTGGAGGAGCAGTCTTGGATGAAGTGGCCTGGGTTCAAAAGCTAGTCTGGGTCATTTGCCTCTCTCCCATCTGCTGTTTGTCGACAGAATGCGTGCGAATCACAGGCAAAACTCTCAAATTTGTCTACTCATTTTGCCAAGGAGGGCTATGATTTCATCATAGCAGAAATGAGGGCTGCGGGATATTTCAAAATCAAATCAAAATTGCCATTTTGAGGGTCACAATAAGCAAACATACTTTTATTTGCAAACAGTCAAATAGCCCCATGATGTTTACACCCCTTAACCCTGTAGTTTAGTCACCTACAGCCAGCAAAGACTACACGCTTTTACAATACTTTAGAAAGACATTAGGGAACCACATCCTGTCTGGCAGCTTATGAGAAAAAAATACTGAGGACTGAGAAACAGCATGGCTTTCTGCAGAATCAACAAGTGAAGCACTAAACTCTGCAAATCTGAGGTAACAGAAATTAGAGATTTTCAAATAATTATACAAGAGTATTCAGAGATGACTTTTGACCTTATTAGCAAGACATGTCCCACAAATTAATTGACTGTCAGGTTAGCACAGTTGTTCGAGGTGTCTTATACAGTTCCATATATAAGATATATATTTATAGATATGTATCATTTTTAGCTATTTCTGCATCATAACTATTCATTTAAGCAAAGAGACTTGTGATTCGATATATTGTGATGGTCCATGATATTATTGTGAGACCTCTGATGATACGATATCACCATATTTCGGTTATTGTTACATCCCGAAGTAGTAGTAGTTGTAAAAACTTAATTCAGCAAAATTAAGTGAAAGATTCATAACTTTAACAACATCAAAAACTTTTATGCACCGATTTGAATTAAATTCGAAGCTTACATCACAAACTCTTTCTTTGGTACTGAAGACACGACGGCTTCTTCTCCAGTTTAATTTTTATGAGTGACATCTAATAAAATTAATCCACAGGTAAGCTTTAGACATTATGTTTTCAGACAAACTTGACACCAACTCTTATTTTGACATTTATTTGAACACCTACGGGACATCCAACAGACAAGGTCAAGTCAGTCGTGCTTCAAGTTAGTAGACAATGTTGTAGGACCTGGCTTCATCAATAAGTCCAACTGACTGGCAGTATAAGACTGAAAAAGTGTATTGTCTTAAAATGAAAGAACTATAAAAGTTGGAGTTGGTTGTTAAAAATATATGATCGGATCAAGCATAAATAGCACCAAGGCTGTTGAAGAATGTTCTGTTCATAATAAGGCCATGCACTTGTTTTTAATCACATCTTAATCAAATCCTGATCCAATATGATTTGAAAATGTCAATAATAGTCTGGGAGCTGTTTAATCGAGATCATGAAAGCCTGAGTGGAGCAGAGTTAGACTTTGGCATTAGGTTAAATGGTAATGAGTAAAAGTCATGTTTATGTTCATGAAATTACAATTTAAAGCAATATTTAAAGCTCAATTTTTGTTTTTATAAGAAGCAATTCAATTACATGAAAAAATCCAAAAAGTTTGATGAATAAAATAACTCATATTATGATTTGGTGTACTTAATTTGCCAGATCACCAAGCTCTGCAACAAAGCAATCTGAAAATTAATTCAGCTTGAGTCAACTTGATGTGTTGAAATACACATGTTAAAGGGCCTGTATTATGGTATTTTATTATTATCTATGTTATAATGCTTTTTCCTCATCGCAAACACACCTGGTGTTGTGTTTCCTTTCAACCCAGCATATTTAATTAAGTTCTTCTCACTTAAAAGACCTTGTGATGACATGTGGTAATACAGGAAGTGCCCCACTGTGTTTTCAAACTCAACACACCTTCACTAGAATCATTTGGATGATTTCAGTCTTAAAACGGACAATCTCTAATGAACTGAAGGTAAAAGGAGCTGTTAACTTGAAAACTATCGCTACAGGACATCACAAGGTGGAACAGAGCATTTTGAACTTTGAATATTCAGACAGACTAATAATGTGTGAATGAAACAAAACACAACTCCAGGTATGAGAAGGTAACAGCCTTATAACACCACATAAAGCTCACAAGAGTCAGTTTTGTGTAATATCGCAATCGTAATTTCCACACATTTCTACTACTTAGGTTGAAATTAAAACAGGTTATATGACTAAGCATTACCACCAACAGCGATCATGTGCCTCTACTGCACTTAACAAAGCGCCTCTGGTCGTACACTAGTGCACTGAAAGGGTGCCACAGTAGTACAGGCAGTGGATGCGATTTCACAGTATAGGTGTCAAAATCACTGAGACTTTAGAACAAATAATCCGACTGTGTAAGAGTTCAATTTAAAGCCTCCACTGAGCTGTGCAGGAATATAGATTGAGTCAGCTTTTCCTGCCTACAGAAAGAATACGTTCTTTAACCTCCTCGTTCCACTCCTCTCGCACTTCCAGACACTGTTTTTGTGATGACAGCGTATTTTGATTCTGTATCACGGATTTACTCCCTGTATATGAATGTCGGAACGCTTTTACAAGACGAGGCAGGATCTTTGCTGCATGGGGGAAAGAGAAGGAGCCGTGTAGTTTTGTTACAATAAAAACAAGCCTTGTGGAAAATTGTGGTTTATGGGAAAGCTTTCCAAAGTAAGGAACCGAGACGGGGTTGGTGCAATGAGCAGAGCGTCAATGTAATATACACATGGAAGGCGTCACGAAAGGTCAGCCTCTATAGAGCATTTTACAGGCCGTGTCATCAGCAACAAAAGCAGTGATAATTCAGATTTACGGGCACAACGCTAAAGACATTAAATTAGACTCTTCGCAAGGGTTCAGTTCACTTTTATTGTACGGATTGGCTGCATTGTGTTGAAAATGGTGATAAAATTGCTAAGATCCATCAGCCCTGCATCAACATTACTTTTTACCTTTTATAATGCCAGTGGAAACATTTAGTTTGTATAACACTGAGCAGCAGACTATTCAGGGTATCTGAAAAGATGCCTTTTAACATATAAATACAAAAATCTTCAGTAAAGGCAGTCACTCACTAGCTTCTGCTTTCTGCTGTTGTCCCATATAAATCCTTATAATGACTAAGACTCCATCGACCGAGGACTACAGCCCGAAATACATCACTGGTCCATAACTCTCGTTTTTGGTTAACACACAAGGACAAATAACAAATACAAATTTTCATGTGTGCAAAATCTTATGACAATTTTATCTTCCAAGATTTTGAGGCACGAGATTTGCCCCATATTACGTGTTTATTATCACTAAAGTAAAGTCAAACTCAGTGTTTCCCAAAGATTTTGTTAAGATCTGTGGAGGCGCTCATTATTTTTATTTGAATAATTTAATCTCATTCAATTTGTGTGAGTATAAACGCCACTTTCTGCCTATATTTGCCTTTTAAGCAGCCATTTTTGACCAGTGTAGTCTCTTTTTACAAGTTTATGATAATACAGCACAGTCAATATATAGTCCAGTATATTTTAGACTATAGGGGGCCGCCATAGTCTCTTGTATTAAAGGGAAACACTGCAAATTTC
The DNA here is from genome assembly GCA_030686955.1 of Odontamblyopus rebecca. Classification (NCBI taxonomy): domain Eukaryota; kingdom Metazoa; phylum Chordata; class Actinopteri; order Gobiiformes; family Gobiidae; genus Odontamblyopus; species Odontamblyopus rebecca. The sequence goes on from CM060673.1 coordinate 19,909,514, forward strand.
TACTTGTTATGCAACTTCTCTATGAAATATGTTGAATTATTTATTTATGAATAAAGTATTAGTATTATGATGCCCCACCTGCATTGTGCCTCTTTATGTAAGTAATAGATGATAACCCCCACATTTACCTTGATTAGAGATAAACAGACTTGTTTTCTACCTATTCACTGACAGCACAGCAGGTCAATTACATTTTCCCAAAAGTGGTCTTGTTTAGGCACAGTCATTCCCACATTCAGAGAGGCCTTTGCCCTTTTGAAAATATATTGCATACGGCTTATCTTCTATATACACACATCGCTAATGTTATGTGCAATATGGGCTGTTTATGTAACCGCTGATTGGGTGTATTTATGTCTTTGGTTCATTTTGAGAAGAAGAAGAAGAAACCAGACTGATTTAGAGCGGAAGACAGGTTAACTAGGAAAACAGGTTGCAATTTCTTCGCCTCTTTCTAAAATACCAGGGCTTTAAAAGATCAATACGCCGAGGATCATGGGAAGATGTGAGCCTGCCACCTCCTGTAGCTCAGTGACGCACCACGACCGTCAGGCTGCCAGATTCAAACAGCTTTCCTCTCACCCTCTGGACACATTCCAACATTAAAAAAAACATGTTCCCAACCATTTTCCATTTCGCCACTTGGGCCCGTTCCAAGCCCTAATGTATTGACTGCACTGTGCAAAATTATGTACTTTATGCTGACACTTTTGGACTTGGCATCCCTGGCGTTCGTGAGCAGCCAGCACCACGTTTACCAGCATAATAAACCAGATTTTTTTTTGCGCTATAGTAAGGACTTGCGTATAGTGATTTGTGTGTGGTCTAGCAGATGTTCCCAGTGTAAAATTGGTTATCTCTGACAGCTTCAAATCAAATTAGACGCAACACAGGAACATCTGGAGGGTGCTTGTAAATAATGTTGGGAGATTTCATTAGTGATTCTATTTAGATGTGAAATTCGCAAGCACTTTTCATCAGACTGGGATTTCGGGTGACTCTGGGGATAATGGTCTGCCATGTCAACAAACCAGCAGATACTGACGCGTTCAGCCCATGTTAAAAGCAGGGGAAAGCTGTTTTGGACATGCATCGGTGTTGGCAATTTTCAGAGTGGGTTTCGTCACTAATCTCCTTCAGATATTGCATTTCAATCAGTCTAAAGGCAATATGGTGACATGCGGAATCCCAGAGTATAATTTAAACCCAGCCGCATTTACTTTTACTCATGAGCTAATAAAAAATAATAACTACACACCCTTGAAGACACATTGAAGCTTTTTGAAACTTTGAAGAAAACTCAAAATGGTGCACGTCTGTTTCTGTTTTTTGACATGAGAATAAAATGTCAATACTAAGGAAAAGATTCAACAATTGTTACAGATTTTGACACTTTTCAACACAAAATGTTTTTGCTAGTTTCAAAACTGTTCTAAAACTATTCAGGAAAGGTAAATTAATGTTACTATACTAAAACAATAATACTACACCTCTGACTTACTGTAATGTGGCAGGACTTCATTGAATCTTTTTTAGTGTGACAATAAGCTGATGTATATCTGCTTCAGTAAAAAGACCAGGTAATAAAACAGTGAAACATTTTCTCTGAGATCATCTGAGTCCAAAACACTTCCTTATTAATCACACATTATCAGACGCTGGCTCACTGTGGTGCTCCTATTAATAAATATTGAGTAGGACTTGGCTGAGTCTGCGCTTACTGAAAACTCAAAGTGGACTTATTAACATTATGACCAGAGCTATTTTATGGCTATGACAAAGTGCAGTGTAGAAGGCAGCTGAGCCCACAGCTAAAGTGAAGCTAACCAAAGTGTTCAGTTGACTGTCAATAACACAGTAATTGTGGTGGGAGAAGCTCACAAACCTTAGCTGCTGCTGATATTACTTCTGCAGAACTGCTCAGAATCCCCTTTGTCTTCACTGACTATCCTTCAGTATATTTCAGCTATTTTAAGAAAATAGAAATAAAACAAGCCTGCAATGTGGTCTTTCAGACAGAGGCATGCTGAGTTCTTGCTGTAAACTTGCCAGCAAGATGAATGCTTATGATACTGGGCTTCAGACCAATCACAGGGCAGTGTTGTAGTTTGGGCGGAAGGGTAAGCACACAAGCTAACCAACATGGCAACTCTGGACATGGACAAACTTTTTGCAGAGGGAAGTGCTTTGTGCATTTGTGGACTGGATTTAAAGTTCTAATATTATACAAAATGAACTCTTGTGCCATGTTATAATGTTGTTACCTCCTCAAAAACATACCCAGAGTTGTGTATTGTTTCATTCACACGTCTGAATAATCCTTTATTATTAGTCTGTCGACATCTCCAAAGCTCAAAATGCTCTGTTCCACCTTGTGATGGTTTTACTAGTTGGTTTCAAGTTAACAACTATACCTTTTACCTTTTGTTCAGTAGAGATTGGCAACTGAAATTATCCAAATGATTCTAGTGAAGGTGTATGGAGTTTAAAAACGCACTTCTCAGTCTAAATATGCAGCATTTGTGAGTTAAATGTGTGAATGTAACAAAATAAAGCACAACTCCAGGTATGTTTTCAATAAGGAAACAACATTATAACATAGATCAGAAAATAACATAATAAGAGGTATTATGAGTTGAATTTATTATGCAAGTAGTAATCCAATTCCATGACTTAATTTATTGTTCCAGTTGTAACACTGTTCCAGTTTTGAACCTGCAATAATCCAAAACTGAAATGAACTCCTTTCTATGGCGTAACACTTTTGGTACTTTTACAGCAGCTTGGAGCACACTGTCCGATTCACCTGTGCGACCGCTGCACCGTGCACTGACCCCAGCATCGATGTCTACAACTTTAAAAGACTTGGCCTCAATGGGACGAACTTAAGAGGGCCCCGGGCTAAAACCTTATTGCGTGTGCCTATTTCATATTGGTGTCACCGCCAAAGGCCAAGGTGCGATTATGGCTTTGGAGATGGGAGAGAAAAAAGGATAGAGAGAAAAGAGGTCAGATATAAGTGTGGGGATACATAAAGAGACTCGGAATCCTGCTTTACGACAGAAAATCTATAGGCCATGAAGTGAGATGGTGTGGGGTCCAGTGAATAGAGGAACACAGAGGAACTATTTTTATCAGTGTGGCAACTTGTGCTTCTTTGAGCGCAGTGGGTTTCAAATAAAAAACAGCATAGACTGAAGAGTTAGGTGCTTATGCAGGCGGCAGCACAGTAAGAGTTCTAATAATATGAAATTGAGATGAACTGGACTGGACGCTGACTGAGCAAAAGTATGTTTATTTCTACATGAACAATTTATCTCTATTTAGCAAGCAATTTCCCCGACAGCATTGGAATAACTGAATGGCCAGGAAATGGAGGTTCTATCAGAAGTAAAGGAAATCTATTTTTGCATAATTGTGGAGATAAGTGTGAAAAATAAAAAGTGTGCTACGCTCTAATGATCTTTGTTTAAATATAAGAAATGGAAAGAAGCTGGAGCGATGCAGCAATGTCATACGTCACCGTTTAGAAACTTTATTCGTTATTAGTTTATTTTTCTTAAAGGGCCCATATTACTCTATTTTCTGATCTCTGTTATAATGTTGTTTCATCAAAAACATACCTGGAATTTTGCTTTATTTCATTCACACATTTAACTCACAAAGCCCACATATCTAGGCTCTCAAACAGAAAACAGTGTTCCACCTTGTGATGTCATGTGGCAATACAGGAAGTAACTTTTTTGGTAGAGCCACCTGCCTGTCTCCATGGAGATGTTACTGCTTTCTTTGAAATGCTGCACTGTATGGCATTAAACTTACTAGGGCTGAAACGATTACTCGAGTAACTCGGATAATTCGATTACAAAAAATATTCGGGGCAAATTCTTTGCCTCGAGGCTTCGTTAATTCATGTCACCAAAGTCAATTTATTTAAAATGTCTCTGCTATCGTATCGCTCCTCCTTTGTAGACTGCTGCGCCAGTCTGGGATCACTGTTTCACACGGACAGTTATCAATGACGTACATGTCAAAGATTTGAAGCGGCGCGATTTATTCCACGGTGTGGAAATGGCAGATAATGATGTGGCCGGTGCCAGTGTGCACTGGCAAAGCCAACCTGATGTACCACAACAGTACGTCTTCAATGCTGCAGCACTTAAAGCGAAAGCATCCTCATGTGAACTGTACTTCTCTAAGCGGAGTCGGAGAATCTACGAGGTAATATACTTTTACGATTGCTCACTGAAATGAAAAGTAACGCCTATTAGAATGTACAGTATTTGTAATTATTTGTAACCTGTGTTATGAGTCGATAGTAACGAGGCATAATGAGCAGCAAGAGAGCAAATGATCTCACTCAAATCGCTCCCTTCCTCACGTATACACAGACACACGCACACACTCGGTGTTTCCCATATCAGAAACGTCTAGTTCGTTGTTCTACTTTTACCAAAAATCTGATTTAATGTAGAACCGCTGGCATCAATAATTCCAATATCAGAGAAAGGAAATATTTTGCCGACGTTTACGAACACCTATGTGTTCGCTAGTTCTATATTTAGCTTATTAATGAGGCGAGTTAAAGGATTAACGTTGTCACTTAGAAAACTCCTGTCTTATTAGCCAATAAGCCAAAGGTTTTACACTTGTTTAAAAAAAATGTTGACTTTAAATAAAAACCTTTTTTGTGAGGAATAACAGCAATTGCTTGCTCATTTTAAGAGGCCTTTCATGTTGCGTTACACACTATTGATATAGTTGTATAAAAACAAAAAAGTGTGATTTATCCGATTACTCGATTAATCGATGATATAATCGACAGAATACTCGATTCCAAAAATATTCGATAGTTGCAGCTCTAAAACTTACATACCCCCATGGAGACAAGATGCCGACAACAAAGTTATAGGTCAGATCAGGGCTTATAATATTTTTTTCTTATAAAAAATGCAATTCACGATTCGATTCGACCGCATAGCGAGCAACCAAAACTTTCACCATGTTGTGAAAACCTCTCTTCTACACCGAATAAATTGGAAGCATTTCATAGTAGATAGTACATAGTAGAGATGTGTGTTTGATAAAATTTTCGTAATCAATCGCCGGGAGAATTAACGATCGATTATCAATTAATCATTCATGTTTTTATATTAAAATTGTCATCATTATTATTACTATTATGAATCTGCATAAATAAACTCAACTTTACAACATATAACCCATAACCACTATTGAGCCACATCAGCCCGTGTGAGATTATAAAGTGTTTAATTCAGCTTTGCGCACATTTGTTTACGTCTTACAGAAATGAAACTCAAAACCACATGGCTAATTTTCAAATGATGGAAAAAAAAGCAGCTCTTTCCTTGTGCACTGATGTGGTCAGCTTCAGTCGGACTAAAGGACACGACTCTGCTGAATATGAGTGTTCTCTCTGTGACAGAGATTTGTTTTTGCATGTGCCGTTCTCGGGGGAAAGTGAGAAAGACACACTGCAGGAAGTGCACTACGGAAAGCCTATAGTCTTGGCGAATGTAAAATGTATGCGCTGTATAAAAAAATCTTAAATAACGATTTTCGAAAAAAAAAAAAAAACAGGTTCGATCCCCGGGTCGCCCGGGCCTTTCTGTGTGGAGTTTGCATGTTCCTCCCCGTGTCTGGATGGGTTTCCTCCGGGTGCTCCGGTTTCCCCATCAACCCAAAACATGCCCGCACCCCTATGAACTAACATCAAGGACCATGTTGTCCACCCTCCTGTGGGCTCACCACCTGCAGAGGGGTTCATAGGGGGGTCAGGTGCTATGAGTATTGGGCAGCAAGCTGCCCCCGCGACCAGCCGGATTAAGCGGGAGAAGATGGATGGATGGATGGATGGATGGACAAATAGATTTGACTTGCCAACTCGATTTTTATTTTAAATCGATTTTCTGCCCGGGCCTAGGTCAGATTTGCATATTTTGTTGTTGTTGTTTTCATTTTTATTTCCTTAATGAAAAAATGCAAGATATTTTTAATGTCATATTGTTGAACATCCCATGGAGATGGAAGTAGATGGCATGGAAAGGTTACTTTGTGTAGCTTTAACTATGGGCAAATTGACATGCATCACTTGGAGGACAAACCACTCACAATGTATTCATAAGACTACTAACCCTCCAAAAACAGTTATGACTTGACTTTGCCTATCCTGCACATGCATATTTTAAAAGACGAAATATTATATGTACAGAAAAGTATGGAAAGTGTAAACTCAACCTCAACATTGTACCCCTGGGTTACACACAGAGCCGAGGCGTAGTGACAACAATGCTCTGTATTCACGTTGGATATTCCAGGTGGTAAATTATTCATTTTGTCTTTCAGTGGTGGAAATGTCACCATAATGGACTGCCACAGACAGACAAACACTGTGTCACATCCCCTATAGCCAACTGCACAAAATGCCTTACTGTCCAAAATCTACTCTTCTCCATGTTGTTGTTTACAGGGGAAGTCTGTATAGATTACCCACAGTCTGTATCATTGTTGACAGTCTCCCCAACGCATCAGCCCGTAAATCACTATCCTATTGTAATTGTACACTATGCCTGATTGCAAAAGCTATAATTCCCATCACTCCATTCAATTACACACACCACCAACACAATTAAGGGTCTATCAACACAAACACCCACCAATCACCAGCAACACGCTCCAACGGATCGGCCAATCACGCGAGGGCGGTGGCAGTATTCCCAAAACCTATAACGCCATTGGCCGATTTAGTCATCATGTATGTGACAGCAGCTGGTGGGTGGCCTGGACAGATATAGTAACAATGAGAGCATCCCGCAGTGAGTCACCAGTAACATATGTGCCCCTGTGTGCATGAGTGTGCACGAGGCCGCCGGTAAACATGATGGCATGTGTTGTTCTAGCTGCTTTATACGTTCTACTTTTTTTCTATTTATTCATATTAGGGTTGCACAAGATATTCAAATCAAATTGAAATCGCAATTTGAGTTGGCACTGAAGAGTTATAACTTTATTTCAAGTGTGCCATATATGCTGTTGCAATATTGAAATGATGATTGTTTTTAACAAATGTCTTATGGCTTATGAAGTGAATCTTTTGTCTTCTTGCACACATTTTCTGTCCTCACGCTGTCTCTTAAAAGCAGACAGCACACAGACACACTTGATGACCTTCACCTGGCGAGTTATTCTTTGTTGCAGAATAAGCATGGGAAATCGACAAGTACAATGCTCCCATGGATTGGATGTAGCAAAACGCAGATAAGACGCAGACATTACGGAATGGAAATATACTGAGATTGAAGGACGGAGGCGGACCAAGAGGCGTTTACAATATTTGCATATTCATGATGAAATGTTTTAAATAGTTGGGTTCGAGTTATGTTCGTGGTTGCTCGGTTTGCTCTGCGGGGAATCCACGCTTAGATTGTTTCCCTCGCAACCCAGCATGCTGTAATATTGTGAGGTGAATAAATTGGCTTGAATTGAACTTCACGAATCCTGGTCTTCAATCTGGTATGTGCTAAAATGCGTCTAGGGAGATCTTGTTACGACATCGAGGTAATTGGAGTCCCTATTTCAGTTTTGAACAGCGACACCTTCTGATTGTATTTGTTTGAGTTTAAGATTGGAGAAAGAGGACGATATTTCTTCAAATGGTGACCCCAGCCGTGCTGAAGGGGGGAAGTCGAGTCGTGAATAACGGAACGTTGAGTCTAGGGGCGTCCGGACTCCGTTCCTAACCCTTGGCCGGGAAAACATACCAGTGTTCTTTCCACGCCGCTTTGCTGTCTCTCCCTGACGGGCCCGTAAAACAACTAAAAGGTAAGGAACATTGCCTGTTTCTCTATATTGAGACGAATTATGTTCCATTGGACAGACTAAATTAAAAGGGAGACATTGCATCGTGGTTGTTATCTGAAAATTGATGTGTGGATTGAACGGTTAGAACTGACGTCAAAAGTTCTCCCAATGTCTGAAGAATAGGTACCTTAAGTACATTTAATGACTGTGTCATAGTAACCAAATTTTAGAAATCCAGGATTCATATGGTTGAAAGAGGTGGTTGAGTCCCTCGCCGGCGGTTAGAGTCCCCGGTTAATATAAAGAGGTGGTTGGAGTCCTCGGCGGTTAGAGTCCCCGGTTAATATAAAGAGAAAAGAGGTGGTTAGAGTCCCTCGCCGGTGGTTAGAGTCCACCGGTTAAGAGGCTATGAGTGTAATGAGCCTGTGAAAAGTACGAACACTTGGGTTAGAGGCCCCGTCGATCTCTGGAACTCGTTAACGCGATCCATGGCCGACGAAATAATTGCGATTAGCGCGGTAGGGAATTAAAACAGAGTTGGGAGAACCCATTTTACCGTATTTTGTTACAATTTGTGTGCTTTTGTACGACTAAAAGACAGTTGAGAGTTAAGTGCGTAGTTGGTTTGCGGAAGTGACAAAATGGCGGCTCCAGCTAAAGCCACGCCAACAAAATGGTGGCAAGACATGCTTGCCAGCACAATGGACAAAAAAGAAAGGACACGATTGAAGAAATCAAAGCAGGAATTTGTAAAAGTAATGGCAGAAAGAGGCATAGGCACAGAACAGTTGGTTCCGCTTCAAAGAATTGTACAGGCCTGTGTCCTCTTCGAGTTAAATTCCGTAAAATAAGGGACGGCGGAGTCCCCTTGAGTTAAATTCTGTGAGCAAGAGTGTGAATGTGTGTGTGGCTGGAAGTTAATAACCACTAGGTTATTAATTTCATACCAAAAGATTGGGATTGTAAATAGTGAGTTTTTGTGGATGTAAAGACAAGATTTCTCCGCCTTAACGGGTAGAAGTGAGAAATACCACAAAATAGATTAATCACTATCCCAATCAATCCTTAAAATCAGTCTTAGAGACCTCCCTACGAGTGACAGACTGATCCAAATTGTGACAAAATGGGAAACCTAATAACGACCAGTAAACCTAGAGATAGATTGAAATGTAAGGATTATAAAATAATGGAGGCGAAAAATGCAGGATATAATAAATACCTAGACTTATGCGTAGAAAAATATAATCTTAAAGGCAACCTGAGTGTAGTGACCTTGAAGGCATTACGTGACCAGTTAAGGGAAAAGACAAAAAAAATAATGAGAAGAAAATGCGTAAGTAGGGCATAACAGAGTTAGGATGTTGGTTAGAGGCAGCAAAGCTGAGAGAGGAACGACAAAAAAGGAAAACAGGAAAGTAGAGAGGACAGAAGTAAAAGAGAGGAAGTGTTTTGTTCATAGAAAGGAAGACACGGATTTAAGGGCAAACTTAATACTAGGGACCTCGTCGAGTTCAGAGGTCAGATAAAAGGAAAGGCAAAGAATGATCCAGAAAGATGGAAAAATATGGCATGAAAGAGACAGAGTTTTGGTTAAGAGTAGATGGAGAAAGAGAGGAAGGTCAGAAAAAGGCAAAGGAGAACAGAATCCGAGTCAGTATTTTGGAGACATCATAACCAGACCACAACCAAATTGAGTTTTCGGCCAGACGTCAGCCAGAAACTTAATTTGGCGTATGGTGTGAAAGTTCTGTGTTGTATGATTTGACGAGAAGTATTTGAAGCAGCAGAGTTACAAAGTTACTTCTTGTTGAAGTAGAATATTCAACTCGTCATTAAAGGAATCTAGGTGACTGAGACTCTGGGACCTAAAACACTCTAATTCCTGGGAGATACACCTCGTATGTAACCGCAACTTTTAGTTGTAGAAGCTTGTTGCATAAGGAATTACTGTGATCCTTGAGATATTTCCTTTGAGTCCTGTCACAACTTGTAGTTTTGTCTTGTCAGAATTTGTAGTTTGTTAAAAGTTGTTTTTGTGTGTACAAATTAGTGGAGGACCGTGAAACGGAGGTAGTGTTCCCGTGTCCCCCTCCCATCTCAAATTTCCTCTCTCCTAAGCCCGTGCATGTGAGTGTCCCTCAGCCCCTCCTCCTTCATTCCTCTCTGAGTGTGCTTCTAGCGCGTTCCCGTGTTCCCCCTCCCATCTCAAAGTTCCACTTTTCAAGCCCGTGCATGTGAGAATCCCCTCAGCCCCTCCCTCTTCTCATCCCTCTCTGTGTTTCTGAAAGGTCGTCCTGTGCAGTTAGGCGTATGGATAGGTACTTTTTATGTCGACAAGGATAATTTTAAGAATATAGCAATATAGCAATAACAATTCGCCTTGTCTAGTCCTATGTTTACTTATTTTATAATTTTTTTTAGGGAACTTGCTTTTATTGCAGTGATAGTAGCAGCCATTGTTCAGTCCATGTGCATGTATTCCCCATGTCTCAATGTGATATGCAAAGTACTTCAGTGCATTCTGTACTACATGTTGTCTGTGTCAGCGCTCATTTTATGTAGGAATAGTTTTTATACACCAAGTAAAAGATGTTCAAAGCCACGTAGATTTGTTAAAAGTACAGATCCCAAAGTGAAGTAGTGAACCTGAGGTTTATAATAGAACAATATTTCATTGTGGTTAGTGGGTGGAAGCTAAGGATGTAAACCTTGTTCTTAAAGTTGGTTCATTAATTGGAAAACTTGGTGAAAGGAAAGAGAGTAAGTACTTTTGTTGGTTGCTGGTTTGAGTCTAGGACACAGTGTGTGTTTTTATACTAGGTTATACTATACTTATACACCTATATTCCCAGTAAGAAAAGCATCACCCTCGTTGGCATGGAGAATGATCCAAGATCTACGTGCAGTAAATGAAGCAGTAAAACAGAGAGCACCAGATGTGCCAAATCCACATACATTGTTGAATACTCTAAATTCTAATGCCCGATATTTTGGTGTTATCGACCTCAGTAATGCGTTTTCAGCGTTCCAATTCATCCAGAGTCGCGTGGATGGTTCGGCTTACATTTTGCGGTGTAAAGTACACATTCACCAGACTGCCACAAGGGTACGCTGAAAGCCCTGACAATTTTTACACAAGCAATTATGAGATGTCTATCAAGTTTCACACCCAAACATGGTAGCCAAATTCTAGTCTATGTAGATGACATCCTCCTGGCTAACGAAGATCAAAATAAGTGTAAAAAGACACCATACAATTGCTCAAATTCCTAGGTGAGTCCTAACCCTGCTCCACCTACACTCCCCGCGTACAAAGAAGGCCAATTTGCTACTAAATATATAGACCTGTGTACAGAGGCTTACATTAAAAACATGCAGGTGCACCCATTTAGAAAGCCCGCCACTAGCACCCTATTCTTACAGTCCATCCTGCCCCAGCTTCCCAAACCTGTCAGGGCTCTGATGGAGAGGACACCTGGTATCATGGCGGACCATGGCATGTTTCAGACGCAGAGGCACCATCTTGAGATTTACAACAGAAAATCTGCAGATGTACACAAAACACACCAGGATATGACACTGGAGCTTCAAAGACTCCAATTGGGCGAAGCCCGAAAAAGCCACAAGGTGAAACAAGAGGGTAAGTCAAAGGGACAAAAGCAGGAACCACCTCCCCCGGACAATACCTGGGTCAAACAGATCCTACTTTAGATACAGGTACACCACCACCCATTCACATGATCGGTGCTCCCACCTCACCAGCAAGCATTTATTATGCGACACCTCCCCAAAATTCTAGGGGTACGGGAAGGACATTCACACAACCAAGGGGATGGAATTTTAGGGGTAAGTGGCGGATTCAGCGGGGAGAGGACGGGGTTGGCAGTTGAACCAGGGTGGACTGTCCTATCAGTCCCAGACAGCTTGTTACATTTGCCATCAAGAGGACATTGGGCACGAGACTGTCCACATAACACTGGGATGGGTGCCTATGAGCAATATCCACAACAACGCGGTGGTTTCCAGGGGCCACCTGGCCCTCCTCGAGGTAGAGGGGCCGCAGGTCCCACTCCATGGTATCGCGGGGGCTCTGCCTCTGGAGGACAGTACTATGGAGGCTCGGATGAGCTACAATGGAATGCTCACCAGATGGACTTCGGGTCGTTTGGCCCAATGGACAATGGTTTCGTGTTATCACGGACAATCATCTGGGTGTTGGCTGGCATCTGATTCTGCACCCAAGGAACCCTACGCAGATATTTTCTGGGGACTTTTGGAACCTGCTAAGACAATGGATGAGGGCATACTGTCACATATGCTTCTCTGGAAACCTTGGTTCTGCTCGCTACACCCCTATACTCCCCCAGCGGACCCCTACCATGTTACCTTGCACTATGATCGCACCTACGATCCAATCTATGTCTTGGTGTTTGACCTTTACCGTGGCACTGAGCTCACTATACTAACAGACTAATTTTTTATTCTTAAGAATTGTGTAGTGGCCTCTGTGATTCTCCCAGATCCTTTGAATGATTTGTTTAGGTCAGCGACGGTTAGCGTCCCCACATCTTTCTCTCTCCCTAGGCCCTGGATACTGAAGCCAGGGAGCTAGGACCGTTGACTAATCACCTTCAACAATTAGACGACTGGGAGATTACACCCATTCCCAATGTTTTCTATAGCCAATCCGAAGATGCTTACCGCATTGTTGTACCAAATGTTCCTGATCAAGTTCTGCTCGAACATACCCAAATTAGTAGGGACCATGGTCGGGAATTAACCGACCATGAAGATACGGAAAGCTTGTTACAAACGCTTCCCATTTCTCTTTGGTCCTTCGGTGCCTCTGATATTGGTGAGTGCCTTTCTGTCCCGCCAGTGATGCTTGAGGTGGGCCCAGATGCCCAGCCAGTTTGGATCCCACAACGACAGGGAGTAGAGGAAGCTCTAGACGCACTTTGGGAGGCGGGGGTTTTGGAACTCTCAAATTCTGATTGGAACACACCACTCAACCCGGTACCCAAACCTAACGGTTCGTATCGCATGGCACATGATCTGAGGAAAATCAATGACATAACAATCACTCCACTTTTGCCAGTTCCTGACCCACATAAATGTCTTACCACACTTACACCAGACATGAAATTCTTTACAGTAATGTCGATCTTTGCTTGGTCACTCATTGGATACCTATTTATGGCGTCAAATTTAATCTGATTCTGGTCCACATTTCACTGGTTCACATGTTGCCATTGTTTGTAAATGCTTCGCATCAATCACACATCTGCTTTAGTTTATCATCCACAGTCTAATGGTCTTGTCGAGCGTATGAATCGCACACTGAAGTCGATACTTTCTAAATCAGGGGTGTCAAACTCATTTTGGTCCTGGGGCCGTATGCAACCTACTTTGATCCCAAAAGGGCCAGATCAGAGAACTGAGTTCTCTTCAAGTTATTGTATTTTTCTCTGTGTCTCATAGTGGTGTTTAAGATTATATTACTCGAGCAACGCCACTTGTTCCAAACACACTGAGCACAGATTTCCCATTCACCTCTGTCAACAAATAAGAATTAGACTATTTTTCTTGAGAAATCCTGAACTTAGCATCTGCTTTTCTCATTTTTTGACATTTTGCTGATGAGGGTCACGGTCGACAGTCAAAATGATGGTCCTTTAAGAGCGTTTGGAAAGAGAAAGTCTTCATTTGTGCTGCTCTGGTGGGAGCTCTAACGCACAGAAATGCCGGAGACGCTGCTATGCTAAACGGTGCAGAAAATTAACAGAAAAATCTGAAAATTTTAATAGAAAGATCAGCCGAGGGCCAGATTAAAGGTCTTGGAGGGCCGGATCTGGCCCCCCGATCCGCATGTTTGACACATGTGCTCTAAATTGTTACATGACTACCCTAAATCTAATTGGCTCGATCTCCGCCCGGTTGCTCAGTTTCATCACCGACACACCATTTCGCAACGCACCGGTTTCTCCCCTTATGAGCTCTTATTTGGCCGTGCCATGCTTGGCACCTTTACTAGCGCAGCTATTGATCCCACCACCTTGGTCAAAACAGTGATGCAGTATAGACCTTATTTCTATGCGCTTAAGGCTACTGTTGAACACCTTGAATTTGTCTTTCTCAAGCGCCCCGTGCGTTCAAAATGATCTGAACCTCGTTACTCTGGACCTTACAGGGTAACTCAACGTACCACCCACGCTATCAAAGTTTACGGATCCAAGCACTGGTACCATTGGTCAGCAGTTAAGCCTATTATGAACCCAAGAGGAGTGGGAGCTACGCCCCCACTGAAGGGGGGGAACAGACTACATCGCCTGAAACATGATATATTGCACTATTTAGGTGAAAAAGGTGGCCTCCCTAAAGTGATTTGGCTTCTTGCACTGATTTTTATACTTCTGGTAGTATTACTTGTTGAGCTAAAAAATAAGAATGAAACTCGGATAAATAATGATGTAAATATAAATGATGACCCTTCTGCTTTTCTCTCTGTTAAAGGTCGGCCGGAAAGGAGCGGACACAAGATCCACGATTGGTATTTGGGGTGGAAAACAAGACCCCACGAATCGAAGTTTCATGTTAATATTTGGTACAATTATGCAGCCTTTGTGGCAAAGCTAAGCAACAAAACAAACTGCTATGTATGTTCCAGAATTCCATTATCTGCTAGACACCCTACTGTTAGGCCAGTGCCATTTCAGAACGCAAGCTCTTGTTTTCCGGACATTTTGCTGTCTGCCCAGTCTAGGGGTTTGTGCCATGGTCGGGGACCATTGCTGTGCATTATGTCCCAGACAACACGGGAAATGAGGGTAATATCATTAGAGCCATAAAAAATTTGAAACAAATAGTTGCGATCACAAAGAGGCGATTTCCTAAATAGCGGAGGTTTGTTTGATTGGCTTGTCTCCTGCTCCTGGCAGGCCGTCCTTCGAAGGGTTTGTATTATAATGTTGCTTGGTTTTTGTTTGTGTTTGTTGTTTTTGGATGTTGTTTGTCTTGTCTTTCTAAGTTTATTTCCAGATCCATTCGATGTGTCACTGCAGGAATGTATGTCCAAGGCAATGTGACCATGTATCAGCCTGAGTGTGAAAAGCTTTTGCCTCAAAACGATGTTGATAATGATGATAATGATGATGACGAATCTGAGGACCTGACACAGCGTCTTGCTGACTGTGTTGTGTGATTCTGGTAATGTATGTCTTCACACCATCAGAAGGGGTGTTTGTTTTTTTCTTGTAACCATAAAAAGATATAAAGTAGCAAAATCATACTAGAAAAATATTTTATTACTTATGCAGGGGGTAATCAGCGGTTTAGATGAAGGGTTTATATGAGAACTCGGTTGAGTTCTCAGAAGGGGTTTGAAGAGTTATAACTTTATTTCAAGTGTGCCATATATGCTGTTGCAATATTGAAATGATGATTGTTTTTAACAAATGTCTTATGGCTTATGAAGTGAATCTTTTGTCTTCTTGCACACATTTCTGTCCTCACGCTGTCTCTTAAAAGCAGACAGCACACAGACACACTTGATGACCTTCACCTGGCGAGTTATTCTTTTGTTGCAGAATAAGCATGGGAAATCGACAAGTACAATGCTCCCATGGATTGGATGTAGCAAAACGCAGATAAGACGTAGACATTACGGAATGGAAATATACTGAGATTGAAGGACGGAGGCGGACCAAGAGGCGTTTACAATATTTGCATATTCATGATGAAATGTTTTAAATAGTTGGGTTCGAGTTATGTTCGTGGTTGCTCGGTTTGCTCTGCGGGAATCCACGCTAGATTGTTTCCCAGGGAATCTCGCAACCCAGCATGCTGTAATATTGTGAGGTGAATAAATTGGCTTGAATTGAACTTCACGAATCCTGGTCTTCAATCTGGTATGTGCTAAAATGCGTCTAGGGGAGATCTTGTTACGACATCGAGTAATTTGGAGTCCCCTATTTCAGTTTTGAACAGCTACACCTTCTGATTGTATTTGTTTGAGTTTAAGATTGGAGAAAGAGGACGATATTTCTTCAGCACAGTTATCAAATCGTGAAGGCTGTAATTACAAAGATAATAGAATGTCTTTTGCAAGGAACGAGAAAAAATACAAAATGGATTTTAAAAACACATTTTCAGGAGCCTGTGATCAATAGGAGCGTTCATAGTCCTGTTTAGGTATTTGATTTTCAACAAAAAGGTGAGAGTGACAAACTGAAAAACTGTTGGCTAATGCTAGCTAGTGTGACTTGTTATTTTAAGTGTGAGAGATTTGTTTAACAGTACAAATCAGCTCACCTGTTGTAGTTCCAGCTAAAATCGGTTCTTTCTGGTCAGACTGTGTTAAAAATGAGACACATATTGAAGCCAATAAAGCCTCAGACAGAGCAGAACCTATAGTTAGCACCACACCCTCAAGGGATGTTAATGACATCTGCTGCAAAGTATCAGTATCGCAAATCTAATTCCAATTTTCCAAAACTGTGCAGCCCTGTTCATATTTCATTTTGTCCAGACACAGCTCCTGTATGTATGATCACTGCAAACTTTAGAAAAATTGGACCTAAAGGCCACTTTGTCTTCTAAAGGTCATCCGCCTTGTTAAGACGAGATAAATGTGAAACTATGTATAAATAGTATAACCTCGTTTCACAGATGGAAATTGTACCATGACAGGAAATAATAGTCATTAGACTAAACTGTACTTGCAAGGGATGTAACAAATACCTAAATACTGTGATATCGTATAATCAGAGGTCTCACAATAATATCGTGGACCATCACAATATATCGAATCACAAGTCTCTTTGGTTAAAGCAGAACTAAGTAACTTCAATGGTAGAGCTCCCCCTACAGGTCTCTTGTGAGAATGAACTGTCGTAAATACTCTCCTCACCCCCTCCCCTCCCTGCTCATCTGCACGCTCACGCTTTTTGAGGTTTTTTGCTCTCACGTTTGTTTACACAAAGCCGTGAACAGTGTCCACAACACAATGTCTCAGGTGGGTCATGTTTTTTTTTACTCTGTGTAATGGTGATTGATTTCAATCTTATACATAAGCTATTTTGTAAAAATATATGTACGAGCGCCTAGAGCTCCCGGAGCAGTGCGGCTCCCGGGGCACCGCGGCTCCCAGGGCACCGCGGCTCCCAGGGCACCGCGGCCCATAACGCCCGGAGCTCATCAGTATGGGGTGTGTTGCTAGCTAGGTTAGCTGTGTGTAGCTGAAGTGTTGTAGAGTAGTTTGGCTCTCGTGAGAACGAGAACAGATCCTGAGAGCTTGATCCGGGTCAGTAGCGGCCAAGATGCGTGTGTGGTTTTTCTGCCCAGAGGCAGAGGGGGGCACCAGTGAACCCTTCAAACACCCCAAAATGTCATATGTAACCATCACAGGGGCTTTCAGAGACATTTAATTAGGTAAAAATGTTACTTAGTTCTGCTTCAAATGAATAGTTATGATGCAGAAATAGCTAAAAAAAAAAAAAAACAGAGGAAACTACAAAGACCATGATCCTTTTCTCCATTTCAATGCTACATGAAAAACTGTTCTAAGCACTTTTAAATCTTCATTCTTTGGATTAAGTCTTGTGAAGGCATTTTAGAGGGAAAAGTAGCATATTCACAGTTTTGTGAGCCTCTACAAAATTTGCAGTAAATATCGTACTGATGATGTATATGGTGTAAATATCGCACATATCGGATATTGTACATCCTTATTGACAATAAATGTTGTACTAAATGACTGGTCAAAGCATTTTGAATGTCAGTCTTGTTATTATGTAGAATATCGTAATATTGTGAGCCTCCCCACCATATCGTGAGCTTTCCCATGATATCACAATAAATATTGTACCATCAGGTTCATACCGTGACATATCGTGAGACTTAGATATCAATACGCCCATAGTGCATGTCACAACACTCTACAAATAACTTTTTAAAATGTACTTAAAAGGTCCTATAATGTGCAAAATTGCCTCTTGTGAGCTAAAGCCATGGTTAAATGTTATCTCCTCAAAAACATACCTGAAGTTGTGTTTTGTTTCATTTACACGTTTGAGTAATCCTTTATTATTAGTCCATCTGCATCTCCAAATCTGAAAATGTGCTGTTCTTGTGATGTCATGAAGTGGTCATTTTCAAATTAACAGCTCCTTTTATCTTTTGTTCATTATTCAGATGATTCTAGTGAAGGTGTATGGAGTTTAAAAACACAGTGGAGCACTTTTTGTATTACCACATGAAGTTACAAGGTGGAACTGAGTTTGAGAGAGGAACTCAGCCTAAATGTGTATGATTTGTGTATTAAACATGAGTTAATGAAACAAAACTCCAGGTCTGTTTTTGATGAGGAAACAACATTATTATAACATAGATTAGAAAATAGTGTAAAATGGGCCCTTTAAATAGTGTCAATATATTCAGTTAAAACTACAAATTAAATCCAGAACAATTCTTATGCCAACAATGCCACCTCACATTATTATTTTGCACAAAAATATGAGTTTATTATTTGGTTGTTTTTTTTTTCTTTTCATTACTGAGCCACAAAGCAGAAGTGATAAGGAGCAGCCACTCTTCCAGAAACATCCCATTGTTGAATGTTTATATGACAAATTACTTATTGCAACTTTTGGAAAAAATACCAAAAAATCCACCACAGAGTAATGCCATTGGCTCTTTGCCCAAACCAAGCCTGGATAAATGGTGTTATTGTGGAAGGGCATCTGGACTAGCATACCAAATGATCTGTAAAGGTCCCATATTATGCTAAACTGACTCTTGTGAGCATTAAACCATGTCAGACTGTGAATGTGAATGAAACAAAACACAACTCCGGCTATATTTTCGATGAGGAAACAAACAACATTATAACATACATCAGAAGATAGTGTAATACGAGGGCCTTTAACGTCGACGGATTTGCCAATACAAATGCACAATGGAAAAGTTCACAAACAACAAAACAAAAGAACAAATAAATATGTTGGTAAAGCCTTGCAGACGTCAGCTCTATATTGATTTGTTGAAACGTTTTATCCTCAAACCTGTTTTGAAGGAGACAGTTTGGAACCTCTCGGGTGTCTTTTTCAGCTAACTTTTATCTTCTTTACTTCAAACTTTTTCAACAGCACTACACGGAGAAAGGCAAAGTGGAAAACTGCAAGACTTGTACTTGCACCATTCTGAGCCAGAGAGTTTTAATAACAGCTCCGGGAGTAGAAGTCTTAACGGCACGTGCAGTTCAGTTTGATTACACATCAGAGAGGAATGGGAATGACTGTTTATTAAATTTTACACACACTTTTGAAACCTTCACATTATCTATGATATAACTATTTTATGACAGGAAGCTTGCAACTTTTCTGCTTGATATCTTATTGCTTTGCCATTAATGTTCCTCAGTATGGCATTAAACCTATTTTATTTGCATGGAGACAAGCGGGTGACAAAACCAGGCCAAGTTTAGGTATTAAATGTTTTAGGGGTGACCCTGCTCACAGTAAAATAGTTTCATGATTAGCTTGAATGAATAATTGAATAATAGTATAATAATTATCTTTGTGTATGTACTCCTAGTTGAATAAAAATTGGAAAAAACACTATGGTTTACTTTAAAAGGTCCATATTACACTATTTTCTGATCGATGTTGTAATGTTGGTTCTACATCAAAAGCATCGAGTTGTGTAAAAAAAAAAAAAAACCTGCATATTTAGGCTGAGCTCTTCTCTCAAACTGGAAACACTCAGGAAGTGCTCCACTGTGTGAACTCCCTACACCACATGTGTCAAACATGCGGCCCGGGGGCCAGATCCGGCCCTCCAAGACCTTTAATCTGGCCCTCGGCTGATTTTCTATTAAAATATTTAAAAATTTCAGATTTTTCTCGTAATTTTCTGCGCAGCTTAGCATAGCAGTGTCTCCAGTGCTTCTGTGTGTGGCGCCTCCACCAGACAAATGAAGACCTGCCTCTTTCCAAACGCTCTTAAAGGACGATCGTTTTGACTGTGACCGTGACATCAGCAAAATGTCGAAAATAAGAAAAGTGGAGCTGAGTGCAGGATTTTCCAAGAAAAATTGACTAATTCTTATTTGTTCATGGAGGTGAATGGGAAACCTGTACACTTGGTGTGTTTGCAAAAAGTGGCGGCGCTCAAGGAATATAATCTTAAACGCCACTACGAGACACTGCGAAAAATACAATAACTTGAACGGAGAATTGAGACGACAGAAGATAAACGAATTATTGCTGGGACTGAAGAAACAGCCGTCTGTTTTCACCCAGGGGCCAAGAGGCTACTGATGCTGCTGTGAAAGCAACCTAACCTAGCATAATATTATAATATTTTGTAAAATAAAATCAAATAAAAAAGATTTCTGTAATAGATTTGCATTTCTCTGCACAAATATTTGGACTCATTGCTATTTTTGGGATATATATGCCATGAGTTTTCTGATCCGGCCCCTTTGGAGTCAAAGTTGGTTGTATACGGCCCCCGGACCAAAATGAGCTTGACACCCCTGCCCTACACCTTCACAAGCATTTTGAGTATTAATAATAAAGGGTTACCCAAACATGTGAATGAAACAAAGCACAACTCTGGGTATTTTTAGGAGGCGGTAACGACGTTCTAACATGGCTTAAAGATCACAAAAATCAATTTTGCGTAATATAGGACCTTTAAAATATATCGTGCTGAACAAAAAGACCCCTCTGTCAAGTAATATAGCTACAGCTGGCATTTTTCTCCTTTATAACATAAAGACGTAAATATTTTTGTGAGCACAATTTATTCTCTAACCTGGCATGATGCATCGACCTCTTACCATTTTAATGTTGTATCTACTGTAAATCTTAACTCCTTGCTGACAGAACCCTTCTAGTGTGTCTGATGCTGATCCATGTCTCCACAGTTCAGCTCCAAAGATGTCAAAACTGCAACACGAGCCATTGCTTTTCCACTCGTCTGTAGTAAGGCGACTTCTCTTACTAATTACTGTGCTAATGAAGAAACTGTCATTAGCAATTCAACAAAGACATCCGTTCCAGCACATAAAGCACACTTCGCCCTGCATTGTTTTTACTTGCCCGCGAGGTCAAGTATTAAGTAGATGCAAACATAACCAAAAGCAATTACCCCTCGATGGGGCGAAGTGAAGAGTGGAAATGGGGTTGTCTTTTAATTTGTGGTCAATTAGCTCACTTAAACAAAAGGGGCTGTTTGCAGTGTGGTTGTAGCCGTGGGTAACCGCAGTCCTGACACAAGCTGCTAGATTATTAAAACTAAAAAATCCACTTCTACGGATGAACAAACATGGATTTTACTGTCAGGATGCTTTTGTTCCAGAGCTAACTAAGCATGGCTGAACTTGGGAGTTTGCAGAGTACGGTTTTGAGGTTGGCGATGCTATCTGCTTGTGGTATTAACAGTGAAATATATGGCAATACAATATACCTCTAGACCTAAGGGAAAAGTTCTGTCTATAAATTACAAAGCCTGTGCACTGTATGCTGAGGAAACCTAAAAGAATGCGCTGTATTCTGACCCACTAAAAGGAATGTATATGTTACATTTAGAAATAGTGCCACATAACATACTAACCTATATAACGACAGTATGCATAGAGCAGCTAACATTATGATTACTCCTACTGGTACCGTAGATGTTACTCTAATATCAATAATTACTTACAATTACAACAAGCATTACATGCCATTCAGATAAACAAAAATCTCACTACATTTGATGATAGAAGCCACTATGTAGGATTGCACTGATCCAGCTTTTCCAGTTCAAATACGGATTTTAATACTATAGGTTTTAGTATCAGCCAGTACCCAATATCAACTGATACAAGTGCAAAGACTGAAAATAACATGTATTTTCTTAGAACAAAATAGAATATGACAGAACTGATCCAAATGTGTTATGTAGCTGTTATTTATCTCTCATGTAACAACAGAACAGCTCTGTATGAATAAAAATACAAACATTATGAGACGTTCTGGGCCAATGATCAGTGAATAGTCTTATTACATCAGTTTATATGGCCAACAAGGTCAGCTGAACCGATATTTGGAAACTGAAATCCAATCCGGCAAAATTTTCAGTATTAACGCCAATGTCTGATACCAGTATCAGACTGGTACATCCCTACCACTGTGGACCTTGTGCTACGCCATCCAGAAAAGTAAAACAGCCACAAGATTTTTTTTTTTTAAATTTATCATCAATCTGCAGCCAATATTTACACTGCATTATACATTTGATCTTTGATACCACCCCTAAAAGCACATTCAACTAGGCCTGTCACGATACAGCGATATAGAGATACAGAGATATTATACAGATAAATATTAAGATATATCGTTACCCCTTTCATATACTGAACGATAAGCCAGTATAGTAATTAGTAGTAATTAGTAATCACGAAAACAACTACCATATTTTCTGGACTATAAACCGCTACTTTTTTCCCAGGCTTTGAACCATGCGGCTTTTACAAAGGAGCGGCTATTCTGTGGATTTTTCTTCCACCGCTAGGGGCGCTCTAACCGGAATTTCAAAAACAAGATAGACGGAAAATTAATGCAAAGAAGAATACGCTACTTTTTATTTAGCAGATATAACACACATGACAAATTACTAACTGGTAATTATTTTCAATTCCTCACCCCTTCATCATGAAAAGCACACAAAGGAGTTTGTATGATGCAAGTTTTAAGTTGAAGGCATCAATCTTACTCTGGGAAGGAAACCGTGCTGTAGAGCCCTGCACCCGCGGGACCCAACACAAAACAGTGTGGTGCGGGACATATTCTGAAAGCTTATTGTGGGCGCGGGCGGGAGCGCGACCGCACAACACGGGAGCGGTACTGAAGAATGCGACTGCGCGGGACTGAAAATTCTGTCCCGCACAGACCTGTACTGTGCTGCTGCACGTAAGCTCGGCGTCAGTGGAGATGATTAAAGTGACTTGTGGTTTCACTGCACAGGAGAAATGAAGGTAATCAAGTACCGGTTCTTTTATGTTTTTGACCTCGTTTTAATCAGCACAGTTGCTGTTGTGTTAAAAGGCACTGTTCGGAAAGAATCTGTTCAGGTACATAAATGTACATTTACAGTACAAAATCGTTCTGTATATGCAGTAAATATCTCATTTTTCAACATAGATATCAGCGGCTTATAGCCCGGTTGCAGCTTGTATATCTTTTTTTTTTTTATAAAGTGGATGCGGCTTATATACAGGTGTGCTCTATAGTCCAGAAAATACGGTACTTTAAAACAAAATTTATTTCTCGTCAAAGAAACATTTTACAGTCAGACTACTTTTGTTCAACACGCACAAGTTCCTGGACAGACTCGTAAGTTTTGGAAGAGTGGAGTTTTGGGAACTTCCCGCGCAGCTTGTAGTACTATCAGCTGGCATCCCTATTACAACGGTTAACAGAGCAAAACATGTTGTTGACTATGGCATAGCATTAGTTCCAGCGCATTAGAGACAATGACTATCACTGTGACAGCATCTCCACTCTCTCTCCCTCACCTCCGACAGACACAGCTCTCATTTGTCCCACAATGCAACGCTTCACGGTCTTCTATATGCCAGCCGTCATTCCTCTTTTGATATGAGCGTGTACTACAATAGATCATTCACAGCAAGGCCACAAACAAGGGTCATGTGCGTTAATATGGCGTTGAAAATTACATTCTTTTATGCACTTGATGTGTCAACACAAACAGCTCAATGCTAACAGCTAGCGTAACAATAGGAGTTTAGTTACACATTCTCACTGTACAAGATCAGCGGAGGAATCTGTGAGACAAGCGTTTCTTATCTCATGTTTAATGCATAAAGGCACGTGAGTGAACAATATAATGTTGTACAGTAGATCATAAAAGATTCCGTACATGACACATGCGCTGAAATGGAAAAACAGTATTTGCACCATGGGAGGACAGAGATTTAAGACTAAATATATTTCTCGAGCTGATAAAGATATCCCGTTATATTACTGCTGATAAAGAAAAAAACCCTGACTACTGGCTCTGACTTCCTCAACAATCCAGAGATTTCAGATTTGTTTTACAAAAATGAACAAAATGTTTCCCCTCACAGAAATAGAGAGAAGAGTTTAATTAAAATGCTAGAAGAACTTGGCAAATTTTACAAAAGCCTTGACTCTGGGAACAACGTCAGCTAACTGTTAAACGCTCCATATTTCTTAGCGTTTAGGTTAGGATATGGTCCCTGTAGACATAGGGAAATTTGTTGTGTAAATTTGACACATCCTTCAATGTCACTGAGCTCTTGAGCTTGCTTTAAAACACCCATATTACACTGATTTTTGATTTATGTTAGAATATTGTATCTTCATCATAACACACCTGGAGTTGTGTTTTATTTCATTCATACGTGTTTAACATACAAACCCTGCATATTTAGGCTGAGCTCTTCTCTCAAACAGGAAAAAAAAAAAAAAAACATTCAGTTCCAACGTCATGTGGCAAAACTGGAAGTGCTCCATTGTGTTTTTAAACTCCATACACCTTCACCAGAATCATGTGGATGATTTCAGCCCCAGAATTGCCAATCTATACTGAACTAAAGATAAAATTTCATTCTAACATGGCTTACAGCTCACAACAGTTAATTCTGCGTAATACAGAACCTTTAAAGTGAGGAGTACCTAGCTGGAGGATTAGCCTTTTGTGGACAATTTCGGCGGATGAAACATGCATGCAGACATACAAACAACATACAAATGCACAGAAATGCCCAATCTGGGAATCTGCAATCAAATTTGAGCCCTTCTTTCTGTGAGGCAAAAATACTAATCTAATACCAACTGTGCCTTATCTGAAAACGGTAAAGAATGCACTAAAACTAATCACTGTTCTAACAGACACCTTGTGGCCAAAGCTGTTTTCTCCTTATCTCACCATAGAATGCAATATTTTACATGATGCTAATCCAAAACTAATTTTATTCAAAGAGATAATACTACAATTCGAATTACTCTCCATCTTATTTTTGGCATATTTAAACATAAAACGTACACTTTCTTCTAAAACAAAAAACAATAAGAATGCCCTGATAGTGCGCTGTCTTTGCCAGTTAATTACTATATAACCAGTGAAGGCAAATGTCAAATGATGTTTAGTGCGCACTGTATTAAACAAACTAAATATTCCTCTGACTTTTATTTTTAATCTTCGCAAACCACTTTAAAAGAAGGAATCTCTGTCATTGTTCAAAATGTCAGCACTGTGTAAACAAAGTCAAATCCATAAAGCCCACACTGCCCATTAAGACTATACTCTGGGGACAACATTAGGATCATTCAGTGGATCTGAACAGTGGAATACATTATCTTTGGTACTGAGCCAGAGCCAAAACATGCGCACACAAGCAAAACATACAAAGCTGACCATTATACAGCAGGGGCCAATTTATAATTACAGATCATGATACAAATAGGTCCTTAATGTGCGGACACTAATCCAATCACATCCTTGAAGAAGTGACCATAGAGCAGAGATGCTCGATGCAGATGGGCTCTGGATAAAGCCTGGCTCATGCCGTCAATTTGGGTCAGGACGAACTTTCTTTGAAGATAATAGAACAAATGCAACTTTTAAAGACTAGGATAGACCAAACAGAGATCAAATGGCATTTCGTTAAAAAACAACCATTATGAAGGTATATCTTTTTTTAAATCTGATGAAATGATGGCATATAGGATGAAACTCTTTGGACAATCTGAGAAAAAATGAAACTAATCGACATTTGAGTTGCCTTTTCATGTCTATAGTCACACTAATTATACACACTTACTTTGTTCTAGGTCTATCAGTGGAAGTTAGAAAGAGAGATAACCATTAAACAACCTGGTTAGCCTTCACTAAAAACTCTGAAATATCTATAAATGAACTGAATTATTGAAGCCAGACAGAGTTGAGGCAATTTTACACTCTGACTAAGAAACCAAATGCAGTGACTTTCTCTCTCAAATGCAGTAGATAACCCTGTTCTGCTTCCAATCTGGGAGCAAATGACCATCACAATTCCATCCTTAAAGTCCATTCAGGCAATGTTAAAGTAAAGATGAGAAACAAGCCATGACTGGAACAGAATTGACATTTTGAACTGAAGCCACTGTCCTTACCCTCCATATAACTACAATAAACTTGAATGCAATTTGAGGGGAAGAGTAAGCAGTAGAGAAAGGAGCCTTTGAAAAAAAAAATATATATATATATAAAATTGGATTGTTTTGCGATACTGGTACCTGAACGGTGAGGGTGAAGTAGTGCACTAACGAACTATTAGGGATGAAACAATATTGAAATCTCTCTGATATGATATTTTTTGTGATTTTTTTTGTGAGGCCGAACGCAATTGTGAATATGCTACTTTTTTTTTTACAGTGCCATGACAAGCCTTTGGTTTCCCTCCAAAGCATTAAACTTGAAGTGTTTAATAACAGTCATTTCTTCAAGTAGTCTGCACTGAGATGGAGCACAGGGTCATGGTCTATGTAGTTCTGTGTTTTGGTTGCTATTGCTGCACCTTAAGAATTAATTTAAGTAAAGAGACTTGAAATTAGATATATTGTGATGGCCTACAATATTATTATGAGACTTCTGATGAGACAATATCACGATATTTCGGTTATTGTTACATACCTATCAACTATGCCAGACATTGTGCATCAATTTATCAACTATAAGAGGTTATGCAAAAATTACGTATATGAAAAAGCACCAGTAAACATCGTCATCAGTGCAAAAACAGACTAAACGCATGATTCACTCCCAAAACTCCAGATAACTCCTCCATGCCTTCTCCTTTATGCATGCTTCATAAAATCCTTACAATACCAATAAAATAACAATAAATATCAGTGCATACCATCACCTTTTGTCCAAAAGCTACGCTGCTTTGATCGTCATCTGAACAACACAAAAAAACAGCATCATACAAACCAAGACAATTCTTTGAACAAACCCCAACATCTTTATCATTTATTCATGCAGATACTTCATAGAAACTTTTCATAGCGCTTGTCCGCCTTACAAACAAGTGAAATGATTAGCCGACATGAGCGGAGCCACCCTGTTGTCTGGCCTGGCACTGGTTTGCATTGACACAGATGGTGATGAAGGGAAGAGGCATACAAAGGCAGACTGGGAGGGGAGTGGCTCCGTGAGTTTTCTGTCAAATCGGCGTCTCGTCTGCCTTCTCGTATCTCCATAAATCACATGATGTACCTGCGCCGTCCCTTCATCCATCTGCCCCAGGTTGTCCTCTGCTCTCTCCATCAATCCTCTGAACCAGTTTCGCAGCTACAGTTTCCAGCCAATAGCTATACATCACTAAAACCACATCAGACCTTGTTTCATGACCTTTTACGCATCTGTTAACTTCTAATACAAGACCTAAAGACAATTCATCTTCTCTTTTCCGGAAAGCTATCAATCTACTTTTGTTCCAAGTCATGTAACCAAGAATAACAAGATTTTAATCACTCAAGAGCCCATGCTTCAGATCTGATTTACCATGATAACTTCCTTTCATTTTGGCAGCAAAGAAGTGAGCAATTTGACATTTTTTGATCATTTTTTTCCCCAGCGTGATTGATCTTGCACTTACCAGCTGCATTCCACAGATGAAGGCGAGAGTACACCTGCCACTACAGCACCCCATGGCGTCCGCCTCCTTCTCCCCAGTGGTTCAGGCGCGGTCGAAACTAACTCCCCGATCTCCAGCTGGACCCTTGAATCCCAAAAAAGATAGGCAGGAAAAAAACAAAACAAAGAGATGCACCCCCAAAGGGATGTCTGGTTGGCTGTCAGCCCAGTGAGGGGGACTTGGAGCACAAATACAGAAGCCACTGCACTGCTCCTGTCTAGAGAAAAACTCCTCCAAATTCAAGGGACTGTGACAGGTAAAACGCTTGGTAGGTGGGCACCTGCTTTCCCGCTGGCCAACAGTCGCAGGTCAATAATGGACTAAGGGGATGATTGTGGTCCAAAATCAGACTTGGTTGGCTTCCCAGGCAATCCAATTAGATCAAGTGGTGTGCATTTTGATTAACTCTGCAACACACAAAAGCATGAACTGCACTCTGAAGCAAAAATGCCACCTCTGTTACGTTACGTGTCTACAAAGCTTTAATTGTCACTTAAGAGGTCTAGGAAGAAGTCCACTTCATGTCTACTTGCATCCTTGACAGCACGTTCCGAAACGCATAACTTAAAACGCAGAGGAGTTTGGATGATCACGTTTTGTTGCACATGCCCACAAACTTAAATGATTACTTTAATGTTATTCACCAGCTATTTTAAAGAGCCTAATGTTTACATAAAAGCGAAACAAAGAGTGTAAGTGTTGCTTCGTTTTTTCATAAGCTGGCTCCACTCGCCTCCTCTTCCTCTTCTCTCAGGGGAAGTCACAGTGGCATCCTTTTGGGGTACATCCACGGCAATATTTCAATGACAAAAAGCGCTGGTTTAAGCTACACTTTAAAGTTGCATTTCAGTCTTCGCGTTCTACGTTTCTCCACGTGTAATATCGCGCGTAAAATTGTTTGAACGCTGTTTTGATATGTCAACAGCCTCCGGAGAAAAACTGGCACACTGTTCCCCTCTGAAGTCCTTTTCAGCTCATCCCTCCTAAATTAGCTCCACAACATACGCCCGCCTTCGGTCAGCTCCCCAGCGGCGTCCACTACCTCCTTTCCCGGGTAAAACCTCCACCACAGCCGGGGGTAAACACTCGGAGGCTTGGTCCACGCTCCGGGATGGAGGAGACGGGGTCAGGGTGAAAATATAACTCAAAGTGAATGTGCGGAAAAGCGAGATGAGAGGAAAAACAGCGCTGAAGTTGACTGAGTGCTCCCCGTGGTGTGTCTTCAAGGGAGTGGAGAAGGAGAGACGAGGAGAGACAATGGGAACCGGGATGGACCAACGGACCGAGAGAGACAGCCGAGAGGAGCGTCTCCCGCCTGCCAGCTGTCAAGTCAAACGGCACAACGCGCAGAGCCTTTTCCGAGAGCTCTTTTCACTATAAAAGTCAGGAGGAAACGTGATCGTGAGGCTCGATTGGAAAGTCGTAGGGGACTGGTGATGGGAGCTTGTGTACGTGTGCAAAAAAAGCCACAGGACCAAATTACGCACAGAGATGCCAGAGCTGTTGGGGTCTGAATTTTTGTTAATAACATTTTGCTCGTTTGTGATTTCACTCGCCAAACTTTCAGCTCTTTTTGTCTTTTGAAAACCCTTTTATCGTGTAATAGTCTAGAACATTTTATCATCTGAATTTGCCTAGAATAACATTGCTCCAGGAGATAATCAGAAATAGTGAGAGTTGGTTTCCGGATGAGCCCTCAGATGGGGGACAAATAATAAATGTTTTTAATTAATAATTCATAATTTAATTGATGATTTATCTGCTCTTACGTATATAGCCCTAATAGGAATCAATCTTTCTTTATTCAGAACACATAATATCTGATTCATAGTAATAATTTGTCGCAGTGGCGCATCCTCATCAGCACGTGAAATCACTAAAAACAGCGTGGAGATGCAACGTTGATACAATTTCCGCACGGGTTTATCTGATTGTGCGGCTCTTATTTTGGAAATACCCCGCTGGCCTCTCCGGGTCCGTCGTGGCTTCGTGCGTGCGCCTTGACGTCGCTGGTGCGGTGCTCGGCAGGGGAGCGGCGAGGCTCTTTTCACTGAGAGCGGCCCACAAACAGCGGCAGAAGGTCGATGTGCGGCAGCTGCTCCAGACCGTGGCCTTTAACCATCGGTAATCATCAGTGTCACTCTTCGCTCCGTTCTGCCTTCTCTTCCCTCGCTCTCCATTCACAGCGGGGAGCCTGTCTGACTTGTCAAGATAATCATTATATTCTCATTGATTAATTAAAAGCTGCGGGCCCGCTATTAAGTCTGAGTAATTTGAAAGTGGACAGAGCGCGTTTAAAAAGTCATGTAGCGTTTTAAACATTTTTCTCAACTATCCGTCAATTACGCGACAGAATTAAAAAAAAGTCCCGTCAAACGCTTCAGAGGTGATTGGCCCCTGTTATGAGTGACACGTAATTTAGCTGCACTCTGTTGATTCCACTGTGACTGGGGCTGGGCTCAGGCAAATGAGTCCACCACAATGTTTCCGACCAATTAAAACCACTTTAGGGCGACACAATATTAGACAATACACCAGAACAAAACATGGAAAATTAGCTGCTTGATTGAAAATACTTGTCTCAAACCTTCATTGCTTTAAGCCAGATAAAATGTCTATTGTATTCACTAAACAATTAGGCCTAAGGGTAAAGTTAAAAGATAAAGTTAATGGGAATTTATGAAAAAGAAAATAATAATAATAATTGTCACTCAGAACAAATTTCTTTCTGTTTATTCCTTCATGGATTTCAGCGTATTGTTATATGCAACATTTTGAGGTCTTTGTTACTTTATTGCTGCCATAGACAGTGTATCTATGAATAGATACAGCTAGCCACCATGTTCCAAATAGGAAGTGAGTGTTTGAGCACTTCCGGCTCCATCAACTCTGGTTCAAACTGACTTTACATTGAAAACGGTCTTCTCTCTCTGTGATTGCTGCTGTGGGGCTTGTCATTTTGGTCTTAAACCGTTCGTATTAATTCACTATACATGATCCTAGTGTTTTTATTTCACCATTTTGTTCAAAATAAATGCCTATTCCTAAGAGAACTAGACTCTTGAGGTTCATTTGCCTGGAGCCGAACGCTATGGGTGACGTCACTCTTTTCGTAAGTAAACTCTAATTTCATATTTCGATTTTTCCGGCCAAATAAGAGCATACTAATATTTCTTTCTACTATAGGCTACAGGATGTTGGGGGTCCATGCTGCCACGCCTATGAAATGGGCAGTACTTTGAAGAGGTGTGCAGGCTATCAGTGCTTTGGCTTTACCCCATAATGGCCCGCTTTCCCTTCTGCATCAATCTCTGTCACCCTGGACCCCTCCCACACGCACACACACAAACAAAAACAGCACACACCTACACGTACGAAAAGACACACGACACAACAGGAGTTTAATTATGCTGCTAATCTTGACTGACAGAAGCAAGCATAATGGTAGACTCCCATGGGCTACATGTCAATGCATCCTTCCATCTCTCCTAGACTTTCTCCTATCGCAATATCAGCCTCATATTCCTCTATTTTCTACTGTCCTCTTGGCGGTTTCTCCCCCTCTTCATTGTTTTGCTGTCATCCATCACATGCTTTTTAATAAGAGTTATTGACCAGTGTCCAGAGGGCTCGGACCAAGCAGGCATGGAAATGGTTCTCCTCAGGCAGAGCTCCCCGGTGGACAAGAGCAGTCATCAGTGAAAATGATGCTTGGATGATTTGATATATGTCGGTTAAAGCATTGGATCTGCAGTGAGGGGGTCTTTGTTGAGGAAAATGCCTAACAGAATACAGTGATAAGATGTTTCTAAAAGATCCAAAAACATTGTCAATTATATTGTTTTTGTGAGATTTAATACATAATCATGCAAATTTCGCAACCTAGGAAGGTCAGTGCATTTGCTGGTTCAGTTGTTATTTACATAAAGAATGGAAATTGATTGACACGTAACTATTATGACACAGCTCTGCCAGGGTTAGGGAAAGTAATATAAACAAAATTACAAGTTTTTGTGTTTCAAAAACTAGTCACGTAGGCCTATTAAAATGAGTGACAAAACAAAATACAAAACCAAGCCACTAGTGTCCCAAAATGAACACGAGTCACATTAGCCTACAAAAACAGAGAAAGAATTGAGTAACAAAATAACAAGAAACACAAAAACTGAACTAAACTAAATTCAAAACACACAAAGTTAGACTGACTGACTTAAGGGGACACAGACAAAAAGGCCTCCAGTCAAGCCTAGCAGGGGAGCGTCATTAAATATAGGTGTGGCTGTGGCAGGTGGGGCTGATTGGTCAGGTGTTACAGTGCCGCACCAATCACAGACAGGGGAGCGGCAGGAAGCCTCGACCAATCAGCAGGCAGTGCCTGAAAGCAGTCCACCAATCAAACGTGAGGGTCCCCACAGCAGATATGCATGTGTGCTGAAAACACAGGTTACACACCACAAGAGTAGGGGACCTGAATGTCAGGGATGTAAGAGTGACAAAAACAAGAAAAACACACACTATGCTCAAAATATAAGTTTTTAGGTGATCTTGAGCTTTCAGTTACAGTAATAACCATCTCTGCCAGTTATAAATCTGTGAAACACCAAGGAGAAGTTGTTTGATAGATCCAGTATAGCACTGACTGCGCTTACTGACTTTAATAGCAAGTCTTTACAACTCAAAATGTTACACAATTGTTGGTTGTGAACAAAGTTTCTGTTTGAAATTTTTTCTGATTATTCACTGGATTTATAAATGAGGTCAGAGTCAAGGACATGATAAAACAAAAATCTGTATAAAGTTTAGTTGAAGTAAACATCAAATTTTAAAACAAGCCATAATAATTAGCTACACAAAAACTGTGGTAACCTGTCAGGATCAGAGAGCAACCACAGTGCAGTGCCTGGGGCTGGGGAACAGCTTCAGATCTGGAGCTTGGATCTTGTTGAGAAATAGCTGGAGGATTAGCCAACTGTGCATGTATTTATCTCATAAGGGTAGCTATACCAGGAAAAGCCTACACATATATAGAAAAAAAGAGTTTTAAAAAGTAACTTTTTATTATGCTAGTCTGACACACACAAGTTACACTTTGTCCCTTTTTGCTATAGTTTTTAGTTCAGTCCTCAAATTGCTCTGTGCCTTTGCAGGTGAATATAGGGAATTGAACAAAAGTGACATTGATGGATACAAAGATCAAGGCTTGTCCAATAGGCCTGACTGGTACAATAAGTGTAGACCTGAGGGTGACTGTGCCATTGATTGTTTGTCTCTCAGCATAGTCCAGGACTCCAAAAATGGAAGATATGAGATAGCTACAGAAGACTTTTTCCTACATACATACATGTTTATTATGTACAATTTAAAGAAACACTGTCATTGGTTAGAGTTCAACTGCAAAACTACCCACGTTGCCTTTGTCACCCACTCATACCATTTTTTCTAAAGACCACAGACTAATCAACCGTATGTTACATGAGAATGTGTGGGCTATAGCAATGAATAAACTCATATCCATATCCTTATAATGTTTGGCTGATTGTATGACTACAAGACGGCTGTAGTAGCTCACTCTGTGCAGACCAACGTGATCTCTTGATTACCACTCTGTAGAACTTGCTCAAGAAGTTCATTGTGAATGTGAAACCCAACCATGTTTAATTAATTGTGATACAAATCAAGCGTTATAGTAACAGTTGTGTCTTTCAGCCTTAGTGTGGAGCATTTTTAACTTTCTGGGTTCTTTTTAAAGACTATGCAGTAGGATTAAAAGTAAAAAGAACCCAAGAAGTTAATGTGCATAAGAAGAGAAAATTAATGTTTTGGGAAATGGAGTAGTTTTAGTTTCCAGGAGTTTTCTGGGATCATTTCAAATTGTATGATTTGCTTTATAACTGTCCTCACCTGGTTACACATATAAGGAATTAACATCTTTCAGACTATATGTCAGTTACTATATATTTCTATGGGGCCACACGTGTTTAATCTGTTATTACAACTACTAAAGATGGGGCAAATGAATAGTGCTTTGAGTGTCCTTATAATACCATATAAATCGAGTGCATTATATTCAAACAAACCAAAATTGACATGTGCATCAAAAATATACAACCACAGCAGGAAAAAAAAACACAAACAAATCAAACATTACTAGGCTGTCAGTAATGCAGTAACATCCATGCTCTCTGTTACAGCCTGCATGCTTTCCTGGCTCGTACCAATGGGCTGCCTCTCTCCGCTCATCCACACCGTGCTTAAGGATCAATACGGACCATTTGAATGTGATTTTGACAGGAGCTGAAGTGACAGACGCACAGCCACAGAGATAGGCCCAGGCTCGGCAGCAGCAGCACCTTCAGATATGGAGATAGTAGGTGAGTATGACTTTATCTGTCTGTAGCAGATGTCAGCGCCGTCTGCCCACTCACACACACACACACGCACACACACACATCCAAGCGCATACACAAAAAACATACGCTATGACAACACAGTGACACGCACCTCCCACACCACGGCCTATCTCGCCATCATCTAAGAGCGCATAAGAAAATATAGAGCATAAATGTGGAATATGGGTCCTATAGCGACGAAGGCGGCGAAGGAAATGGAGACGGGGAGAGTTTTGATTTAAATTGACGTTAGGGCTAAGAAGAAAAGCATAGTCTACCTAAAACAATAGAAAAAAGTAATAAAATGGAAAGTAGTTAATATGGATTCAAATAGATTTTTTCATCAGTCGATATCCAATATTTGACATTGATATAATTGTTTTGGAATCTATACAGCAAGTCCCACAAATTGTAAAAAGTTCACAAACTAATTGATCTTTAAGCCATATTATAAAGCTGTTACCTCATCAAAAACATACCTGGAGTAGTGTTTTGTTTCATTCACACATGTTTGAGTAATTCTGCATACATCTCAAACATTGGCCATTCCAGGGCTGAAATTATCCAAAATGATTCTAGAGAAAGTGTATGGAGTTTAAAAACCCAGTGGAGCACTTTCTGTATTACCAGTCTGTATTAATGTCTTCTGTTTGAACTCTAATTATGCAGAGTTTATGTGGCAAATGTGTGAATGAAACAAAACACAACTCCAGGTATGTTTTTGAGGAGTGAAGCATCAGAAAACTGTGCAATGTGGACCATTTTAGAAAATAATATCATTTGTTGTATGTTTATAATAGTGTAAACATGTAGCTCTTTAATTTCTTCTATTTCATGCTTATTCTTAAGTTTAATGTTAGATTAGGCAATACAGGAATGGCCCACTTGTCCTTTCAAACAAAACATTACATTACAAATCCCACATAACAACTGATTTTGAGATCAGAAACAGTTTATGTAATGTTGTAGTGGCACCAGCAGCATTCTCACAAGTTTATACAACTGAAGCTATAATTCTTAAAGGGATAGTTTTTGGAAATATAAAACATTTTCAAACCTCTAAAAGGCGTATCCACTGTTTACACCTTGAGAAATTGAGATTTATTTTGACATTGAGGGCGAGATGGAAGAGAGGCAAAGACAGGAGCCAGATGGCAGTACAAAAAG
This sequence comes from Odontamblyopus rebecca, assembly GCA_030686955.1. Taxonomy (NCBI): domain Eukaryota; kingdom Metazoa; phylum Chordata; class Actinopteri; order Gobiiformes; family Gobiidae; genus Odontamblyopus; species Odontamblyopus rebecca. Next base: position 19,944,602 of record CM060673.1, read on the forward strand.
ACACAGATAAATTGGGATCAAATAAGTGAAACCTAAAAAAGGATTGATATGAGAGGTAGTTTATAAAGTGAGCACAAATTAAACATTGAACAAGCAAAGCCAAATTAACTTAAGTGTCGGCAGAAGTACCTCCGTCACGCTGAAATTAAGTTAGCTGGAAATAGAGCAACAGCTTGGAGAAGTGAACCTGATTTGATGTGCACATCTTGACAGGCTTTTACAGTGAGTTCGTATAAATAGAAATGTATTTTGACACGCACAGGAAGTTTGCACACATGGGTGGATGCACTTGTTAGCCTCCAAGAAAGATTCAACACTGAAATTGTGTCTTTATGTGTCATGCTCACTCATCAGTAACTTTAAGGAAATGGAATGAAAACTCCATCTGAAGGCGGCCGCGGATCACAAAGGTCACCACTGAGAATTAAGAGTTGTGACAAGATTACAGATGCGCTTTTTGTCAAGACGTTCAACCACCAGTCATTTTAACAATGATTTGACCAATTATTAGTATTAAAGAAGAAAAAGCAACATGTAAGTAAGTTCAACTTAATGGAGAACATTGTACTTTATTTGAGCAGATTCAACTTGGCAAGTAAAATTATCTACCAATGTGATAATTGTGTTAAGGGGAAGATGTATTTTCTTATTTCAAGTACAAAAGGTCTTATGCCATTGGCAGATTTTTTTACTTGTCAAGTGAAATGATAAAACTTTCTTAATTCAGTTTTAACTTGGCTGGATTTTAGTTTTTGCTATGAACATATTATAAAAATGCAACTAATCTGAACATGGCTAACTTAACACCATCTAAACAACAAGTGCAATATTTATAGCTATTTTGGATGGCAAAATTGACAGACGTGTACTTAAAGGTGAATTGTGTAACTTTTCTGGTGCAGGGCCCATCAAATGCTTTTCTCCACGGAGATGCTATTCCTTTGTCTGGAAGGTTTGACAGTATGAGATTAAACCTTTCTATCTTCATGAAAACCAAACCAGAGCTGTTTAATGCCATACTGTGGAACATTCCAGGCAGAGCAATGACATATCCATAGAAACAAGCAGGTGACGGACCCCTAACCTAAAAGTTACATAGTACATCTTTAACCACCAATGCCTATGTTATTAACAAATAAACAAGTATAGTACAGTGTTGAGGGAAAAGTCTAGTTGGAAAAGCCCCAAAACCAGCTTAAAAAACAATAATCTTTTAATATCGGACTCATTACAGTAAATGTTACACCAAGAATTGCAAGCATTCACATATATAATATCGTTTATGTGAATTCGAGATTATGGCTCCCATTAGTGTGTCATTTAGTGGAATAAACAACTCAAGCAAATCTGGAGAATCGTTTGGCCCGTGGCACTGAACTAAAACTTTATATGGCTCTAATACTAGCTTATATTCATATATATTTTCCATCTTTTCTCATACACACTTTTAGCCTTTTTATGGAATCCTAACGAACTCTCCCATTTAATTTAAGTGTCTATACTAACTTGTGCTGAAACTATAAGATGCATTATGGAGTTGTCTCTATGGGGATTGAAAAGTTTAATGCCATACTTTGGAATATTGGAGGTAAAGCAATAACATCTTCATGGAGATAAGTAACTGACAGCCTCCCTACCAGAAAAGTTACACCGTGCGCTGTTGCAAAACAATAACAACTGAAAGGAATTTATCATTCAATAAACTGTGACTGTATTTGAACACACAGTTAAACATAAGCAGAAGAAACAGCTCGGGTGTAGCATGTGAGGACTGTACTGGCATTTCCCTTGTGTTCATTTAGCTGTTGGACTTTATCATGGTTGTATCGGGGTGCCAGGGGCTCACAGAGGCACAGGTCCAGTTTTAACAAGGCTCAGGATAACATCTTATAATCTCTGATGTGCTCCAGCGCTTTTTAAGGCAACACTTTTTTATCCAATCACACTCCAGATCTCTTACACACTGAAGACTGACCTTGGCTCTGATGCTGGAATATGAACACAGTTGTAATGAATAAGTACTGTTGATTATATACACTGTGTACAAGGCATTGACATATAAAGCGCTGCTTGGTCTGCTTGCACATACTTCATTTCTGAATGTTTTGTAAAGTTTCTGAGTTTTAGCATTGCATACCACGATACATGGCATATTTTGAATCTAGATTTTAGTTTTGTTTGCACTAAACAAGGGAAATTTGGCTGGATCGGGTTTCGGGTTTCAGCCCCATGATACCGGTTCAGCCAGTTACCTGTTTGGGCCTTTTATTTGATGCAATAGGACTATTTACTGACTGGTGTAGGCCTAGAACTTCTTATAATGTATGAACATTAATTCATACAAATCTACAAATTACAGCTCAGTAACACAGCTACTTAACACACAAACCTTTCATATTTAGGCTGAGCTCTTCTCTCAAACAGAAAACACTCTGTTCCACCTTGTGAGGTCATGTGGTAATATAGGAAGTACTACTCCACCATGTTTTAAAACTCCATACACTTTCACTGGAATCATTTGAATAATTTCAGCCCTTGAATGGCCCATCTCTACTGAACTAAAGGTAAAAGGAGGTGTTAACTTGAAAACTACTATTACATGACATCACAAGGTGGAACAGAGCAGTAGACATTTTGAGATGTAATAGTTGTAATAAAGGGTCACTCAAACATGTGTGAATGAAACAAAACACAACTCCAGGTATGTTTTTGAGGAGGTAACTACAGTCTAACATGGCTTAAAACTCAAAAGAGTCTATTTTGCGTAACATTCAAAGCAAAAACATCTCCATGGAGACAAGAGAAAAAGTTTCATAGCACACGTTTTAAGTATGTATATTTTTCATAATTTTTTGGGAATATGGAGAAGCAGAAAAGCAGTGTGACACAGGTAGGATCAGCTATGGTCAGGTGCAGTAAACCATTACAGTCTAATATGAGTGTGCACCGTTTGCCTAATATTAGGCTCATTTGTTATAATTTGGGTCAACTTCACAAGGACAAAACTTTACTCTGCAGCTTTCTGAAAACACAATAACATCCATTATGTCTTTGATAATCGTTGTGGGTAAAACATCTTAGTTGCATACTCAAGGTGAATAAAATAATTGCAGAGACTAGAGTTGTCTAAACCTAATTTTCTGAAATTGAACTATTGCACTTTAAGCAGTTACAAATCACTTACTGAGCTCTTCAAACTGGATTGGGCACTTTTACAATCATTGTTGGTTTTATCCAAAGCTGCAGGCCAAGCACAGCTGTCAAGATCAGTGCATATAGAGCCTACCACAGCTGTATATCTCGTATACAGTAGATCAATATAAGATTTAGATCTAGCTTTTATTTTTGTAAAATACTTCACAATGCCTTAGCTCCAGGTAAGTTTGTGTGTAGGTGTTTAGGTGAGGCACTACAGGTGAACAGGAAAAGTCTTTAATTTAGGTATTAAAACCTCTCCTGTAGTTTACTCACATAAATGTAAGAAAAATGTATTAAGTTTTTCATCATGTAATGTTTACATAATTGATTAAAATAGATTTTTGGTTATTTAAAAGAGAAACTTGGAAAGAGCCAGGTTTTAATTTCATATTACCAAAGATAATAAAAAAAATAGAGATTTTGGATCTTAATTAATATTTGAGTAAACTAGACCAGACTGAAAATGTGCCTAAAAATGTCAAATTTTGCTTAATTTTTTGGAGTTAAAACTTAAATCAGATTTGGAATTAGACATTAAAAAACTCCATCTGTACATTTTGTGTGTGTAGGTGCCACTTTAAATGGTGATATATCCATATGCCCCTATGGGAGAAAAATGCATTTTGAGAACACAGCCTTTGAAGTTACAATGTCCTATATAACTCTATGGCTGCAAGTTGATTAAATTAAATATTAATACATATCTCAGTGCAGAGTGTGCAATTTTGTTATTTCAATGTGAAAGCTTGTATGCTAAGAGACCAACATGATAAAACAAAAAAACAAAACCAAAAGAAAAAGCCTGCGGTGTCTCCCCTTAACTGTACTGTAAACAAGAACTAGAGACATAAACAGTCCCCTCTTCTTGAACACTTCAAACAGGAGCTAATTGACCATGTTTGAAACTTTTTAAAATCTTATCGGAGACTGCAGGCTTTGACTAATGGTTGTCATTAGTTTTGCAATTAGAGATTGTTCATGCTTTTCCGTGGCACAGCTCTCACAGGGTTTATAACAGTAATAACATTGATCAGCAATAAGACCAATGCTTCAAATGGAAATACAAGTTTAAACAAGTTACAAGTGAATTCTAACCTGAGGATGAAGTATCTGGTCCATACTTGTAATATGGGGGTCAATATTCCACTATTTTCTGATCTATAATGTTGTTTCCTCATTACAAAATACCTAGAGTTGTGTTTTGTTTTACTCACACATGTTTTAACACACAAGCCCTGCATGTTTAGAGTTCTTCTCTCAAACAGAACACACTCTGTTCCACCTTGTGATGTCATGTGTTAATACAGGAAGTGCTCCACTGTGTTTTTAAACTAAATTTTTAGAATCATTTGGATAATTTCAAACCTGGAATTGACCATCTGTACAGAGCAAAAGGTAAAAAGTAACTGTTAACTTAGAACTACCACTACATGACATCACAAGGTGGAACAGAGCGTTTTCAGCTTTGGCGGTGAAAACAGACTAATTAAGTAGAATTACTCAAACATGTGTAAATAAAACAAAACACAAGAGTGAATTTTGCATAATACAAACCCTTTATATATCAGACACTTTTTCAGATTTTCAGTTGTAAAGTCTCAAAATAACATGGTTTTGAAACTGGTCACTGAATTCCATTAAATCCAGTGTCCAGCAAGTGTGGTCATGTCCACCTGTCTTCAGCTGTGCAATGTTGCCGCTAAAAATACCAGTGTAAAAAAAAAAGGAAAAAAAAAAGCCCATTATTTGTCTCATTTTTTGTTTGTGTTGTAACCCTGAATTTCATTTTTTCTCAGGTCATTGTAAGTAGACTTTTTAACCTTCGGGACCGGCACGGACTCTCTTGGAATCTTACTCGGTAGTGGCGGTAGTCATTAACAGAACAGCGTAAGAATAAAACCAGCCAACCACCAGGAGAGCACTACTATTATTTTTGTATAGCCATAGAGTTCAATGTGGGTCCTATTCCTGGGCAGCCATGAAATATGATAGCGTAGAAGCAGTCCGTAGGTACAAAGAAAATGATTTATGATGGTGTGTAGAAATAGGGTTTACGTCATGAAACACAGGCTAATTCACTTTTATTTGTGATCCTTGTCTTCAGAAGCATTGCTCTTTTATAATACAGTGTTCGTGTGCGGGGCCCTGCTTGTTCAAGTGTATGTATTCAGTCATGGGGAAGGGCCTGCAGGCTTTTCACTGACTGCCATTAGAAGCGCAGATTGCACCAGTAGCTCACGGGGCTCAATACAATTCAATGCGTCATTTTTATCAAGTGCGTAGCTTAAACGCGTAATGTAAATCACAGCGAGCTTTAATCCCCATTATTGGATCTCGCTCTGGGTCAGTTTCTATTCAATATATGCAACTCAGCACTTCAGTGTTCATTTCAAACCAAGCATTGATCTCTGCATCTGCAATCAGACCAAAGATAAGACTGTGATGATGGCCGCTTTTCTAATTTACATAAACAGTTGTATTACTTTAACAGGCCATAGATCGTTGTCAATTTGTTTATGTAAAAGTGGAGTTGCGGATGATTACAGATCCAGTGCTGATATTGCTTCTTTTTTAAATCATTGTGAACTTCTTTCATAAAGTTTTGCGTTTTTCTTTTTCCTGACCTTCAGCACAAGAATACAACTATGGGAAGACAAAGACACAATCTTCCACTAAATGTTAGACACTCTTTGTAAGTTGGCATTGATTAACACTAAGCCAAACATACTTCTCCAATACTTTCCAAAGATGTGAGTCTGATCACTGCTGCATCTCCCCTTTTTTCAGATGGCTGTGACTGACAGATGGATTAGCCAATCAGGGACATGAATGATCTGTCCACATCGAAACAAATACAGCTGCTTACGAGGAAAAAAATATCACAAGGGAAAAACAATGGATTTCAGCAGAATCAATGAGCATAGCACTGCTGGGCGACCAATGTGCTCCTTTGTTTCACATGTGTCACTAAAATAAATCAGATTGCATGACAGTGTATGAGGTTGTCGTGACGCACAGCGGCGGGAGGAAGTAAGGTGAAGGAGGAGTGATTTATTGTGGTGATTTAAGTCAAATGTAACTATACCATGAGCACTGGAGTGCAGACTTGCTAACAAATGTACCTCATTGCCTCTCCACAGTTTACCTGCTCCTCAGCCTTCATCTCTTCACTCCTATTCCACCTCTCCACTGCTCACTGCACCTCCTCTTCATCCAATCAGCACCCACTCTGTCCAATTTAAACCCCCATTACAGGTGCCAGCACCACCTCAGCTTCTCATCCTCTCATCGTCTCATTCAGTCTTCTCATTGTCTCATTCAGTCTTCTCATTGTCTCATTCAGTCTTCTCATCCTCTCATCGTCTCATTCAGTCTTCTCATTGTCTCATTCAGTCTTCTCATCATCTCATTCAGTCTTCTCATCCTCTCATCGTCTCATTCATTCTTCTCATCCTCTCATCGTCTCATTCAGTCTTCTCATCCTCTCATCGTCTCATTCAGTCTTCTCATCCTCTCATCGTCTCATTCATTCTTCTCATCCTCTCATCGTGCCCTTTACTCTCCTTGGACTCATCCCCACTGCCTCCTAAACATCATGTAATTGGCCACGCCCTTCATCGTAATGTCTTCTGCTGGAGTTTGAGCGCCAAAGAGAAACTCCTTCAGTCCAACTACATAATACTTTCTTTTTGAGTCTCTCCAGTTTGTGTGCAAAAAATGGATGGGATAATGTTTTATGAATTACAGCCTGTTTACTCCCTCGCTTTCTACACCAAATAAGCTTTTTGAATAGAACATTTTTATACATATTGTCAAATGCAATGTTCTTTTAGATGACTTAACACTATTCACATCATACCTCCAGTGTACCTTTGCCGTGTCCTTGAAAGCTATGAGAATAGAAAACCTAGCAGCATTGTCACATTCACATGACAAAAAAGTAAAAGAATAACCTTGAGTTCAGATAAAATCTTTGTGAAGACATACAATTATCCCACATTAAATAACAAAAGTTAGTTTTAGTTTTAGACCCTAAGTTGCTGTGCTGCAGAATGTAATTTTGGTGACAGGAATGGAGCTAGTATTTAATATGTTGAAAAATAGGAGCTAGTAACACATGACACATTATAATTTATGGTTTGGCTCCTCATTTCATTTCTTCCATTTTAAAACACAGGCTTCTGCAAAACTTAACAACGGGACTATTTCTGCAAAACCTGTTTATCTCAATATCAAAAGAACACAACAAATAATACACAATGTTCTATATTCCAATACAAACCGAAAATGACACCCGGCTGGAGTTTATTGTGCTAATAACAACGCTATCACAAGCTCATATCTCATATCTGCATGGCTTCACAAAATGAATATGTTTAGTAATATATGAGTTTTCCCATTCATAACAAGAGTGCATGAACCAGAACTCTTATCTAATTAAGACAAAATTAAACCAGGCCAAAATGTTCCCAAACTTTGTCAAATAGGACGAAGCTATTAGCTGTACTTATTAAGGACTTAACGAAGTAGATTGACAGTGGGCGGATCGAAGGCAAGAAGGACTGTGAATAGAGGACATTGATTGTTTAAAAATACATGAAGTGTCTGGGGCTGGAATCCAGATACAAGCGCCAGTGTGTATGTGTGTGCTCAAACAGACATCATGTTACTGGAATGGAATACATAGTCAGACAGGCAATACACAATTTAGTGTACTTATCTGGCATTTTAGACATAAAAATAACATGGAGGTTGGTTCATGCTGTGCTGAAGACTTAGTTGCAGTTGATGTGAGTAGAGAGAGGGCGGCAGATGAGAAAGGATGGTGTCTGGACTCTAACTTTGAGACAAGAGGCTTTGGGGAGAGCTGTCTGGTCAGGAGATGTATTTGTTATTATTATGTAACACATGGTTTGTTCTTGTGGAGCCCATTTCTGTGTGAAAACAAAGATTCAGTAGGTTATAGTTGGGTACAAAAAAGTTCAATCTGTAACTTTCCTGTTGAAGGGTCCACCAGCTTGGTTCCTTGGAGATGTTATTGCTTTGCCTACCAGTATCGCATTCAACTTATTTTTCTTCTAGGAGACAAGCAGATGGTGACTCCACTAGGGCAAGTTATAGGCGAGATCTGTGGAGAAGGGAGCATACTGGCGCTGACAGTAGGAATGCATGTTTTTCGAGGTATATTATGCTGTTTTCTAATCTATGTTATAATGTCACCAAAAGCAAAATCCCAAACCATGCATATTTAGGCTGCGTTCTTCTCTCAAACAGAAAATACACTGTTCCATCTTGTGATGTCATGTAGTAATATAGGAAGAGCTCCACTGTGTTTTTAGACTCCATACACCTTCACTAAAGTCATTTGGATATTTTCAGCCCTGGAATTTCTTGAAAACTACCACTACTGCTATCACAAGGTGGAATCATAAAGATTACTTAAAGATGTGTGAATAAAACAAAACACAACCCCAGGTATGTTTTTATAAGATAACAAAATTCTAACATGGCTTAAAGCGCACAAGAGTCAATATAAACAATAAAAACACCTAGACTTGAACAAATGAAAGATAATTGAGTTTAATGGAACACTGTGGGCGTTTCCTCCGGGTGCTCTGGTTTCCCCCATCAACCTAAAACATGCCCGCACCCCTATGAACTAACATCAAGGACCACCCTCCTGTGGGCTCACCACCTGCAGAGGGGTTCATGGGGGGGAAGGTCAGGTGCTATGAGTATTGAGCAGCAAGCTGCCCCCGCGACCTAGCTGGATTAAGCGGGAGAAGATGGATGGATGGATGGATGGATGGAACACTGTGGGACAAATGAGGCAACGCGAGAAGAGCAGGTGACCAACTCTCCGCAAAAAGGTTTCTTGGTAAACCTTTACTGTAGGGACATCTCATTTATTACCTCAACATAAAATACAGTTTGTTGAAGTTGAACTTATTGCTGATGCAAATCCACTGACCCCAAAAATATTCTTTACATAGCTTTTTATCGTGATCCTCAGATGGACAGGGGTACAGTCTGTGGGCTTATTAAGGTTTCAGCGCCTGAGGCTTAAATGGAGATATCGCTTTGGGGCAGTGTTTACTATTTAAATGCATGATTAGCACATTTGCGTTCTTTAGGGAATAAATACAAAAAAGCTTTGTACAAAAAGCTGAGAGAGAGCGATTCAAACACGATAGTTAACTCTCTGTAATGGGGCTTTAAAGGAGCATTTTATGCACAAGCAGCACAGTAACAAGCAACATGTTAATTAGGAAGCTGCTCCTCAGACTGCAGTGAAAGTGGTGCACAATCTGGGATCATTCACTTTGTATAGATCATATAAAAGTGTGCATATTAAAAGGCTGGATAAATCTTTTCAAACAGAGAGTCTTATAAAGCAGCTAACATCGTGGAGGTTCTCTGGGGTTAGTGAACTACATCTTGTAACTGTTTAGCCTTTAGAACTCTAGAAGAAGTAATTACAGTTTGGGAATAAATATACTGGTTTCTCTCTTGTGATGATTTGAGATCATAGACTGTATAAAAGAAGTGGATGTCACCCATAACGTTCAGAGCCACTCAAATGAGGCTCGCGATGCTAACGGTTACAAGAGCGAATCTGGAGCCAGGCTCTGTGTTATGAATATTTTTTTTTTTGATGGACAAAATAGCTAACGGGTTAGCTGTGTCCCCTCATATATATGGTCTATGTTTGAGATGCATGTGGCCTATGGAAGCAACTATGGGCTTTAGGCGGGGTTTAGTCAATCTCCTTTAGAGAACAAAGACTGGAACCACACTGTATTTGGTTGATTAATTAATCGCTATTTACACTGTAGAGTTTTTTATTCACCATTTTCAAAGCTTTGAGTACTTTTTAAAACATGGAGGCACATAAGTCATCATCAAATATTGTCAAGATGATTTTCAAACAAAACTTGAAATAAAGTATCCATTAAGTATTTAATGTAATGTACTTGAGTAAAACTTTACTTAAAACTTTACAATGAATGCTTTTACTTTTACTATACACTACCTGTAAGAGCAACTCACTGTCCTTTCTACATCACTATGAACTAGAAAAAAAGACATTGACCAAAATCAGCACATTTCTTTAGTAAGATGGTTGCAAATTACTCTTTATAGTTCCCAAGATCTGTGCAAAATACTTAGACTTTTTTTTACTCTTAAAGGTGCTTTATATAACTTTTCTGATTGTCCTGCTTGGAACCTGCTTGCCTCCATGGAGATGTTTACTTTGCCTGTAATGTTCCACAGTATGACATTAAAGTGCCCATATTACACTGATCTATATTATAAAGTTTAATCACTGTAAAGCGTTTTGTGTTACATTTTTGTATGAAGAGCGCTCTATAAATAAAATTTAATTGATTGATTGATTGATTTCCTCATCACAAACATTGAGTTGTGTTTTGTTTCATTCACACACATTTAACACACAAACCCTGCACAGTTCTTCTCTCAAACTGAAAACACTGTTCTGGTAATACAGGAAGTGCTCCACTGTGTTTTAAAACTCCATACACCGTCACTAGAATCATTTGGATAATTTCATTTATTGAACTAACTAAAGGTAAAAGGAGCTGTTAACTTGAAAACTACCACTACATGACATCAGAAAGTGAAACAGAGCTTTTTGAGCTTTGGAGATGTAAACAGACTAATAATAAAGAATTACTCAAACATGTGTGAATGTAACAAAACACAACTCCGGGTATGTTTTTGAGGAGGTAAAGAATTCTAATATGGCTTACGGAGAGAAGAATCCATTTAGAGTAATATAGGAACTTTAAACTCCTGTACTTTTACTTATGTAAATAAATGAAGTACTTCAACCACAAACATTCATCCTTGGGGTCATTGGCTGAGAAAAGCCCCTGATTCTCAACTCAAGAACACTGATCCATAAATACACCTCATGCTGATCCGCCATCACTTATACCTACCACTGTGATCATCTTCAAATAGCACTGCCACATTTCCACGTACTGGGCATCTGCGTGTGGCCAATCTGCCTGTTTACATGTGGATGTGTCCTTCATTACCCCAATAGAGAATGACATTAGTCCCTGATCATTAATTGTAATTCTCGACACTGTGACTTTAATTTCTCCATGGCTCTTGCTCTCCGTTGCGTCTCCATCTGTGTGCTGTCCCTGCCAACAGTACACTGGGGTTTGTGTGTATGTACATGCTCCTCTGATCTGCCACAACTCTTCCAGGCCTGTGAACTCGTAACAAGGCACAGCACGCTTTGGCCGATCAAAACCGAGCGGGGTCCCAAGAAGAAGAAAACTAAATATTAAAAAACAAAAGCAGATTGGAGTTTTGATGTTGAAACTTGGCTGAAAAATAGCACTGTATGACCTAAAGCTGAGAGACCACCTTGTGCTTAATCTGCTGGCTTTGGACAACCACCTGGACCAAGAGTTAAAATTAGGGGTTATTGTTTAGCATTAATATCGGTATTAGTCCAATATTGACAGTTTTTTGCACTGATATTTTACATATTTTTGCATTCCCAGTCTGTCTGTGCCCATGTCCTCAGGGCTCCGATTTGTATTTTTGAACAGATTAATGAGTAAATTTAACTTTATGTGTACACAATCACGCAACAAATAAATTTATATCACAGGTAAGTACATTTTGTTATTATTTTTACAAATGCGGAAAGCCAAATTTAAAGTTGCCTTGAGTGACTTTTCTGGTGGAGGGCCCATTAAATGCTTTTCTCTGTGTTGTTACTGCTTTGTCTGAAATGTTTCACAGTATGGTATTAAACCATTCTATCGCCATGAAACCAAACCAGACCAAGTTACAGGTCAGATCTGTGGAGAGGGAACCCCGCTCACGGTCAGAATGCCTGTTTTTCTAGGCATTTTTGACATATAAAACCAAAAGTAAGTGAATAAATGTAAGGTAGATATATTTAATGTCATACTATGGAACATTCCAGGCAAAGCAGTGACATATCCATAGAAGCAGGTGACGAACTTCCAAAAAGTTACTCCAGTGCACCTCTAACGTAGCATAAATTTGTAGTTCATTCTATGAATTTTAAAAGCTTAATAATGATATTGGCAAATATCTTCAAAATCAGTAATGGACCATGTCCAGTCAAAATAGTAACAGACGAGTTTCTCAGTAGTGGCAGATGCAACATTACTGGGTGTGAGTTTTAACAGTGAAAATTTGCTTCTCAAGGTGAAAAGGAAAATCTGTTGGCAATAAACAATATGAGTTTTCCCAATATTAGATTATCTGTACACCATTTTCATGATCTATTTAAAAATGCAGGAGGCAGGATTTATTAGCCAACATAATCTTGCCACCTCCAGAGTATGCATCGCCGCAGTTAAAAATACAATTATGAATAATAAAAAAGCTGTATTTGCTGCTTGAAACCAAACAAAAGCCTAGAAACAAATACTGTTTATATAAAAGTTACATTATCTTCTTCTCTTCTCTTTTGCCTCATGAAAAAGGGGAGAGACATTTAGCCAGTTTTCTGTATCTGGAATCATACAGTTTCATAAAACCAGCAGTCATATTGATTTGAAATGATTTGGTATCTCAAATTCTACAGTTGCGTTATTTTTTACTTTTTTCCAGCACAGTTGGGCTTGTCTTTGTTTAGAACTGCATTTCTCTCTATTTCAGACCACAGTTTAGGCCCAGATTAGATCTGGTCTAGTCCTGTTATAGACCTAGATCGGGTTGGTGGCACTGGGAAAACCAGATAAGATATTTTCTTGGTGTGAAAAAGACAACCACTGCCCTAAGCTGTTATGATCACTTTGGACAGTTGCTCAGTTGGTATATTGTTTGTCCACAGGTTGGTGGTTCCCACTCTTGACGTAAAACATCATTTAGTTAAGCGGTCAGATCCACTGACCCACAGGTTGGAGGTGCAATTTCAGTTCTGACAGATGAATGCTATTGTTGTGTCCATAGACAAGACACTTAACTCACCTCGCCCCTAGTGTCTGCATACACTGGGGTGAAGTGGTGAGTGGTTCCTTGAGGTAAAGTACTTTGAGTACCTTGAAAGTGGAAAAGTGCTATATAAAAATGTGGCCATTTACCACATGTTTTTTTTTTTAAATGTACTATTATGAATATTCCTTTTTTTAAAACAAACACACAAAAAAAGATTTGTTAAGGGGACACGCAAAATTCCGGTTAAAACTCTACAGCTGTTTATTTATCATATCTATCCTTAATACGTATTTCATCTGCACTGGTTTGTTTGACATAATTATCCCCAAACAGCACCAGATATAGTTCTAAAGCTGTGTTGCCCTCCTCCAGACTGTGTGTCTAAGTGTTATCCCATCAGTGGTATCCTTAGGCTGGTTTACATTTGCATAATGAAGTCAATAACAGCAGCCCCCCTGGAGCGTGCATGGAAACATTATTACTAATTTAATAAGAAGCTTGGGTGTGTGCATTGAAGACACCAAACCAAGATGGATACGAGGAGCCATGGAAGTCAGTTTTGTTACTTAAGTAAAAGTCAAAGTATCACACGAAAAAATCAAGTTAAGTAAAAGTATTAAAGAACCAGTGTTGTTGAGTGTTTTTTAATTTTCTTTTTTTTTTTGTATTTATTTTTTGTTTGTTTTTTTTTGTTTTGTTTGTTTGTTGTATTTATTTAGCTTGATATCAAAAGCTCCCTCCTGTGGGCTCACCACCTGCAGAGGGGTTCATAGGGGGGTCAGGTGCTATGAGTATTGGGCAGCAAGCTGCCCCGCGACCAGCTGGATTAAGTGGGAGAAGATGGATGGATGGATGGATCAAAAGCTCTAGTCACGATGTTACTACAAACATATAAAAAATATTCAAAACTGTAGTGGAGTAAAAAGAACAGATACCTCATCTCAAATGTAGAAGTAAAAGTGAAAAATACTTAAGTACATTTTTAAGTATCTGTACATTATTTTACTTATTGTAAGTACATTATTTTACTGCATGTACGTCATTACTGGAGAGACTGTACAGGAAAACCGGACTCATCATACACAAAGACATGTTCACCTCACACATCCTCCATTACAAACAGTCCATATCCACAGCAAGATCCACATACTACTAACTCAAAAACACTATTCTCACTCCTCTCACAGATCACAAAACCCCGGGACTCACTTCCACCTCACTTCTATTCCTCCAAATTCTGCAATAACTTGGCTGCTTTCTTTACCACCAAAATTCAACTGATCCACCATCCACAACAACTTAACCCCTCTGTTTCAAACCCACCCGTTTCATCTTCCATATCTCCAACCCACCTGCTTTCTTCTTTCACCCTGCCCTCTGTCACCCAAATCTCCACTTTCATTCAGAACTCCAAAACCTCCACCTGTCAACTAGATCCTCTCCTTACTGTCCTCATCAAAACCTCCATTCCTGCACTGTCCCCCCTCATAACTGATATCATTCACTCCTCTCTCACCTCCGGTACTGTTCCCTCCGCTCTCAAAACTGCTGCCGTCACTTCGATACTCAAAAAACCTGGTTCTGATCCCTCTGACCTCAATAAATTCCATCCCATTTCAAACCTACCCTTCATTTCCAAACTCCTCGAGAAAACTGTTGCTGCCCAACTCCACACTCATCTCTCCTCCAATAACATCTACGAACAATTTCAATCTGGCTTCCGTCCCCTCCATAGCACTGAAACTGCCCTTCTGAAAATCACTAACGACCTCCTCCTCTCTGCTGACTCTGGTTCACTCTCCATCCTCCTCGACAGACTTTCCTCCATTGGTATCTCTGGTTCTCCCCTCTCCTGGTTCCACTCCTACCTCTCAGACCGCTCCCAGTTTATTCAGCTCAAGTCATTCACCTCACACCCCTTCCCTGTCATGTCAGGTGTTCCTCAGGGTTCTGTCCTAGGTCCTCTGCTCTTTTTAATCTATCTTCTCCCCCTTGGTTCCATCTTTAGAAAACACCACATTCACTTTCACTGTTACGTGGATGACACCCAGCTCTGCATCTCCAGTAAACCCAACTCCACACTTCCACCCTCCTCCCTGACAGACTGCCTCACAGAAATACAAACCTGGTTCACCTCAAACTTCCTCAAACTTAACGGCAATAAAACCGAACTCCTCCTCATCGGCACCAAATTCACCCTACGCAAAATAAATCCTTTTTCCATATCCATCGACGGCTCCTCTATCTCCCCCTCCCCTCAGGTAAAGAGTCTGGGTGTCATCCTCGACAGCACACTTTCCTTCACCTCCCATATCAACAACATCACCCGGTCCGCCTACTTCCACCTCAGAAACATCCACCGCCTTCATCCCTCACTCACCCCACACACCACCACCATCCTCATCCATAGCCTGGTCACTTCCCGTATAGACTACTACAACTCTCTCCTGTTCGGACTCCCACAAAAATCACTCCATAAACTCCAGCTGGTCCAAAACTCAGCCGCTCGCACTATCACGCACACACCCTCCCATCACCACATCACACCTGTCCTGCAACAGCTCCACTGGCTCCCCATCACACACCACATACACTACAAAATCATACTCCTCACATACAAAGCGATCCACAACCTGGCCCCTCCATACCTGTCTGACCTCATCCACATCTCCACACCTGCCCACTCCCTCCGCTCCTCCTCCTCCCTGCACCTCCCTGTCCCTCCTGCCCGTCTCGTCACTATGGGGAGCAGAGCCTTCAGCCGCTCTGCTCCTCAGCTCTGGAACTCCCTCCCCCATGACCTCCGCAACACACACTCACTCTCACACTTCAAATCTAAACTCAAAACTCATCTGTTTAGAAAGGCCTTCTCACTCTGACCATAACTGCACTGTCTTTTAATCTGTATTTGTTTTTAAAATGTATTTTTAATCATTTTACACTGTTTTATTTGTACTGTACCATTTTAATGTTCTTTGATGTATGGCGACCTTGAGAGCCTTGAAAGGCGCCTAACAATAAAATGTATTATTATTATTATTATTATTATTATTAAAGTTTGCAGGTACAAATTTGGGTATGTGTGTGTGCGTGTGTGCAAGTGTGTGTGCATGTGTGTGAAATGAAAAGTGGTGCAGAAGGTGTGATACCATGGTGACACAAAATGCATGGCTGATGAAAGATGTTCACTTGTGTTTTAATCACAGCTCCATCAGTGTCCTCTTGTCACAGGCCTGAAGACATACACAGGGCAGCAGATATAAATGGAGAGTTATGGTCCAGAAATATCTATGTTACGCACTGTATGGATATATTCAAATGTTAAATGCAGTGTACAGAGAAAAAGGTTTAATGGGTTTTCTGGCATCAGCTATGCATGGGTCTGTGATAAGAGAGTGAAGATGCGCTACTTAGATAGTGAATGTGCATATGTCCAAAAAGCACCCAGAATACATTGCAGCATAATGCCCATAGACTGTACAAAGAAGTGGACAAGTGGAGTGTGACGTTACATTTGGCTCCAGTTAAATGAAGCTCACTGAGGCTAGCAGTTATGGGGTGTATTTGGAGCTGTTCCATATTAGGAATAGGAATTGATTTACAGACAAAATACCAAAATAAAAACAATGTAGAGGGGGTTAATACGAACATTTTAAGACCCAAATGAGGAGCAATAGTTATGGAGAGAGGAGCAACTGTTTTTCAATACAAAGAGAATTGGAGCTTAGTTGATGGATCGATCGATTTATTTATAGTCTATGGTAATGCCACAAATCTATTTCATGCAACCTGTGCATCTTTTCTGATGGAGGGTCCACTACCTGTATGCTTGTCTCTTGGTTTGCCTTGAATCTTCCACAGTATGGTATTAAATCTTAAACTTTTTGCAATTACGGGTGTTTCTAATGCTAAAACATGAAAATCATTCAGTCTTACTGTCAGCCAGGTCACCAATACACAGACCTGATCTATGACTAAACTACTGGAACCACTTCTTGTCTAATCCCATACTTTGGAAATTTCCAGACAAAGCTATCTCCATCTCCACAAAGACAGGTAGATGACTGACCATCTAGCAGAAAAGTTACATAATGTTTCTTTATAATAGCCACTGCAAGTCCACCCATTTCTCCACCCAAGTGAATAGCCGTACAGTTAGGCTATGGGTGAAAGAACTTGTTTTTCCCTTGGGCAAATCCCTTACAAAGACATATTGCTTGCTCAGAATAGGGCTTTTAGTTGATTCCAAGCTGATCCTGTGAAGTCTGCAGGTGATAAAGCCCACTGCAGTCAGCTCTGACCCTACACGCCTCTTTCCTTCTAATGGATATCTTATACAGCCATATACAGCCTAGTAAAAACACTGTCTTTTCTTAAGGTTACACAGGCTAATTACTTAATTGTACCAAAGAGCAACCCACGTACATTTTATTTCACAGTGCACAATAGATGCAGCGGAAAATATGTTTTAAAGTTAGAAATAAGAGGAATCTGTTTTTGTTGTTGTGACTGATTTGAAATTTAAATCACCCTAAATGCAGCTACACAGTTTGTGACCATGAAAAATATGGTAATAATTTAGTAAGGTTTTCTGACACTCATTAATAATAAAGGACACACTTACCCAGAGGAGAGCTTTCATGACTTTTAAAGGTGCTTGTTGATCTCTGAATAATATGTCCTAAGATGCTTTTCAAAGAGATAGATCACAATGAAAATAATTGTATGAACACAGCACTGGTTCAGCTATGAAGATGTGTTCCCAACCAGTATCACGCGTCCCCCTGTCTGTCAAAGTTTAGTCATCCCAATTTGACCCATTTGCTTCATAAATCCTCCCAGCAAATATCTTACAACAAGGGAAATACTGAGGTTTGTACAACTCACAGAACAATGTCATTTTCCACTTTCAAAACAAATTGGAAATTATGATAGATGATATGATAGGTGGTATGAAAAAACATGGAATTAAAGGATTTATTTATAAGGTTTTAGGTAGACTCTGTTGTTATCATAGAAAGATTCTACCAGGAGCAGTGGGTGACCACAGTGTAGCACCCCAGCAGCAACTTCTAGATCTAGAGTCAAGATTATGGTCAGGAATACCTGTCTCTTGTGCATGTTTTGGGTTGGAAATGGGAATACTCAGGAAATCCATTTGGACACCAGAAGAGGATGTAAACCAAGATAAGACTAGATAAAGAGAACTCCTTCCCTCCTTGCTATGAGGCATGGTTCAGTTACCGTGCCGCCAACGCAGCTGTTCTAACAATGTATTCCAACATTAAAGGTGAACTATGTAACTTTTCCAGTAGAGGGTCTTTTACCTGTGTGTCTCCATGAAGATGTTCATGATTTGCCTAAAATATTTTACACAATGGCCTAAACGGTAAACTTTCGCATTTTTATATAGCGCTTTACCACCTTCAAGGCACTCAAATCTCTTCACATCAAGGAACCAGTCGCCCATTCACACACACATTCATACACCAATGTACGCAAACACTGGGGCAAGGTGGGTTAAGTGATTTGCCCAAAGACACAAGGCATCTTACTGGATTACTATTGTAATTCAGTTGTGTACATATACAGGTACCATAAAATACCAAATAAGATCCGGGTTCCAATTAACCGCCGGGTCCCCTTTAAATGCCGAGTCTAATGTACGTGCTGGAAGACAGAAGTCATGCCTGCAATGACAGGACGCAGGACTGATGCTCATGTCTCTACAGAAACAAAACTTAAAACCACATGGCTAAGTTGCATAAACTACAAGTGCTCAAAGAAACAGTGCTCCTTGATGCACCTCCGCAGATGCACAGAGAGAGGCCTGTGTGGCGGGTCCGAGGCACGCAGCTTAGAGGGTAGGTAGGTCATGCTGCTTAAAAGAATTTGAGTATCATCTGTGGGAGCTATTTTCCCAGTTTTGCAGAGCAAGATTTTTGTGAGGAATGAATTATTGGCGGTCCCCAATTGCCGCCTGATCTCAAAGAAATGCCAGGTCTGTTAGGTGATTGAAACAAACGCCCAGGCTCTTATTTGGTATTTTTCGATATATTATTGGATGCATTCATACAATGTGGAGTGGGGTCACCTCTCACCAAAAACTTGACCTGTGATGTTATCTGCTTGTCTTCATGGACATAGACAAGTTTAATGTCATACTGTGAAACATTCCAAGCAGAACAATAACATTTTGATGGAGACAAGCAGATGGCAGAAAGTTCCCAAGTGCACCTTTAAAGTAAAATGATCCAGTGGTGTACAGAGTTAATGCTTGAGAGTCCCTGGCATTGGTAACGTAAAATAAAGTTAGTTTGTGTGGATGAGCAGTTGTTCAGCGGCCCATGGAGTGGAGAGCCACCCTGGTCGTAGCCTCAAACAACAGAATGCTCCAACAGCCACAGGTGCATGCTGGGAATCTCCATCGGCCAAGGCTTTGTCTCCGGAGTCACACCTCCTCACAGATGCTCTGAGCTAAGGCCAACGCTGCGAGCAAACAAGCAAATCTCTCCTTGTACTCGTCCTTCACTTTTTCACATCCAAATGGGCAGTCTGCAGCAGTCGATTATGTTTAATATCAAGTGAAAGGAGGCTTATTTCAGATCATTTTTATTTCCCAGGCAACAGCACTGTGTCTTGCCCGATACAGAGAGACACGACCGTTGTTCTTGTTCATTGCGTTTAGTTTCATCAGAATTACTTTGGATGGCTGATTTCATCACAGTATTTCTCATGGGTGCGAGCTGCGAGCGTACAGCGTGCACTGATCTGACAGAAATAAATGAAATGACAGATAAATAACTAAAAGCCAAGCCAACCAAACGAGACTAAACATAAACATTTATTAGGTGCGCAGATGAAGCCATGTAGATACGGTGAAGACGACGGAGGTTGTGTTACTATGAAAGAAGCTCTGTGGGATTGTGCTGCCAGGCATTGCATGTGGCCACCCTCCTCTTCTTAGTGCTGATAATTTTATGCACAGCCTGATATGTAGCCCCACGGGTAACAAATAGCAATCATATGCATTTTCACACCTCCACCAAAGCAAGCACTATTGTTTATTTGAATGGACACACCAGTCTGTCTCTTGATGTTCCCTCTAGATTTCCCCCTAGATTTCATTTCATCTGCTTATAATGTTGTAGTTGCAAAAATATATGCAGTATTAGGAAACTGAATACTGAGAATACATATTAGAATACTAATTTTGTGTAACTGTATTTAATTAGTGAGAAATAGACAACTCTGCTCTTATGGTGAGTGCAGGTGTAATTTTTCCATCTCCAGTTAGTGATAGCAAATGCATTAAAAGCAGTGAAACAAATATAAAACTGTTTTCAATAGGCTATGTTGTGTCTTTCCTCTATAATTTAAATGCAACTTGATGTAAAAGTATTCCAGGGATTCAGAACACAGTACTCTCATTGGACCATGTATCAGAATATGTCACAAAATACATTTTAATTCAGGTATTCAGTTTTCTGTAACTAAATATCTTTTCAAAGTTTTCTTCCTGTCACAGAATATATGCAGGAAATGCTCTGATCAAATAAAAATCTCTTCCAATGTGAAGTATTCAGACTTTTTCACATTTTCAAACATAAAAGTTTTGTCTTCCACCCACATTCTTCTTTGGGATTTGAGCTGCTCTCATAACTGATCACCTCCAGCACTTTCTTTTGACCTTTGCAGCCAAAACTGCCCTGGCCAAAATGCTAATGTTGCTAACGGCAAGAAATTATTTAACACCTTAGTCCTTAGTGGGAAGTACAGTCATATTTGAAGGAGAGGGTTTTTGTTATTCCATTTTTTACGTACCAGAATCCAAAAAGTCTTGGTATAATAAATTAAATGTGCACTTTTTAGGTACACCACCAGAGATGGCCTGGTAGCATCTCCTGCTGATAGAGACTGATACGTTTGATGCCATATTTTGGAGCATTGCAGGCAAAGCAATAACAGGCAAACAACTGATGGGCCCTCTACCGGAAAAGATAATGCACCTTTAAAGCTCATAACCTTAAAACTAATCTGTTGTCACACATTAAAATATTGCAGTATAAATCTGACCTTTTCTGCCTATTCCCTTTCTCCAAGGTAAGGCAGATGTTAGTAGAATGGACTATCTAATTAGGAGCAAAAGAGCACATGTCCAGGCAGATGTCGGGTGAGCTGAGATTCACTGTAACTTTATTTTTGGAGTGGAAGTCCAGTGAGTATGCTGACTCCACTCTGAAGGTGGCTGAGGTAGGATGAGGTTGCTAAAGCTGAAAACTGTTATTGTATTCTGATTTTGAGAGCCACATGGACTTTTTACCAGTTGTATGAGATGAAATGCAGAAGTAACATAATCATTTTACCATCAACATTATAATTCACTAAAAAGCTTGAATTTGTTTGTAAAGGGCCCATATTACGTTATTTTCTGATCTGTGTTATAATGTTGTTTCCTCATCACAAACATACATACATGTTTCATTCACACGTGTTTAACACACAAACCCTGCATATTTAGGCTGGGTTCTTCTCTCAAACTGAAAACACTCTGTTCCACCTTGTGATGTCATAATACAGGTAATACAGGAAGCGCTCCACCTGTGTTTTTAAACTCCATACACCTTCACTAGAAGGTGTATGGAGTACCTTTTGTTCTATTGAACAAAAGGTACAAATTAGTTTAGACGGACTAATAATAAAGGATTACTCAGACGTGTAAATGACACAAAACACAACTCCAGATATGTTTTCATTCTAATATTCTAACGAGTCAATTTAGCGTGATATAGGACCTTTAAAAAATAAGATTTGGAGCATAGCCAGTTTTGATTACACGAGTGGGATGATGCTATCACGAGTTACATTTTGTAGAAAATAATGGGTTGTGTAATCATTATGCCTTCAAATGTGTTTTAGTATTAATATATTTATGCATATTTCAATTTTACACATTTCAACAAAGGAAATATAAAAATACAAAGTAAAAAACCTGCTCACGAAAACAGCATCCGTGTCTATTCTCCATTACAAAACATGAATACATAAAATTTCTACAACCAAAAAATTGATCATCAGTAACCACGTGAGCCAGAATATATCACACAAACAAAAACAAATTCTTGCCTTCCAAATATGTTTTAGTTTTGTATGAAATAGTAAAACTCTTATAGTGAAATAAGAAAAACTTAGGGTTTGTTTTGCAATATTTGAAAAGGCTGATGAAAAGCTGTTGAAACTACCTTTTTAACACACAAAATAAAAAATAGCACAACTCTCTTGAAGGTTACCCTTACAAATCAATTGAAGATGTTAGCTCAAGATTACCTTTGCATAAATCACGCCTGACTTTGTATTTCATTTGCATAAGGTCAACTGTACCAATCAAGTAATGACTGAATGTTGAAGTATTTAAACTGGCAGTGAGTCTCTGGAGCTTTCCCGGACTTTTGCATCGGTATGTGTGTAAGTGGTGTGTCTAACTGGCCTACATAAAGCAGACCAACCCTGCGTTTAGACCAGCTGCTGTGTCTACCTCTAATTATAGCCACGGCAGCGGGCTCCCAGGGCACGACTGGGGGTCAGGTTACTCCTTCCTTATAGCTTGCACATGGTTTGAAGGTGGCTCTTTGGAAAGAACTTGTGATCAAACCTTAAAAAACTCACATGGGGGCGAAGTGACAATTCCATTATTTACTTTGTACGTCGGCGACAAGGCTTAGGCGAGGCTCATGGGAGAAATTCAAATCTCCAGGTGGCTGGACGGATATTGAAGCTTACACAAATGTAGTGAAGTGGTACACAGGGCGCAGGGGCTGACAACAGTTAAGCGTAATAGGTTCTCGGAGGGGCAAACACTGGACATGCGTCAAATGCCCTAGACCCTTGTGTAGTCTTTATAGCATGATTAATTCGTTGTGATGCTCCGTGGACACTTGGGTTGCCCTTTTTCTCCTTCTGACTAGCCTCACCTCTGCCCCTCTCTCTCAACCTCATCTTAATTTAAGCTTGTCCTTCCTCTTCAGTTTTATCTGAAGGCTCATTGGGGGCAGGGTTAGCAGGATCAGGTCAGCCCCCTTTTGGCCACTGTACCGTATGTCTCTGGCTGTCAGTCTGGCTGCCTTTGGGCTGTAACCTCCAGCAACAAAAGTTAAAGAAGTAGTTGGATTTTTTATTTATTGGATACAAGTTGAAACCCAGGGGAGTAGTCATAAAAATACATGGATTAGTGGTCTATTTTTTCTCCTGTGAAGACTATTTTTAGACTTGGTGTGAACTACAGCAAGACACGAGGAGCTTTTTTGTTACTGGATTTGAGTTTTGCTGCACTCAACATTTTCTTCCTTCAAATCGCTTTGCACATTAAAGTGTCAAAGTTAAACACAGGTTTCTACTGTAACATAGCGTTTTAGCACAAAAGGAGCGAAGGCTGTGAAAGTGCGAAGCAAATTCAGAGACCAAGGTACAGTAACATTTCTCATTTTGGATTTTACTTTGAAAAACTCATATTTGATTCTGTGAAGTTTTTCATTTTTTGATTTCAAAGTCATTGTAATTTTAGGCTTTTGTAATTGTTGTTAATGATGATTGACTTTAGAGAAAACAGTGACGCCATGTGGTTTATGGAACAACAACTGGAAATGAAAAAAGTATTTTTACATTTTAATTTTATCTTTACCGTAACCAAAGGCTATGGCCAAAAAGTTTGTAAAATGCAAACTATATTATCAAAACTCTATGTGTTCATCTCTGTTTCTGCACGGCATATCTTATCCGAAACTTGTCTAAGCTCCAGTGATGGCACAGTTATGAAGTTATTAAGTTTCAAACTGTATACTAATATGGTATACAGCAGCTTTCTTTAATAGGCCTGCCATGTACTTCTCATATCCTATTCACACACTTGGGTAATTTTGTTAGCGACTCAGCTTACACAATGTTTATGTAATGTGATCTGAGAGCCAGTCTTTGGCTTCTAGTACAATTGTGACTCATCAAATGCTTTCTAGGATTTCAAATAAACATCAAAACCATATTCAAAACCCATCCACATTTCCTATAACAATAATGTACCTCTGCACAATAATATGTGAAGCCTAATTGTCAGAAAAGTGTCATTCTACGTCTAAAAGCTACGTTTAATGAGTCACTTTAGAGTCACCGCGGTGTGGTCGCCTTACATTTGCCCTTCGGAGCAGTTAGCGGCCAGCAGCCCACATGCTTCTAATTCTGTTCATTCCTTGAGCGCAGAGGTGGAGGAGGAGGCAGGCGCAGTTGGTGTCCTTTTGTGCCGTGTGAAGTTCAGCACTTGAATCTAACAACAGGTGGGCCGGTCAGCAGCAGTGTGCAAAACAGCACAGACATAAGGTACATATGCAAACTTTGTGAGTCAGAGAATTGACTAACTAATGCTGAACAGAGTTTTGAGAGAGCTCATTCATCTAAAACATATATGTTAATAGTGACATCAGCCAGGGGGATTTTACATGTATGTCTATGGAAGAATGTTCAGCAGTTCCCAATGCACACAATAGCAAATATAGTGTGATATTTTTGTTTGAATGTCTGAAAACCCAAGAAAAAATATGACATTCATTTCAACAACACATTTTTAAGAGCTTGAAACCACGGCCCTGTTTAGGTGTTTGATTTTCAACAAAAAGGTGAGAGTGACTACCGGAAAAAGTGCTGGCTCACGCTAGCTAATGACATTTGAGAAGGACTTGTTTAACAGGACAAATCAGCTCATCTATTTTAGTTCCAGCCAAATCAGTTCTTAATGGGCAAATTGTGTTGAAACTAAACCCAGATTGCAATCTATCTTGAGTAACAAAGCAGTACCCCCAGTTAGCATCAATTCCCTCCTCAGGGAATGTTGATGATATCAGGTAAAGTATCAATAAATGAAATCTTATGAGTGGTAAAAACAAAGACTTTCTTGTGCCAAAAATGACTCTGACTCTGGCACCTATAATAACATTTCTGGAGCTGTAGGTATAACTTTGTTTTATATAGACTTTTGGACCCCAAGACCCACTGCAGTGATCCATAGAGATTTTTGATCCTTTGGTCCTTTTCCAGGCTCATAATTACTCAAAATATAGACAATAATACAAATATTCAATATGGATATAATTTATTGTCATGTATTTTATGAACAGATGTTTTTTTTCTTTTTGCTCATGTTCACCAGCGATGCCAGCAGTACTAGATGGCACTGGTCTGTCCCTCACTGCATCGACAATGAGATTTGCAAGTCATTGGATTGAAACTTTTCATCATTATCACACATTGTGCAAGCAGTTTCAGAATGTGGCATAAACTTCCCAGCAGTTGTGAAGAGGATAGTTTTCCCCTCAGTGTGCCCGAGGACATTTGAACTCTGTCATTGTAAAATCGTGACTGTTTTACCTGCTTCGGATCAATACGGCGGCCCAGCTCGCTTGTTGCCTGGCCTTCAGTAGATCAATGGTCAGGTTTAGATCACACTCTTTCTTTTGCTCCACACACAACAATTTAGTACAATGACACTCACCCCAGCTCCACTGAATCAATGCTGAGTTGCATGCGCTCCAACACAAACACACAATAGTGCACTGAGTGGGAAGAATTATGTTAAATTGATTTTGTAGTTTGTTATCTGAATGCTACAACAGAAAGGTCAGCCTGAGACCTGCTCCTGAATCAAAACACATCAATGCTCTTTGTTATATAATTCCAGAGGACCCACACAAATATCTGCATTTTTGACAGCTCTAAATAACTGTTGAATGTGATGGGTGACGCAGCTGGATGGCAATGACCAATGAGCCTATACTGGGATGATATTCTGGTCCCTTGATACTGACCAATCATATTCAATTATCTGCTCTGATTCTTGGTTTGAATGATGCGGACAAGCTGACAGACTGAGGTGAAGTGTGTGCTAGTACTGTATCTGAGACTGAGGTATTGTTAGGACATGAACACATAATACACTCAGCTAGAAATGTCTTCACAGTGGAAAAATACCGAAAGGTCCTATATTACACAAAACTGACTCTTGTGAGCCTTAAGCCATGTAGTGTCATCCTCAAAAACATAACTGGAGTTCTGTTTTATTTCATTCACACATGTTTGAGTAATCCTTTATTATTCATCTGTCTACATCTCCAAAACTTAAAATCCTCTGTTTGACTTTGTGATGTCATGAAGTGTTAGTTTTCATGTTAACAGCTCCTTTTACCTTTCGTTCTGTAAAGATGGGAAATTCCAAGGCTGAAACCATCCGAATGCTTACAGTGAAGATGTATGGAGTTTAGAAACATAGCGGAGCACTTTACCACATGACATCACAAGGTGGAACAGAGTGTTTTCTGTTTTAGAGAAGAGTCTAAATATTCAGGATTTGTGTGGTAAACGTGTGAGAAAAACACAACTCTGGGTATGTTTTTTAATTCATTTTTTTCTATGAGGAAACAAGTAATTTGTGCCCTTTAAATAAATGACTGGAAATCTTATCAATGACTTGCCTTTAAAAAGTTTGCATCAAGGCTAGAAGGTGACACCAACCCAGGTTATGGGACAAATAAGCCTAATCACAGTAAGAGTGCAAGTTCTTAAAGGCACTTTTAAGGAATAAAATTGCATGTAACTGAATAAATACAAGGTAGAGAAGTTTACTGAGCGACAGTGGCTTATTGGTTGAGTGGTTAGATCTGCTGACCCACAGGTTGGCAGCGCTATTCCAGTTCTCACAGATGAATGTTGCTGTTGTGTCCTTGGCCAATACACTTAACCCATCACCCCTAGTGTCTGTGTCCACTGGTGTATGAATGCGTGTGTGAATGAGTGAGTGGTTCCTTAAGTGCCTTGAAGAGGTGGATAAGCACTGTGTTAAAATGTGGCCATGTACATAATGCCATACTGTAGTGCACCTTTAAATGAATATATTCAGTGTGATGCTAATAATTCTATTTCATGACATGTCCATACAAAACCCAAGTTAATTTATCAGCATCATCTTGGCCGCATTACTCTATAATATATAATTTGTTGATTATAATGTGCCGGTCTAAATCACAGCTTGTTAGGAGTGTATTGTAAAGTGGGTTTGGGGCGTATTCCATTGGGGCTCATAAATAACAGGTCTGTCTATCATCATGTTGTGGCTATCACTTTGGAGATGTACATGTGAAAATAAATCTTCTTTTGCACTCTCATCGCACATAATGAACACAAACAACCCAACACCAGCTATAATGACATTACTGCACCCCTTCACCACAGCCGTACAACAATGAGAAATTTCTTTAGAGAAGCCATTTGTCTTCTTGAATGGATTTTTCAAACTTTGATGGAATTTAATCTCCTCATCACCTGGGGTAATCTGGGTTTGCTCGTCTCCTCTCCGTCTTGTTGTTTTTTTTTATTTTGTCCACACACAAACCTGAATTATTCACAGAGTGCATAAAGCGCTGTGTGTATTAATCAGAACAGTAGCTTACATGCGTGCAGTCATTTTTCAAGCCATATACGGGCTCAAAGATGTGCCACTTCCATGCTGTTTTGGCAATTATTCTCTGTCATGTAGAGTTTCGAATCGCAGTGGGAGGCTCTCTCAATACAATCCACTATGGTGAATTAAATGGACTATTGATAGCATCTTAGCGTGCTGTTTTTGCGTCAGCCTTTGCAATTAAAACACCATACTCCCCCGTAATCACTCTTGGTGGTAATGTGTTTAACGGATAGATTTTAATATCTATTTTTTTCACCTCATGGGTTTTTAAAAAGGTGAGATCAGCAGTTCTGAGGCTGCACAAATCTTGCATGTTCAGCAATAACAGTGCACGGAGGGATCTATATCATTATGTCACTAATCAAAAGGGCACACGCTCGGAAAATGGTTACAGGGCACTGGCACTTAGAGTAAAAAGGACATTTAAACACCGCTTTATTAGCTCAAAGTTGAAGTGGCTAGGTTGCTATATGTCAGTTTTATGCGTTGTGGTGGTTTTAAACAAGGCAGTTTGTCCTGTGCTATAGTGCCCCATGATTCTTCATTGTATCTGGCCACATCCAAATGCAAAAATCTATATATTTACGCATGGCTTGTGTTGTTTATTTCTTTTTTTATTGTTAAGTGTCAACTTTAAACAGAAATGGAGTTGGCAACATGTGTGAAGTGTCTTCCCCAAAGACACAATGACAGAAAATGCACTCAAAGCTTTTACATCATGTTTGTCGATTGATTCTTACATTAATTTTGTATCAGTTTTTGAAATGTCATATTTCAGTTTATCCTTCAAGTGTTTTGGACATAACTGGAGTTTTCATTTTTAAGTTTGTTGCTCTGATAAACTTTGTGTATAGTACTTGCAACCCTTCTTTTATCGGCAGATCCATCTCAAGACACCAATGGCCGTCTAGGGCCTTTCCTATATGTATTTTTAAAGGGCTCTGTGATAGAAATGTCTTACTTTGTTAAGCTAAAGAGTGTATTGTATGGGTTTCGATAACTAGGAGCTCACAACTGCTAAGCATCTCTGTATTCCTGGTCACATGCAGTGTGACCTGTTGTGTCTGGGATACTTCAAGGCAGGTCATTATGTTCAGTCCTTATTTATCAGAGTTAAAACAACAGGTTGTTGTTCTATTCATTCTCATCATTTGGAATTATTGGTACACTTGGGTTCAATCTAATCGGTGCCCCAGTTGACCCAGACAAGTAGTCTCCTTTTGAGAACTGTTTAGATCAATACTGTAGTATGTTTATCTCATGTTGATTTCATGACGTTTGTCGACAGTATAAGAAGCCTGTTTTTGTTTTGTCATGGAAGATTAGGGAGAGAGGGACAGAAAGGCTTTGTTTTCTATACTTCTTTGTAATTGTGTGCACAATTGCTTTAATAAATCCCGACTCTTTGATTTAAGACAACTTTTCTCCAATTTTATTCTTCTCAGATTTAAAAATCCACAACAGGCTCATATTACACTATTTTCTGATGTATGTTATAATGTTTCCTCATCAAAAACATACCTGAAGTTGCGTTTTGTTTCACATTTTAACACACAGCCCGGACATAAGGTTGTGCTCTTCTCTCATACAGAAAACACTCTGTTCCACCTTGTGATGTCAAACGGCTAATTTGAAAAGTGCTACTGAATGACAAGGTGGAATCACAAGATGAAACAGAGTATTTAGAGCTTTGGAGATATAGACAGACTAATAATAAAGGAATACTCAAACATGAGCCTGGAAGCTGACTACATCTTATGGGGCTCTTTTCAGCTGGAGTCCCTATTGCCTTGTTTCGACTTACACTTAACTCTAATGATCCACAGGAGACATTTTTGGACAAAGAAGCTCAAATTATAATATTATAACAAAGAACAAAAAACAGAAATGATATGATGCATGTTTCTCATATTTCTCAAACAGTACAGTATAAACTGCACAGCGCTTCAGTCAGTTGATGTAATCCAATTTTAGACCTGGTTTGGCTCTAGACCTGAAATAGTCCTGTTATTTATTTAGGTCTTGTGGTACTCGGAAACCCAAATCTTTTCTTTCGTGGTACTTGGTGTGAAAATTGAGAGCCACTGATATAATGGAAATAGTCTCTCCCTTGAACCTGCCTTTTGACTTCCAGGTTACTGTACCAATGGGCAGCCAGACCAGAGACCCAGATGCCGCCCCCAGAGGCTCTCAGAGGACCTTCATGGAGGATCTGATGGTTACCTTTAGCTCCCCCATGGCCTGGCTCCTCATGATCGCTCTCATCATCACATGGTCTGGGGTCGCCATCGTCCTCTTTGACCTTCTCGACTACACCACTCTGGCAGGTATGGACAGTGAGTTAAACCTTACTTTACTATTTCATTTCACATTTCTACCATTCAATAATGACATAACTGATTTTTCCATTATATTGTGATTATAACATTGTTGACTCTTCACTTATGCATTATCAATTTTTCACTCTTTACCCCAGACATCTATACATCATTCATATTTAAACACCATTTCACATTCAACATTTATGGCGCATATTTTACAAGTGACAGTATCTTGTGAAGGTCATCGTTTTCTGTATGCAATGCCAGCCACACAGAAGACAGCACTTCTGAAATAGTTCAGTATGGTCCTTGGTGCTTCATTGGTCAGCAATTATGGTCTTCTTATCGCCTGGATCAGTCCCAAAAGTTTCAGACTTATTATGAGGCCCATATTACACCATTTTCTGATCTATGTTATAATGTTGTTTCTTCATCGCACCTTAAACACACCTGGAGTTTTGTTTTGTTTCATTCGCACATGTTAAACACACAAACCCTGCATATTTCAGCTGAGTTCTTTTCTCAAACAGAAAGTAATACAGAAAGTGCTCCACTGTGTTTTTAACCTCCACACACCTTCACTAGAATCATTTGGATGATTTCAGTTTTGGAATTGCCCATCTCTTCTGAATTAAAGGTAAAATGTAGCTGTTAACTTGAAAACTACCACTATATGACAAAGTGCAGCATTTTGAGCTTTAGAGCCGTAGACCCTCTAATAATGCAGAATTACTCAACCATATGTGAAAAAAAAAAAAACCACACATAACTTCAGCTACGTTTTTGAGAAGGTATCAGCATTTTAACATGGCTTAAAGCTCACAAGAGTCACATTTGCATATTATAGGACCTTTAAGAGCTATTACAGTACTAGATTTTTGAGAAATATGTGGCCACCTGCACATATTCTCATCCTCATTCTGTACTGACGGATTGGTGCAAGTGAACATTTTGTCTTTAAAATGAAGAAAAATAGAAAAGTATGAAAAATAAATCAGTCAAAACCACAGCTTTTTTGGATTCTGGACCAAAATATCCAATTTAATATCTCTCAAATTTCTGTAATAATCAATGTTGATAAAACTCTTCAAAATGCATTGTTACTGTAGGGTATCAAGTCATTTTAATGTAATGTTGTAAAGACATAAATATGCATTATGTAACTCTATGTTCTGGTAGAGGGTCTGCCACTTACTTGTTTCTATTGAGGATTGAATTATTGTTTTGTCTGGAATGTCCCACAGTATGGCATTAATAATAATCATAATCATAATCATAATCATCATCATCATCATCATCATCATCATCATCATCATCATCATCATCATCATCATCATCATCATCATGCATTCTTAGGTTAGGTCAGTTTAGTTGTCATTTGTAGTTAAAAAACACACTGAAAAAGCACAAACAATCATTACAGACGACATGTGACACTGAAATAAACCGAAATGAACCTTTAAACTGTAGAGGATCTGATAACCTGCACATATCACCACTCTGCCTTAGTTAAAAGTCAATCAAATTACATCAAATGACTTCCTGATTTGGATGCAGATACTACTGAGAGCTGCATGCATTCACCTTGTTACATGTCCTATTTCTATCATACACAAGATAATATAGGAGCAAGCACTTCAGCAGCTAATTAGACAAAACCCTTGGAATTTTGTCTCTTTATCCTAATTATATCATTCTCCTAATGTGGCTCTACCAAACTTATAGCATATCTATTTCTTCTCACAGCACAATCCGCTTATCTGGAGCTCGCGACTTAATTGGCTGCACTGATCAAATTCCATTTTCTGTGATCAGACTTTAATTACTACATTGTCATAAGATAAGAGGAATTCTTTTTTCTCTCAAGATTACAACCGTATATCACTGATTGAAGTGTTTGTAGATCTCGCATCAAACGCCCTTGTTTTTCAATCTAACAGTTCCAATTATGATTGACAAACTCTCATTTGAATTTTCAGACAAGCCATGCCTTTTTGCTTTCTGCGTAATGTGATCAACGGCTTCCCCGATGCTAAACCACCGCTAATTTATTTCTGTGTAACTAAATTTGTTTTGATTTTACCACAGAAATAAACACTGCTTTTTCAGCTTTGGAAATTGGATTAGCCTGTAAACCGAATCCACTTCAATAAACACCAACAATAAACATGCTTTAATCAGATTTATATCAGATTTCAGACTGTCAAATTGGATTACAGCCAGAAATGAGTCCTGATCAATATTTTGCGTATGAACTTTCTGATTGGTTCAATTCTGACCCTGTTGTTTTTGTTGACATTTGATGAAAGAAGAATTATTGATTGAATTGACTCAAATGCAGCTTGAATGTTACTGCTATTTAGCCTTAGTGTGCATGTGTCAGCCTATTAAACTGACATTTTAAAGGTCCTATGGTACACAAAATGGATTCTCGTGAGCTTTAACCCATGTTATAATACTCTTACCTCCTCAAAAACAGACCTGGAGTTGTGTTTTCTTTCATTCACACATGTTTGAGTAATCCTTTATTAATAGTCTGTCTGTTCCACCTTGTGATGTCCTGTAGTGGTCATTTTGGTGTTACTTTTGCCTTTAGTTCAGTAGAGATGGGAAATTTCAGCACAGGAGCTATACAAATGATTCTAGTGAAGGTGTATGGAGTTTAAAAACACAGTGGAGCACATGACATCATAAATTGCATCGTAAATTTGCAGGATCTGTGTGTTAAACATGAATGAAACAAACCATTCCACTCCAGATATGTTTGTGATGAGAAAAATTATATTATAGATCAGAGAACTGCATAATATGGGCCCTTTAACTGCCTTGTGGGAGTTTTTAAATTAAATTATGAAAGAAATTATTGATGTTATACCAAATTTATGTGTAGCGTAGCAAGATAATTTCAACATTTAGCCAAAGCACATTTTACTAACCTTACAAATGATGTAGCCTCTGAGGCATACCTAGTTTTATTTCATGCTAGCGGGAAGGATAAAATGTTCCAGAGTAAAAAGTTAACTTGAAAAATGACCTTGGTCAAAGATACACAGATATTCTTCAAATTCAATATAGTGCCAGAAATCCTGCAGCTTTGACCTCTGTTAAATTGTGAATCTCTGTACTACTAAAACAGTTACAGTCTTAATGATTGCACTGACCTCATTGATCATATTGTTAGCCCTTTGTCTCAGCTGCTCAATATTAATTTAAATATTCTAAATTCAGTGGTGGAAGAAATAAAAGTAAAAGTACAGATACTGGAGCAAAAAAAAACCTCAATAAAAGTAAAAGTATCACAAAAATTGTGTAACTTTTCTAGTGGAAGGTCGATCAGATGCTTTTCTCCATGGAGATGTTATCGCTTTGTCTGGAATGTTTCACATTCAAATCTTCATGGAGACCAAACCAAAGCGAGTTACAGGCCAGATCTGGGGAAAGGCAACCCCACTCACAGACAGAATGCCTGTTTTTCTAGGTATTTTTGAGCTATAAAACCACATGTAATTGAATAAATGTAAGGTAAAGCTGTTTAATGTCTGTGGAACTTTCCAGAGTGATCTCCTCCAAAACATACAGGTGGCAGACCTCCAACATAGTTACATAGTGCACCTCTACGTTCCCTTTTAAAATGTCTTTAAAGAGTAAAAAAAGGTATTTTGTGGGAGATTGGGAGATGTAATAAAGCTTTAAGTGTAGTGATAGATTTGTGCTGAATTTTGATCAGTCGAAACAACAGATTTTTGTTCCTTGCTGTTTTTATTTGTATATTTTAGTTTGCTCAAAGTATGAATGTGTTAAAAAATAAACCCTCAGACTTTTCAGCAAGTGCCAGACAATAAATAAAAAATACATGTACTTTTCAGTCCATTAAATGTAGTGGAGTAGAAAGTACAGATACAGGCTCTCAGATGTAGTAATGTAAAAGTAATAAGTATCCGCTTACACAATGTACCCAAGTAAAGATACATAACATTTTTACTTAAGTTCAGCACTTAATTACTTTTACTTCATTCCACCACTGTCTAAATTTAAACATTTGGCACTAGCAACCACCTTAGCAAAGCCTTGAAATTTAACAGTGTTTTGTCACAATATTTGGCAGGTTGACGCATTAAAACCAGCCCAGATGGCGTTTTTATCACAAGAATGCCTTTCATTGCAACATGTGCTTAAGTGTCTACAGTGGAAAAAATATGCAGTACTACTTTGCATGACTCAAAGAAGTACCAAGATCAACTGATTTCCTCCCAAAATATAATAAGAAAAATTCACTTTGATGCGTGACCAATAATAAAGATAGAATAATCAGATTTATGGCTAATTTTAGGCAATCAAATCTGTTTAAGTGAGTTGTGTCTCATTCTCCAATAACACTTTATTATTAGTCTACATCTCCAAAGCTCAGCTCATGCTCTGTTCCACCTTCTGATGTCATGTGGTGATTGTTTCCAAGTTAACAGAAATCCAGGGACGAAATGATCAAAAATGATTCTAGTGAAGGTGTGACATTACAGGGTGGAACAGTGTTTTCTGTTTGAGAGAAGAACTCAGCCTAAATATACAGGGTTTGATGTGTTCTTGTAAGGTTAAGATTAGCCTTTATAGTCCCCATAAGGGAATTTGTCTGCATTTGACCCTTCACTGCTTCTAGGGCATCTCCTCAGAACCTCCATAATCTTGTTGCTAGATTTGGTTAAACATGTGTGGCTGAAAACACAACGTTAAGGATTTTTCTGATGAGGGAACAACATTATAACATAGATCAGAATATATAGGCCTATCCCAGTTTGAAAGAATAAAGCATTGTCACCCCAGATTGTAAAATGCACAAGTTTGGACACAAAGATCTGTTATAATGAACCAGTGCAGGAGAAGAGTCTGTGTGACTTTTACACTATTGGCGTTTTCTGCAGCATAGCATTAGTTGATTTTCTATAATGATGACCTTTATCGCAGCCATATACCAACTGTCACCACCACTCTCACATCACCACATCTCTGGTCTATCCTCCTCTATTACTGGGATAGACCATTTTTCTCACTCATCTGCTAACTCCTCTCCTCCCTCCCTCCTCCACCCATCCTTTACTTCTTTTCTTCCATCTCCAACCATCAACCATTCCAAAGAGTATACATCATACTGTGACGACCCCAAATGTTTATCGCCTGGTAAAAAAAACAAATACAAATTCTAACATTTTTTTCCAAGTGTGAGTTCAAAACTGC
Source organism: Odontamblyopus rebecca (assembly GCA_030686955.1). Lineage (NCBI taxonomy): Eukaryota > Metazoa > Chordata > Actinopteri > Gobiiformes > Gobiidae > Odontamblyopus > Odontamblyopus rebecca. The sequence continues at coordinate 19,979,807 of CM060673.1, forward strand.
ATGTTGTCTTTGTTAATCTCTGTAGTTTAAAGGTGCATTGTGTAACTTTTCTGATGGAGATGTTATTGCTTTGTCTGGAATGTTTCACAGTACGGCATTAAACCTTCATGGAGACCAAACCAGACGAGGTTACAGGTCAGATCCGTGGAGAGGCGACCCCGCTCACAGTTAGAATACCTGTTTTTCTAGTTATTTTTGAGCACCTGTAATTGAATAAATGTAAAGTAGAGCTGTATAATGTCATAATGTAGAACAGAGGCAGAGTAATGACATCTCCATAGAAACAAGCAGGTGGCGGACCCCTTACAAAAAAATTTCATAGTGCACCTTTAAAATAGAGTTGGAGCGAAGGTCAGATTTCTGTGGTAGAATTTGTAAATTTTTTGACCTGGTTTATGGTTAATATATCTCTGAAATGAATGGGCCTATCCACATGAAACAAAAGCCGGCAGAAAGTTCATTGTCTTCTCACTTAGCACAAAATGTCTACACAATGGTTTCAAAAAGTGGTGCCAATATTCAACCCCAAAGACTTTTTAAATATATTAATATGGCAGGTTTGTGGACGTGATCCCAAACAGTAACAATTAAAGTGCCTATGACAGGTTCGACAGGTTAGACATTTTAATAAAGCACAGTTCATGCTCGTTTTCCCAATTTGGACATTTTTAGGTTTAAAATTGTACTTCCTGGTTGGAAATTGTGAGATCACACTAAGGAATTGACATCACAGCTTTATTTTGTTGAAATCAAGTTTAAAGAATCAGGAAAAATGTCTTATGTGTAAACACTGTCTCACCTTTGGATCAAATTCTCCCTAGTGCGATGCCATCAATATGTTTTAGAACTCTCTATTTCCTGTAATTTTCAGCATATATACTTTTTACTTTTCTTCACAAATTGCTTCTTGTTTGGTGTAAAACTAGCATTTATATTTACAATAGTTATGATCTCACCAAATTAAGTCAAAATTAGAAAATCATAAAAATCTGTCATATGCACTGTAAGTTGAACATTAGTGGATCATGAGGACATTTCTTACAAAAACAGTGAACTTCCCATAGAGTTACAAAGGCCCCAGCCCTGCTCAAGAAATTATGACATAATAAAATTCTACCACATGAAGCAGCCTGTTTTGAGGAGACTGAATTACCTGAAATGAGAAAATGACTAAGCTCGATAATGCAATTAGTATGATCGCAGCGGGTTGATGATGTGGCTGTCAAAAGAACAAATGGCTCACTGTCACTTGGCGGGCGACAACTGTGTTTGAGGATTTGGGAACACAAATACCACCTGCTCGTGCCTAAAATGGTCACTAGCTTTAGCTCATTAGAATGTGTGACGTGCTGTGAATCAGACCTGACTTCTCATAGTATTGTTGTTTCATTGTTTGCCATTTGCTTTTGGTTACACATTATAGCGAATGTTTGCAGTCTTGTCAGTTAATTCATTCTTGTGAGCTGATGTCTTGCTCAAGAAGTTAACAAAATTAGGAATCATTTTCATGCAGCAAATTGTTTTAAACTTTTAAATCTATTTTCTTGTTGTTTTGTTTATTTTCTTCGATTTTGGCTTGTTTTTTGAAAAGGCTATAGAATATTAGGACAAAGGGCTGGTTTTTGGTCATTTTGAATTGTATTTTATATTTTGTATTGCATTTTGTATTGTATTGCAAAAGCGTAAAACGTGGCGATATGATGTGGTGAAATAAATATCAAAGGTGCACTGCGCAACTTTTCTGGTGGAGTATTTGCTACCTACTTGTGTCCATAGAGATGTTCCATTGTCTGATATTAAGCATTTACATCATTTATTCATTATGGGTGTTTCTATTGCTCAAAAATACATTAACTGGGTTTGTGAATAGTGGCGACTCTTCACAGATCTGAATTGTAATGTAGAGTAGTGCTGGAACCTGCTTGTCTCCCTCGTGATAGATTTAGGTTTAATCTATACTGTGGAACATTCTAGACAAAACATTAACATTTCCATTGAAACAAGCAGGTGGCTGACCATCTACTAGCAATGTTACGCAGTGCACCTTTACTTACAGACTTAACCAGTAGTTTTCAAGTTCCCATTTCAGATTTTGCGATATGACCATATCTCATAACAGACCAATCTATTTACATGCACTCACATTTCAGTAATAGCTCCATAAGAAAATTCAAATTAAATCCTTCCCTTGATGAAAATTCATTTTATAACATGGTCTAAAAGCTTTAGGTGCTTTAGATGTTACCGCATGCACTGTCGGGTAGGTTAATTTGGGATGAGCGATACCACAATTTTAAGCTACTATTTTGTAAGTAGCATTGTAAAAAATACTTACTAATTACGATACAGTCAATACTTTATGATTCAACTTTTCACGATAGTACTTGTTGGCCTAAACTTATGGGTGAAAGCAGTTCAATTAATAAAAAAAAGGATCAAAAGGACAAATTGAACACCTGACCCAGACAGGGACGTGCACAGGAATTTTGAGGGGTAGTTGCTCTGACGTGAAGAAAATGGCACCGTACCGCTTGCCAAACTTAAATACTGTGTTAAGTACTGTGATAAAACTTATACATTTTATTTTCCCTGCAATTCTGGAGTTTCCCAATAGATGACGCACTCTAGATACATTGATGCATAAAATCTAATTATCCATATTGGCCCGTAACAGAGTGCCCAAGGGTAGAACTATATATTGAACACGTCTTCCTCACTCATGGTCAGAAAACCTTCCCATAAAGCACTGCGGCCAAGTATATATCTAGTGTGCGCACACAGCACCTCCTCTTATACGGCGCGCGCTGCACCTCCTCTTGTACGGCGTGGACACCGCGCGTGGATCGTGTCTTGTCGTGTTGCTGCGTGGACCGTGCTTCCTCCTGTGCGCCTCTAAACCAGAACTAACACCAGGACTAAGACAGGTCTAAAGCAGGTCTAAACCAGGTCTAAAGCGGATCTAAAACCAGGACTAAACAAGCATTAAATCAGGACTAAAACCAGGTCTAAACCAGGACTGCAACCAGGTCTAAACCAGGACTAAAACCAGGTCTAAACCAGGTCTAAAACCAAACAAGAATGTGCAGGAGGTGGTTGCTCCATTCATGTAGTTTTAAAAAGCACGACAATATCAAGTAATCCAAAGTATTCAGATTACGTTACTCTCTTAAGTATTTTAATGGATTATGTTACAAACTACATTTTGGGGTCTGTAATCTGTAATCTGTAGGGAATACAGTTTAAAGTAACCTTCCCAACACTGTCAACAGAATTATCAAATGTGTCAATGAAACGGAATTCAAAACCTCTGAAGTGGAAAATCATCGGCCCTAAATATGGTGCACAAGTTGAATTGAGACGTTTGAAAATGCCACATGTAAATCGTTGGATCCTGCAAGTTATTTTCGGTTTAGGCCTATTTGCTGGGCTGATGTAGTCAGACCAGAACACTCCATCCATCTGCTCCTGGTCCGGCTCTTCCATCAAATTTTAGACCCTTTGTGGCCCTCGAGCCAAAAAGTTTGCCCACCCCTGCGTTAGAAGTTGAAAAAAGTGAACTTTTGGTGTGGGCCGCGCCGCGGACCGGGGCTCGGGACTCACTCCGCGAGACCGGGGAACTTCGCCGGCCCAGGGCTCTCCGCGGGGCTTGTGGGTAATCTCTTTTTACTTTGCGCGCGCAGGCTCGGGTGCTGGTCGCGTGCAGCTCTGTGGCTCTGTAAACAGAACTGAGCCCCTCCCTCCAGACTGGCACTCGCACGGTGCAAGTGAATGAGGCGACTATTTTATTTTCAATTTCAAATCTAGACATAGGCATTTTCATACATGAAAACCTGTATGCTTCGACCGAAAAAAAAAAAAAAAAAAAAGATATATATATTCCCCCCCCCCCCCCTCGGATGGGCAACTTCAGTCGAGGAGGCCATACAGGCAGTTGCCAGGGCAACCAAAGCAACCCCCCTCTACACGTCCCTGGACCTAGAACTGATACCGAGCAAAATACTATATACTCACTCTGTGTGGACTCAGCATTATATTATCAATACTTCAATACTGATACTCCCATCTGTAATTTGAGTGACATTTAGCAGCAGGCTGAGCAAAGTTGGAGTAAGAGTTAACTTGACTCTGTGTTTGTAGAGCTGATCCCTCTGCAGCTCGGAGGCTTCCACTGTTTAATGAGGGCTGAAGTGGCTCTGGTGTATTTCAAGTGTTTACCCAATGGTTGTATGGGGCCACATTCTTTGAAGAGCATCACACAGCAGAAGAAGAAAATAGTGTATCACCGAAAAGTTTCTGCCATTCAAGCTACTATGTGTTTGAAAAAGCGCTGTCATTTTACACAAGCTTAGAGTATTGACACTGAAAGATCGCGCATTTTGTTAACGGGATCAGCTCTGAAACATTTTAACAGAATCAAAACTCATATGAAACAAATTTATCTTTTCTATTGCCGTCTGCAGGACACATTACCAGTCAATCTCCTGAGCCGAGGGAACTGAACTACACATCTCACTAAATCCAAGTCAGAAGTCCGTGGAAAGACTTGCGCAGTGGAATTATGGGTAATTTTGTGGAGTAAATATTTCCAAGCTGACAATGACAGAAAGCCAGACTGAATTTTTAATCACAAGCTTTCCTCAAACGCTGACATTTCAATAAAGGGCGATATTTGTAAATGAGCAGAAAGAAGCCGCTGTGGACAATAGAAGAATACTGGTGTGGCTTTCTTCTTTGTGTTGGCTGACAATGCGGAGATACAGATACTATAAATAGACGAGATAAACAGTGCAATGGAAGAGTATTTAGTAAAAGACTAGATAAAAAGGAAGAAAGTGTATTGCAAATGTACCAAATTGTGTTTTAAAAACATCTATTGAATTCTCGGATATTTGCCATTGGCCTACTTTTTAAATATTCACACTGAACTTCAAATGCTAATTGTAAAAATCTAAACTAAGCTGGGTATATCAGATAATGTGCACCACTTACTGGGTTTTAATGATATCACAACATTCTAACATATAGACTTATAATGAACTGAAATGCAAGCAAAATAGTTTTGTTGTAGTGTAACAAGTTTAGTTATCGTGTTCAATGTTTGTGGCTTTTCTTAAAGGGTCCATATTAGGCTATTTTATAATCTATGTTATAATTTTGTTGCCTTATATCAAAAACATGTGGAGTTGTGTTTTGCTTCAGTCACACATGTTTAATACCTTGTATATTTAGGCTGCACTTTTCTCTCAAATGGAAAACACTCTGTTCCACCTTGTGATTTGGCAATACAGGAAGTGCTCCACTGTGTTTCTAAACTCCATACATAGAATCATTTGAACAATTTCAGCCTTGGAATTACTCACCTCTACTGAACAGAAGGTAAACGGTAGCTGTTAACTTAAAAATTACAGCTTCATGACATCACAAGGTGGAACAGAGCATTTTGGGCTTTGGGGATGGAGACAGACTAATAATAAACATGTGTGACTGAAATAAAACACAGCTCCAAGTATCTTTTTGAGGAGATAACAACATTCTAACATGGCTTAAAGCTCACAAGAGTCAGTCAAAAGGACCTAAGTAAAATGCATAAAATACCATGATATCAATCAGGAAAAGTGACTATTGCCCCCCAACTGGGAGAATGAATAGCAGATTGAATGGTCTGTAACTGATACACATAATGATTACTTAATTTGTATGTCAATTCTAGCTAAATCTTAACAATGTAATTTACTCATGTTCGAAGGCCATAATCTGTTTTACAAAGAACTACCAGGATACAGTAGAAATGCAGATGCAAGGAACGAATGGATCTAAACAAAGTGATGAAAATGAGAAAAAGCGCGAGAGAAGACTTGACGGTAGGAAATAGCGTCTGCCTGTTATCATGGCTTTCCAGCTCAGATCCGTCTCTATCCACTTGTTTGCCTTCTGTTCCGCCCAGAGCTTACCCACAATCCCATGGGCTTCTCCGTTTCATCCCAGCTGCAAAATTTGGATTTTTCATTTGTGTCCTTTGTGCTTTGTCATTTTGATGTGTCTGCTATATGCTACTGCTCTTGAAAAACAACCTCAAAATGTTAAGAGCCAGATAGAAAAGGAGAAGAAGACTTAAAACTTAAAAGAGGTTTGAGGGATTGAATTTCATTTTATGGATAAACACAGGATGGATGTGAGGAGCTGACTGAAAGCGCTCGTGACATGACAGGTTTTCATCTTGGTTTGGTAGAATATAAAATGTGGTAAATTTATATAGTTTCACATCAGTTAAGTGGCAGTTTGTGGAAAAAGGTTTGAGTAGAAAGTAAGTGTCATATCTGCAGCTAACAGAAAATGTCAAATGAAAGAAAACAAGGCAAACTGTTTAGTAAAATCTTAAATGTAATCATGTTAAAGGTGCATTGTGTAACTTTTCTGATTTAGGTTCCGTCGAATGATTTTTTACGTGAAAATGTTATTGCTTGGTCCGAAATGTTTCACAGTATGGCATTAAACCTTTCTATCTTCAAGGAGACCAAACCAGACCAAGTTACAGGTCAGATCTGTGGAGAGGCGACCCCACTCACAATGAGAATGGCTGTTTTTCTATGTATTTTTGAGCTGTTAAACCACCTGTAATTGAATAAATGTAAAGTAGAGCTGTTTAATGCCATACTGTGGAACATTCCAGAGCAGAGCAATGACATATCCATAGAAACAAGCAGGTGACGGACCCTAAATCAGAAAAGTTATGCAATGCACTTTTAACTACATGTTATAGTGAAATGACTAGTCTAACCTGCCATATACACTTTAAAGGGAGTGATTCATGAATCTATTTCTGGCATTTTCGCTCTTCTGGTGAACCGCCAATCACAGAAATGTCAAAGCATAATGAGCTATTTATGACCAGGATGTACGGTAGCCCTCCCTCGTCCATAGCCAATAGACGCACACCAACACAGCCCAGGGGAGGCCAAATTAGAGCGGCCGGCAGAGATGGAGCAAAACAATGGCTTTAGCATTTGGAGCCCACCGTCCTCACAACATCCATCCATCCTATCCATGTGCTGATTCATACGCTCCAGAGAGAGAAGAGACACCTGCAGGAACACAGAGCACAGGGAGATCTGACGCACACACAGCCTATAGAGACAAATGACAAAGAATGTACATAATGAGAGAACAGGAGCGTTACACGGGTGCTTCTGGAAAATACTAAGGATTTTCTGGATTTTTAGATGATTATTCTCGTGGTATTTCTGGTTTTCAGTGACAGTTAAAGTGAATTATTTTTATATTTTAATGGCAGCCAGACCATAGGTATCAGTGCAAACCTATACTGGCTAAATTAGGACTAAACTGGGAAGTGGACCTGCATTAGACAAAACCATGTCTATATCAAGACTAAACCAGGATGAAACCAGCTCCAAACCAGAACAAGTATGAATGCAACAGCGATTTGACTTAAAACCTTTGCAAAACCTTCTAATTATCACAAACACAGCTAAGGATTGAGATAATTTGGGTGACAGAGGAGCATAGTACGGTAGTTAAACCCTACAACAGGAAGGTCCTAGGTTTGACTCCCATAGTTGATTAGATCTTTCTGTGTGGAGTTTGCATGTCTATATTTTTGTTGGCTGCAAAAACATCTCTGATTCTTCCATCTGATCTTCTCAAATTGTATTTACAGTAGAATGACAAATAAACCTTTCACCAAGCAAAGATCTTATACTTGATTGATCTAGAAGATGAAATGTTTGAACCTTAGATCCAAAATCAATAGTTTTTAGCTTTCTATCATGTTATAACATTATTTCATTATCAAAAATATGCCCGAAGAGGCTTAACTCAAAACTCATCTGTTCAGACTGGCCTTTTCACTTCAGCCATAACTGCACTGTCCTTGTATTTTAACTGTTGCTTTTAACTGCCTATAATGTACATTGTACTTGTTTTAAGGCGAGCTTGAGTGTCCAGAAAGGCGTCTAATAAATAAAATGTATTATTATTATTAAGATGTCATCCATGCCTGTTTGAGCAATCTCTCCTGGGCTCTATTCAAACTAAGCTACCATACGACAATTCTGCACAAAAACATGATACAAAACTGTACACCACAATTTGACAAACGTGATCCAATGTGCAGTAGTTTTTAAGTAGTTTTAGCAAGATGAATGCTGATTGTGTGATTGTGTTGTTATAGTGCCCTGAATGGGGAGTGACTTAGTGTGGGGAGTAAAGGGAGTGGAGACTGAGAACAATAGTAATACTCATAAATATAGTATATTCAAAACAATAAAAGTAACATGATGATCCAAATATGTTATGGGCCAGCAGTTAATCCCCCATAGAAGTAAAATACCTCCTCTTTAACAGAATTCAGCCAAGCTTCCTCTGAGTGCAGGAGGACTGGTTGGCTATGTACTTGTCCGTATGACTTGTGTTTGTCACTTTTAATATCAGCAGGCGAGTATGAAGATAGTGACAGCATGAGTCAGAGAGGGTCAAACCAAAATAGCTCTCCTGCTTTTGTCGCTTATTACACTCACATTTCAAATTCGGCAGAGCTACTGTGGACCTTGTTCCCAATTATTTGTTCCAGAAAAGCAAAGGACGAAGGAACCTCAAACAAGAATTTTGATTTTATTTTGTTTCAGAAGTTGGAAATCTGGACTTTCACTTTAGTATAACATTATAAATAGCAAATTCAATTAAAAAGGGGCAAAAAACAAACAAACTTCTTCTAAACTGTACTGATTATAACACAACTGGCCATATTCTGCAGGTTGTAAATGTAGTATTATGATGCCAAATTGTACAGGCTATATCTTCAGTACTCACATCAGACAAACCATTATACTAGTGAATGAACATTAATTATGTTGCCATGGTGACTGCATACCTCACAAACTGAAAGAACATCTAATGCGTTATAAGTGAGAAAAATAGACCCCATTATCATGGACTAGACTCAAGTACGAACATGTGTCTTGAGTTGCAATTTAAATGAATTTATTTCTCCTTTGCCTGGCCTATAGTGTAGACTTAATATAGTTCTAGGTTAATATTAAGGCACTTTATTGTCCCCTAAAAAAGTGGTCCTCTGCATTTGCCCCTGTTGAGTTAGGCTTGGTCAGGACTACCTCAACTGGAGGATTTTATGTATTGTGCCAAAAATTATAAACACTTAAGACTGTATATTCTTTAAGCCTGGTTTTAAAACGTCAGCACAATCTCTCATCTATTTCAGGATTGCCTTTCCACAGATCTGTCTTTTAACTTAGTCTGGTGGCTTCATTTGTCTCCATGGAAATAGATTTTTTTATACCATACTGTGGAACTTTTCAGGCAGACCACCGGGAGTGTACCTTTAATTATTTTTTTCCTCTTGTATCTTCGTGCTATCACCTCAAACAGAAACCTTGACCGGCTCATGGCAATCTCCCAGCCTCACCTCTGAGTGTGATAACTCCATGAGAAAATGTCCGTGTCCATGAAAATATCCCAAAATATATATATATAAAAAAGAAAAATGGCAGTAAAATATGAGATACCACCAGATTCAACTGAGAGAATATGCCTAAAATTCATTAAATAAAGCAGATTTAAGTGTTTTTCAGGATTTACTCAGGTTATATTAGGTGTCTTTGTATGACAGCAATTAGTGTTTTAACGTCATCTCAAAAACATTATTGGTTTTAGTTTTCTTCTCCCTTGTCAGCCTTAATTACAGAGACATCCACAGATTCTTAGATAGGTCTCTTCTCTCTGTAACAGCCACGGTTAGCGGTAAGTGGCCCGTCTATGATTGATCCATCACAGCTTAAAGAACTCATTTCTGCTATGGTTGGAGGCAAATATGGATTACAAGTGTTGCATAATATTACATTTACTTAAATTTGGACTGGATAATTTTTGTTTATCTAATTATAATGTTCCACGGTATGACATTCAACAGATCTATATAGGATTTATCCTTTACAGGTGTTTATGTAAAAATATAATAATTCCCTCTGTGAATAGGGGCGAACCTCCACAGATCTGAATTGTAATGTAGTGTAGTGCTGTGACCTGTAGCCTGTGATAGATTTAGGTTTAATCTACACTTTGGAACATTCTAGACAAAGTGATAACATTTATTTCCATGGAGAAAAAAAGGTGGCAGACTCTCCACCAAAAATGTTATGCAATGTAAAATATGAACAATATTTTACATTGCATAACATTTCTGGTCAACAGTCAATGTTTTGGGGTTTGTTTCTTGGTCTGTTTGTGTGATAGCAAAAGATTAAAAGGGATTATGTTTTACTTTTATAAATTTACATAAAGTTAAATGAATCAATTATCTTCTGAACTGAATAAGATTTAATAGCATAGCAGACAAGTTGGGTCAAAGATCACTTTTGAGGATATTATACAGTAATTACATGATAAGTGCTAAAACAGATAATTTCAGCGGTACCTTAGTTGATTTTCAGTCAACTAATTGTTTTAGAGTTGTAAGGATTTATGTGGATCAAAGCAGAAGGGAGAAACCATGCAGAGTTAGCTGGAGATTTTGGGAGCAACTTGACAGTTTAATCCTTGCCTTTTCCCAAGTAGTTTTTGTGCAGTTTCCTAGAACCAGTTTCATGTATGCTATGATTGATTGATGCCCAGGACATGTCTTCAGTCAAACAAGAATTTCTTTAGTCAACTTTACTTCAGCCCTATAATTAACACAAGTTGGGTTAAAGTTTACATATCCATTCAGAACAGATCCACAACAGGATCTGTTCCTGAATGGATGCAGCATTTACCCCTAAAAAAAAAAAGAAAAAAAAAAGATATATAAATTTATTTGGGGCAACTCTATGAGGGAGAACGGCAATACTTTGAACAGATACAGGTGTAGACTTTATTGATTGTAATATTCTAATTTTACTACTGGGTTTTCATAATCTGTAAGCCAAATTCACCAGAATGTCAAGAAATAAAGGCTTGAAAGCTTCACTCTAGGTGCATCTGAAATAAGTGACAAAATGTGAAGTAAAAATGTGAGGACTGTAGATACCCTTTTTGAATATTTTGACAAGAACAGTTGATGTGTACTTTTGTGTGTATTTATTGTGTGCGGAGAGGGGTGAGGTGTTTTTTGTTTTTTTTTTTGCTTTTTTTTTTTAATATATATATGCTGTTGGGCGGCTTCTCATATAATTGCCAAATAAGGCCCAAAGAAGATGCTGATGTTTCTTCTTTCTGATAAAGTGAATTTTAAACTTTTCCTTTGAGGCAAATTACTGCATGGGGTAATTTCCATGATTGGACAGAACATTGGCTGAGGGCTTGTGTTTTGTGGCTGTGTTGGATCTGCATGTCCTGTGCATGACCTGTGTGATTATGCCTGCAGTATGCCGGCTTTGTTACAATTTTCTTTTGAGTTGCAAATTGACCCCCGAATGCTTGGTGATTACAGGTGATTGCATGATTTTTGTCTTTTTTTGAGAACTTGTGTGGCCCATTTGCCCACCCCCTCTGATCCTGTGTGATCCACCCTCACATTACATGCTGTCCCTGTGTTAATATTATGTTTTATGTGGTGCAGGTCTGCCCCCTCCCTCGTCCATTGGAAAAAGAGGAGTGAAGGCTCGAGGCAAGTGCTCTCTATTCTCATTCAAACAGCTATTAAATATTACGCCTGGTGTTAAAGTTTACGGCTCTCTCACGATTCATAACTTGAATCCATCTATTTAAGTCATAGCAGAATAGCTCTTGGTTAAAGTTGCACTATGTAACTTTTTTGGTGGAATTGGGTCACTTGCTAGTCTCTATGAAGACACAGTATTTCTAACATGCATTTATTCATTTCAGGTGTTTTTATTTCTCTTTTACTGCTGTGAGGGAGTTCGCCTCTCCGCAGTTCTTACCAGTAGCTCAGTAGCTTAGTTGGTTGAGTCTTCATCACTGGTAGACTGGTAAGATCCACTGACCTGTACTGCAAAAAACAAAATCCAGTCAAGTTAAAATGACTTGAATCAAGAATGTTTGATCATGATTTGAATAAATTTCACTTGACAAGTAAAATAATCTGCCAGTGGAATAAGACTTTTTGTACGTAAAATATGAAATAAAATCCAATGTTGCATAAATTAAGAAAAAATACTTATTCCACTGGCAGATCATTTCACTTGTCAAGATGAATCCACTCAAATAAAGTCAAATGTTCTTAATTTAAGTCATTTTAACTTACCCAGATATTGTTTTGTTTCCAGTGTGGTGGTGCCATTTTTGCTCCCACAGATGAATGCTGTCATTGTGTTCTTGGGCAAGACACTTAACCCACCGCGCCCCTAGTGTATGAATGTGTATGTGAATGGGTGACGTGAAGGGCTTTGAGTCCCTTGGAGGTGGAAAAGCGCTATATGAAAATGTGACCATGATGCACCTTGGGAGTGTCCATAGATTAATTCAGTGTTGTACAGTGGAAGCATGGCAATAACATCTCCATGGAGACAAGCAGGACCCTCCACAGGTTACATAGGTCAACAAAGCTAGTCACCATCTGCTATTAATTACCTTTTCATCACGTTCGAAGCATATAACATAATATTAATAAGCTTAAGGTCATAGCCTACCAGGGCCTTGTCTATACATCGTGTCTGGACTATGATAACAAAGTCAATACAACATTTAATTGGTTTGTATCAGCCTTGAAGTCAGCGCACCCCACAGTCCCTCTGACCTATTCTTTAAACAGTGATGCCATGGAAGAGAATCTTATATACAACTGTACATAAATAAATCTTTCTAGCTGTCACTTGGAGCTTGTAATTGAATTCTTATATAAGTCTCTCTTGTTTCAGCTGCTCGTCCACTGAAGGCGGCAGTGGCGGTGGCGAGTGCGGTGACGTCCGAGGAGAGCTCTGATTGGCTGCAGACTCTGTGGTCATTGGTAGCCGGGCTGGTAGCTCCCGAAGATGAGGAGGAAGGTATTCACCAGCTAACTGACCCGTTCACATGTAAGACAGCATCCCTCACAGCGCTAAACAGAACTCACTGATCTATAACACTACTGCTACGACGGCCAAAGCAGTCATTGTAAGAGTGAGAAGCACATGATAGGTCTTGGCTCTAAAGCTAATTAAATATGGGCCAACAATAGAGCTTTCCACAAGAGATGCTGTTCTAAAGTTGTTCAAGCAAACTGGAGACTTTTAATGACAAATTAAAATATCATTAATTAGTGGTTTGAATTCATTTCACGATATATTTTTGTTTCTAAATCAATTACACTAAAAATATTTCTTTCAGGTTACAGAAACATTAATTTAGACTAGTTTAAAGCCCTGACATAGCAGCAAACACTATTACCATCTTCACTCAATAAATGAAATGTGAAAATGTGAAATATGAAAAATGAACCCTTGCAAGCTGTAAGCCACGTTGAATGTTGTTATCTAATCAAAAACATACCTGGAGTTGTGTTTTGTTCCATTCACACATGTTTAACTTAGTTTGTCTACATGTCCAAAGCTCAAAATACGGTTTCACCCTGTGATGTCACATAGTGGTAGTTTTCTAATTAACAGCTTTAACCTTTAGTTCAGTAGAGATGGGCAATTCCAGGGACGGAATCAGATGATTCTACTGAAGGTATTTGGAGTTTAAAAACACAATGGAGCACTTCCTGTATTACCACATGACATCACAAGGTGGAGTGTTTTCAGTTTGAGACGAGAACTATGCAGTGTTTGTGTGTCAAATATGTGTGAATGAAACAAAACTCCAGGTATGTTTTTGATGAGGAAACAACATTACAACATCAGAAAATAGCATAATATAGCCCCTTTAAATAGGCCTATAATATATGTTATAATATGTTTTCATGTAAATATTTTATGTTAAATTAATATATACATATATTTAAAAGATCATATTAAATCTAAAGATGTTTGATTTGCATCAAGATAAAAAAAAAAAAAGGAAAAAGATGACATAAACAACAACAACATTTGATTTTTTGCATGGCTAAAGCTAACTCCAACAGAACAGATTGTGCTAGGCTAACATTAAAGCTAAAGCTAACAATTTCTGTGTTTACATTGACTCCACATGTCAAATGTATGGAACTGATGCTTTGGTTGATTTATTCTTCAGACATGCATAACAGGCCACTGACATTTCCCCATTCACCCACACAACTGACACTAATGCGTTTTGACTGTAATGCCTTAATATTAAAAAGTAACCATTTGCATAATTACAGTTAAAAGGGCTATTGTCTTGTCTTATCAATATTCAGACATTTTAGCGCCAATCACAAATTATCTCTGTTTTTCCAAGTCTAGGAGAAGCTGAAAAACTTCCAGATTCATACCATAGATCTTTGCATAACTGACTATGTCCTATTTAGCAATACACCCACGGCAGTTATTAGAGTAATGATTCAGATAATTAGATAAACATGGATAGATGAGAGTTCAGGGCTGGTACATCTTAGAAATATATTAAAAAGTCATATTTGTTACGCGCTACAGAGTCACAATTTGAATAACATAGCCTTTGCTGCAAAACACTATCGTAAAAGGGAATCCAATAAACACTGCAATGCTCTTGTTCAGCTTTTCACAGTGAGGAGCTTTGAGAGAGAAGAGAGAGAGGAACGAAGGAGAGGAGGAGAGAAGGAGAGAAGGAGGAAGAGTGGACAAGGACATAGAAGACAGGAGACAAAAGAAATGATGTACTGTAGTTTATATGACCGCTATGTTTCTGTGTCTGTTTTGAATAACGAACCATTTTGAAAGCCTATAGGACACTGTGAAAACTCTTCTGTTTGTAACTTTTGTTGATTCGAATATGTGAAAATACAATGTAAAAATGGACACTGACTTTGTTTTATTTCTATTGCGCCTGTTTTAACTGTTACTTTAAACCACTAAACCATGAAGGAGTCTAAATACATCAGCAATACCCTTACTTCTAGGTTCCGGGTTTTACAATATAATCTGGAGAAAACCGCAAAATGATCTAATTAAAAAGATAAATACATTGGATAACCCAGCAACAACTACAATTTTCTTAAAGGTGCACTATGTAACTTTTGGGTCCACCATGTGCTTATCTCCATAAAGATGTTATTGCTTTTTCCTGGATTTAATCACAGTATGGCATCTATCTCTATCTATCTCCATAGAAACAAACAAGTGACACCACCAGTCCAAGGTAAAGGTCAGATTTGCAGCCTGCTGACAGAATCCAAGTTTTTCGAGGTACAACACCTGCAACTGAATAAATGCAATATTGATTTGTTTAATACTGTGGAACACTGACGGCAAAGTAAAAACATTTCCATAAAGAAAAGCAGAAACAGACCTCACCCGAAAAGTTACATAGTGCAGCTCTGAAGGCAAGTGTCAAAAGCCTTAAAAAGCATTGAAGATAATACAGTTTGGGAAATATACAACTGAATGAACGTAATATAAAAATGTTAAAGGATGTGTGATGCAATCAAGGCCAAAAATATTTTACAGAGTATTCAGATCTGAAGCTTCACTTTCTTTTAGACAAACTCACATGTTCACTCTGAAGTCATATTTTTCATCTGTCCTTGTAGAATATGTGTTTTTTTTCCTAACGTGACCGCTCACCCTGACATTTTCAGAGTTATAAAGTAATAACAGGTATCTTGTAGAAAAGATGAACATTGATGCCCGGAGGACGCAGACATTACGCAGATAAGAAACGATACCCCACGGCAAGTCTGTCTCATATCAGCCCGCCGTGTGACTCCAGAGGGACCCTGAATGTGGCGCAGACAAGGAGAAAATACCAAATCTGAAAATTCATCATTCTGTTCTGAGATAAAGAGGACCTGCTGTACAGTTAAAGGAAAAACAGCCCTGGATGCATTTGAGAACAGGGAAAATGAACTGAACTGCATGTAATAAGATGCATATAAGAACTATATTGAGTACAGTACATGCTATGACAAAAAATACATAACTTGAATAATACTTCAATCCAATATTTGTCAAGGCAACAAAAAGGTGCAGTTTTGAAGATAAATTTGATGTGAATCATATGCTTGGAGGCAGTGGCGGCTGGTGGTAATTTTTAGAGAGGGCATAGGCCAAAATTATAAATATATATTATAAATATACCATATTTTCTGGACTATAGAGTGCACCGGTATATAAGCCACATCCACTCTATTAAAAAAAAAAAAAAAAAAAAAAAGATATACAAGCCGCAACCGGGCTATAAGCTGCTGAAAAATAGCTGTTGAAAAATTTGAAATTTACTGCATATACAGAACGATTTTTCACAGTAAATGTACATTTATGTACCTGAACCTGTTTAACACGGCAGCAACTGTGCTGATTAAAATGAGGTCAAAAACAGAAAACAACTGGTAATTGATTAGCTTCATTTCTCCTGTGCAGTGAAACCACAAGACACTTTAATCATCTTCACTGAAACCATTGACCCAAGCTTACGTGCAGCAGCACGGTAGAGATCTGTGCGGGACAGAATTTCCCCGCTCCCGCATTCTTCAGTTCCGCTCCCGCCCGCTCTCACGTCGTGCGGTCACACTCCCGCCCGCAATAAGCTTTCAGAATGTGTCCCGCGCCGCACTGTTTTGTGTTGGGTCCCGCAGAAGTGCAGGGCTCTACAGCGGTTTCCTTCCCGGAGCAAGATTGAAGCCTTCAATTTAAAACTTGCATCATACAAACGCCTTCGTGTGCTTTTCATGATGAAGGGGTGAGGATTTGAAAATAATTACCAGTTAGTAATTTGTTGTGCTAAATAAAAAGTAGTGTATTCTTCTTTGCATTAATTTTCCGTCTATCTTGTTTTTGAAATTCTGGTTAGAGCGCCCCTAGCAGTGGAAGAAAAATCCACAGAATAACCGCACCTTTGTAAAAGCCGCATGGTTCAAAGCCTGGGAAAAAAGTAGCGGCTTACAGTCCAGAAAATGTGGTATGTATTACATATAGGCCAGTGGTTCTTAACCTGGGTTCGATCGAACCCCAGGGGTTCGGTGAGTCAATCTCAGGGGTTCGGCAGGGGTCAAGACAAACATTCAACTCATATGATTCGTGATGACACGCCCCGTTTGGCCATTATTAGCTGCAGTAAATATTGTGCGTACAATAGTCTGTGACTGTCATGTAATTTCTTTCTTAATATTTTCCCTTCATACTAACTATGTCGAGCAAAAGAAGAAAGTGGTCGGACGAATCTGTGCAATATGGATTCACATGTGTGCACCAATAAAATATATATATACCTATCTTTTGAGTTTGAAAAAAACATATATTTTTTTTCTAATTAAGAAGGGTTCGGTGAATGCGCATATGAACCTAGTGGGGTTCAGTACCTCCAACAAGGTTAAGAACCACTGATATAGGCTATATAGTATTATAACGTTATTTTGGTCACTATTGGCTGAACTATATCTATCAGAGCACAACGAACAGCCATGTGCAAAGTTTACGACACAATGTAACACACCGCTCACACCCTGCCCCAATAATAACCTACGCCCTCTACTGACCAGCCGCCACTGGCTGGAGCTCGTACGTCTTGACAGGTGCATAAAAAGTTCTCAGAATTATGGTATCAATGTGGTCAACTGAAAGTACATTACGTTAACCTTGTACAGCACCATGGATTCTCGTTATATTCATGAGTTCACAAACTTATGAGACTCCATCTTGGAGTGCGCCTGCTGTATGGTTAATTGGGCAGATGACCAATCACAACATTGAGCAACATTGAGGTTTGTGCCCAAACAAACCAAAACAAACGATGTCAACAGACGTACTTCAGCCTATTCCACTTCTTTACATAGTCTATGATTGGCACTTAAAAAAAGTAATGAAATAGATGCAATATACTTTTAATGCAATACTGCAGGACACAGCAGGCAAAACATCTCCATAGAAACAAGCAGGTGGCAAACAGTAATACACATAAAACTGTAAAAACTATAGAAGATTATAGGCTACGCAAGAAGCACCCACAATTTCTCCTCTGTCCCAATGTAAACAGTACAGAGGAGACAGCAAAAATGACAGCAAAAATATTATTATTCATTAATGTCCTTGATTAAAATTCGAAGTATATACTGTTCTGATGCATTGTGTCACCTGCTATAACAACCTTGCTAGGTGTTTTTGAGTTGTCCTTCCAGGCTTCTGTACAAACAGTTCTGCTTTGTTTACCCTACATTTTCCAGCATAGCAGATTGTCATTAAAGCTCCGGTATAAGACCCTGCTTTACTGGTGTGCATGAAATTATAAAATCAATGGTCTTTAACAAACAATTTATGCATTCATTATTTTCTGCACATGCCCAGAATTCTTTATGTCATTAAGGGTCATATATTTCCAGCAAAGGGCGGTATTCTCATCACTCTTATCTCATTACCTCCATTACATTATTCAGCAATGCAATTTCCCATGGCACATGAAAGCATCTTCATTGGGGCTCATTGTCTGACGGCGACATTAGTGCAAATATAAATAAGGTTACATTCATGTTTAATTAAAATGGCCTGTCCCGCGATCTGCTTCAGGGGTACGCAGTAATGGAATTAAAATGAAATCATAACTTTATTACTGTGCTAATGGACACACAGGAGCTAACCAGCAGAGGAGCGGAAATCCTTAATAACTTGATACGATATTATGAAACTGAGCTTAAGTGCTGGACGTGGTTAAAGTGAATGTGAATTTTTCCATTAGTGACATAGATGAAGATGGATGGAGTTTCTCAAACAGCAGGACAAAGCCGAGCGGTCGGTTCTATAACTTAAAGGTCCTATATTATGCAAAATTGACTTTTGTGAGCTGTAAGGCATGTTCGAATGTTATCTAATCAAAAACATTAATTTTGTTTCATTCACACATGTCTGAGTTACCCTTTATTATTAGTCTAGCTACATCTCCAAAGCTCAAAATGCTCTGTTCAACCTTGTGATGTCATGACATTAACAGATCTCAGAACTGATCTTTGAATAGATTGCACAATGACTGCACAGTTCAACTCCCGCCCAGTGAAACGTAGATCTTTTTACTGTAGCTTTGTTGATGTTACAATTTGAGGGGTTTTTTGCATTTTAAACCAATTATATTTAAGGTCACTGCTTGCAATTACAGCGGTTTACAATTTTGTTTTGAATAGCACAGTATATTGATGGATAATATGTTCGTACAGAAAAAAAAATACAAAAAATAAGAGCACAGGTTTGCGAAACTTGTATTTTTCATGTATTTTTTGCTTTGTTTTCAGTACTCTCAAGGACGTCTGTTTTTATTTACAGTTTCAATCTCCCCACTTCAAACCATGATTCAGACAGCCTTCATTGTTCATTAGTGCTGGAGATGGAAATGGCATTCAAATTCATCAAGAGCCTAATATGATTGAAAAGTGTACTTAATCTTTGAGTAATTGGCAAATAAAAAAAAACTGACGCACAAACACATACCTGGATCAAGATACTCAGAAGTGAAAACCATGAATAATGCATTGCCGTTTTTCCTAGCCTGGGGAAGAAGCTTTTACACATAATTTGTTGCTTTAATTTATTTACACAACCTGGCAACCTCGGCCCTGGGGCAAGGAGGACTGCACAGAGGTGAGAGACACACAAGAATACAGGCCAGGAGTGACAGCGAGAAGTCAAAGAGGGACAGAGTCGAGTCTAAAGTGAAAAATAAAATGAAGCTCATATGTTTTTATGCAAATAGCACACTGTTCTTCTCACATAGTCACAAAGAAAACATTAAATATGCAGTGATAAAGCCACGGACAAGCTGTTTCTCCTTGTGATGCCTGATTCACACTGAACATAGAGAAGAGCTTTTTACTCAAGGACTGAGTACATGGGTTTGAACAAAATACTTAGAGGTCCACTCTGTGACTTTTCTGGTGGAGGGTCTACAAATTTCATCTTGAATGTTCCACAATAATGCATTAAGTGTATCTATCTCCAAGGAAACTAATAGGAGACGTCACTAAACCAAGTCGCTGGTCAAATTTGTGGTATTTCTGAGCAATAACAAACAACTATGATGCAAGATAGAAGTTTAATGCCATACTGTGGGATATTTCAGGCAAAGCAAACATGTATCTTCCACCTAAAAATGCATTTTAGATTCCTTAAAATGTTACTTGCCAATCGAAAATAATGGAGCAACCGGGTGACTTGAGAAAAATAAGTGAACAAATGAGCCGGCGTTATAGTTTGATGGGGCAGTAGGTCATGCAGCTGATATCAATAGCATTGTCTGGGGGTGTGATGCTAACTGTAAGCTCTGCTCTGTTTGAGGCTTTATTAGACTGTAATCTGTGCTTTATTTTAACACAATCTGTCCATAACGAACTGACTCAGCTGGAGCTACAACTCATCTGTACTGCTAAACAAATCTCTCACATAAAATGACAGTCACAAGCTAGCTAGCATTAGCCAGCAGTTTTTCAGTTACTCACACGCATCATTTTTGTTGAAAATCAAATACCTAAACAGGACCATCAACTCTCGTATCACAAGCTCCTGAAAATGTGTTGTTTAAACCCATTTAGTGTTTTTTCTTGAGTTTTCAGACAATCTTTGAACCTTTTTGACAGTGTGTGCATTGTGTCACCATGGCAACTACTAAACATCCCACCACTAGAGATACAGGTAGAACACCCCCAGCATGAAGTCACTGCAAAGTATCAATTGATTATCTGGTGGTTGCAGGTTTGATTCCCTCTTATATTAACAGTGCCTACTATATTGTTGTGTCCTTGGGCAAGACACTGACTCCACATTCCCTGCCTCCAGTAGAGGTGCATGAGGAACAGCTGAGTGGTTTTATCTGCTTCGAGCGTCCAATACAAAACCACTGTGTACAACTGCTTTTTCAAATCCAGTTATGAGCCACAATCCCAAGTTAGATTTCTGACATAACAGGTTTTAGAGTCCTTCTTTTTTATTGAGATCTCCCTTTCAGTATAAAGTGTTTGTGTGTCCTATTACCAGCCCCGAGCCTGGCGCATGTGTGGATGTTTAATTCAGAGAGTGGAAACAGCAGCCCCTCCAAAGACACACATCTCAGTCGCCTTAAGCCCAGATCACTGTGAGTGCTGTGGCTTTCATGTCCTCGCTATTTGCTCATGTTTACACTTGATGAAAACGGCCTGCATATACTTCTATTGGGTACAAGTACTGCACTCAACTCACAGAATAAAGCACTGGAAGGGGATTATATGTGCAGTACTGTCTAGCACAAAGGTAGTCCATTATTCCAGTCACAGCAGGTGCTTGGGAAGATTTTAAAAAAAGAGAAAATAAAGGTTACGGTTTGTAGCAGTGGCTTTTGGGAAGCTTTTATCTTTATTTGGGGATGATTTCTCAAGTTATACAGAGGCTTTTTTCCAGTTTCACGTTAAGGTTAAAGTTTGACATACACTTAATATTGGTGGTGCCTATATGAATTATTTTGTTGTGAGTGGATCATTTCATATAGCTACATATAGTTACACTATTTTCTGATCTATTTTATAATGTTGTTTCCTCATCAGAAACATACCTGGAGTTGTGTTTTGTTTCATTCACACATGTTTAACACACAAACTCTATATTTAGGCTGAGTTCTTCTCTCAAAAGGAAAAGACTCCTTGTTCCACCTTGTGAGGTCATGTGATAATACAGGAGGTGCTCCAATGCATTTTTAAACTCCAAACACCTTCACTAGAATCATTTTGATATTTCAGCTCTGGAATTGCCAATCTCTACTAAACTGAAAGTAAAAGGTAGCTGTGAACTTGAAAACTACTATTTCATGACATCACAATGTGGAATAAAGCATTTTGAGCTTTGGAAATGTGGACAGACTAATAATGAAGGATTACTCAAACGTGTGAACAAAACACAACTCCAGATATATTTCTGAGGTGGAAACAACATTATAGCATGGAATAAACTCATTAGAGTTATGTTGTGTACTAAAGCACCTTTAAACAAATTTTAATTGTAATTACAATAAATGCAATAAAATGATGGATACAAAAGCCATCTCTTACAATACAATATTTCTACAGTGCTGTTGTTATTCTTTTATAATAGCTCACAATCAGTTATGATTGCAAAATGCCTTCATGCTGGTTTAGATAATTGCCATTTGGTAACAAGATCCATCCAAATACTTTCTTGTCAACATCTACAATAAATGGTACCACATTATAATAACTTAGTGAAGCATGTACTAAGATTTAATTCATAACACAAAAGTGGCTTAAAGGTGCACTGCACTGCTTGTTTCCATGGAGACGTCTTTGCTTTGCCTGAAATTTTGTACAGTGTGGCATTAAAGTCAGATCTGTGGAGAGGTGACTACGCTGACAAGAAGAATGTTTTTAAGGTTTTACCAGTAAAAATACCTGTAATTTATGTAGTGTAAAATAGATATGTTTTCTGGCATACTGTGGAACATTCCAGGCAAAGCAGTAACATCTCCCTGGAGACAACTGGGTGGTGGACCCTCTACCTGAAAAGCTGCATAGTGCACTTGATGTTTAGTACCTACTTAAGGGGTTCTTAATAGAGTGTTTGTTCATGTTTTGGTAAGGCTATTAAAAGTTATTTGTGTTAATAAACTGATAAACACTTAGATCTGATCCATATATAAAACCATAAGCCACAACATCAGGCTCCGTACTGTCAAACATTCCCAAACAAATCCAAAATGACACTCTGACTTCTTGTAGCTTGCGTGGCCGATATTACACTCACTGTTTGTGGACCTGAACCTGTTTTGCTCTCCTCCTCTGTCACAGCCGCTCTGAAAGGTAATCTTCTTCTCCATGGCTCTGCGGCGATCAAAGACACTATCCTGTAACAAAAGCCCACGCAGCGCCCCCTACCAGCGGGCACAAGGCGGGACTCACTGTCACTACACACAAACTACATCTGCCTGTCGATTGATGTCGTGTGTACACTCCCTTTACAAAGCCTGGATCCCACTGAGAAGGAGGGGATTTAACAATGGGCATATACAACCGGGAAAAAGCAAGTATATAGAGTTGTGTGATTGTAGGATCACACCCACGCAATTACTGAAGAAAATACAATGTTTTTAGCCCCAGCCCACGACTAATACTATCACTATCGCTATGAGATGTTTACTAAGAGGTATTGTAACACTTTATGATAATTTTTCAGCCAGTGAGTTTAGATCACGCTGTGTCTTCAATATGGTTGCACAATAAATGTCATCGTGAGAAGGTGGGTAGGTTTTAGTCACAGCATGAGGGGGAGGGTGTAAAAACATCTAGCATGAGCTGTCCCTGTGCTCTGACTCATTTTAGATACAATACTGGACACATCTTTTTGTTATTCTTGTTGAAACTCTATCCGTCTGCCTGTTGGTTTATATAAGTAGGAGTTGACCAGTCACTCTTTTGGTTCTCCTGCACAACTATTCAGGCCACTGTCCATTTTATTTATACGAAATGTTACACTTTTTTGCTACATGGATTTTAAAAGTAAGGTTGACATAGAAAACGGGATCATATTATTTTTTTCTGACAAATATATCAAGACATTTTTGGTGTACAAGTTTTCTGTACCAATCGCTTTGTGTTACGATTGACAAAAAACTGAAAATCATATGATGTAAATGTAGTTCAAGCAATCAATTATATCAGCTTATATTGTCCAATTCCATCTAATCATGTATGATCATGTGTCTCTCTTTTTTGAGAATTAAACACAGAATCAAGCCACAATGGGAAAATTATAGTGTTGCAACGCAAACTTTGAGAATAGCTAAAAAATAAGAAAATACAATAAAAATCAAGATGAATCAAGATTTTTTTATACATATATAATTGTATAATTATGCCTTATTTGACACCCGTCTCTTGCTAATTTTGTTTTTATTTTGATTATTTTGATTTTATTTTGCTTGAATGTGTTATTATCTCCATTTTTATCATATTTTTTGTCTCTCATTATATTATATTGTGATGTGTGAGCTACTGTGTCCAAATAATTTCCCTTGTGGCTCAATAAAGTTTGTCTATGTCTAAGTCTGAACAACTATAAGGACTAAACAAGACAAAAAGTCTAACACAACACTGTGCCAGTGTATAAGCCTTCAAAACATATGCACAATAAGGGTCTATGACTGTGCTTATGTAAAACACAGCATATGGACAAGAAGAAATAGCAGTTAAAGTAACTACAGTATATTAAATCATGCAGTTTGAAGTGGTGATCACTCTAGGATACAATCCCTTTTACTTGTTCTCCTTGTGTCTGGGTAGGTCTGGGTGGGCTTTCTCTGGTAGTTTCCTCTTCAACCCACAACCTTACACAGTCAGCTTTTCCTCCAACTTTACTTCTGGCTCAAATCCTGGCTCAAGATCTATGGGTCCTTTGGCACTGCTCTGAAAGATCCTCCATCCAAGTTCCAGCCAAATGAAGATACATTTTAAACAATCAAGTCTAAATGTTTTGAATAGTATTACAGAAATAGTACTGGTATTACAGTAGGCAACATTTTATATTACTTTTTGCTCTTGTCTAACTTTTAACGTGCACTATTTAACTTTTTGGTGAGCATATATCGATGTGTTTCCCTGGAGATGCTGCTGCTTTGCCTAAAATGTACCACAGTATAAAATTCCATATACCATCCTATACCAACTATCCTATCTCCAGGGAGACACTAGGTCAAATTAGAGGTCAAATCTGTGGAGAGGCAAGCAATAAGAACCTCTGTAATTGAATAAATACAAGATTTAAAAAAATATATAAAAGCCATATTGTGGAACATTCAGCAGGTAACGCAATAACATCCCCATGGAGATTAGCACTTGGCGAATACCTCCACCAGAAAGTTAAATAGTGCACCTCGCCTTTAATGTAAGAACAAAAAGTAAAACAAAGTCAATACTGGCTATTGTAAAACACCACTACTACTACTACTACTGCTACTATATATATACACACACACAGTCTACTGACCTCAACATGGCCTACTAAGGACAGGACGACAATAAAGTGTAGAACAGCTGATACTGAGTGTGTAGTAATACTGCAGCCTCTCCTGATGTGGGACTTGACTTTCATGCTTTCGTCTTCTTCACTGGGCTGCAGCTCCATCCCTCCTGGGCCCTGGCACTGCTCCCATGCCTCTCTGCACACTGGCTTTACATCTAAACACACACGCTGCACTCTGCCATCTGAGTCAGGCTTTCGTTAAAGGTCCTATATTACGCTAAATTAACTTGTGAGCTTTAAGACATGTTATAATGCTGTTACCTTATCAAAAACATACGTGGATTTGTGTTTTGTTTCATTCACACATTTGAGTAATCCTTTATTCGTCTGTCTACATCTTCAAAGCTCAAAATGGACTGTTCCACTTCCCATGTCATGAAGCAGTAGTTTTCAAGTTAACAGCTCTTTTTACTTTTAGTTCAGAAAACATGGTCAGTTCCACACTGTAAATTATCTAAATGATTATAGTGAAAGTTTGTGAAGTTCAGAACAGAATGGAGCAGAATGGAGCAGAATGGAGTGTTTTCTATTTGAGAAAAGAACTCAGCTTAAATATGGTGTCATAAAAACAAGATATTATTCATTTGAAACATGATTTTCAGAGTTTGGGAAGAGATTAAAAACAGCTGTTAGCATAGAAATCCATGGTAACTAGTATTGAGGTTGCGCTTGATTATTTTATATCTTTTTACAGTTGCTGCATACAGTATGAATGGATCTGATTTTGTCACAGAGCGCTGCATTTACAAAATTCTATGGGAGAAATAACTAGATGCAGCCATTTACAACAATAAAGTCATGTACCCTAGTTGTACCCTAGAGTTTTTCAAACTGAAAGTATAGGTGCTTTTTTTAACAAGCAATCTACAGGACAGCTGGTGGCAACATTTTGGCAGGATTGTCACCTACATCAGTTGAGTGAAAGGCAGTGGTTGTCCGGACAGCCAATCCAATACTGCTCTAAATTGGCCTGGTCCCTGCAGATTCAAGTTAGATTTTCCAAAGGGCAAGATGCTACAGACGTATAATTAACAATGAAGGTACCTGAATGGACAACTGATCAGAGGGAACAGCAAAGCAAAGAGGTAGTGAGGTAGAGATTTTTGCCAAATTTGAGACAGATTTGAGATCCGTAGAGAAGTGTCTGCATGTTTTTTCTGAAATGAATGTGTATATGTAAATTCCTCTGTACAGAACCTCTGTGAATGTACCATTTGTCAAATGTGTTGCTGTACCTCAATTTGTTGGAATAAGAATTTTTGTCACACACTAGGAAAACAGTAATTATTAAGTCATTTGAAGTCCTACAGTTTGGTTGTTAATTAAAGTATAGCAACTGACTGTTGCTATTTCAATAACAACCATTCGTTTATTTCTTTAAGACACATTTTCTTTTTCATTTCTGGTGGAAAATCTACCACCTGCTCGTCTTCATGGAATGTTTTACAATACAGCGTTTAACTCAAGTTTCTCCATGGAAACTAGGAGAAACTAGGCCAAGTTACAGGCCAGATCTGCAGAAAAGTGACCCCACTCACAGTATGAATGCATGTTTTCCAACACCTGTAATTTATGAAATGCTAGATGCTTATAATGCCTGAACATTCTTGGCAATGCAATAACATCTCTTTGAAGACAAACAGATGTCAGACATAGACTTTATATATAAATGGACATAGCTAACCTGCCAGCTGCTGCCCCCTCTGTAACTTTGGTCTTAAAAGGTTTATATTAACTTGCTTTACATGATCAAGGCTACAAGGCTATGGAAGACGACACACTCTCTTCCACTTCTTTATACAGTCTATGGTGTCACATCCCCTTGCAGAAAAGTTTCATAGTGCACCTTTAACTGACTTTTTGTTGTTGAATATGACACTGTATTCCACCCACAAACTTTCAACATTTTGAGAAAAGTACCTTAAAAGCATTATGTCTGACTAATGTAATTGTAACCCAAAGTAAATCTTCTTAAAGCATTAAAAACCCATTTTCACCAGTGTGTCTCGGGCTAATGTTCTCACTCCCTGAATGACCCCTCTCTTCTTTGGGATAAATCCTGGTCGTGGTTCTGTTCCGGCCACTAGAACAAATACAGGAGCACAGCCCCCCGTGGCCCTGGCTCCAGTGGGACAGGTGAACAGAATACAAAAGTAGTGCTCCTGCCATCCCGGGTCTGATCTGCATTCTGCCGTTACCTGCCACTTAGCTCTTTGCTCTCCCTGCGGCAAGCTGGTTATCGCCGTGTCCCCTCGTCTCTGCACCACTCCCCTCCCCTCTCTCTCTCTCAGGCCACAGCAGCAAAGTCATTCCACCATTTTCCATACATTCTGAACTTTTCACTCTCCGGGTCAGGAATCAGGGTTGTGGCATAGTTTTAGATGATTTTCAAGTCTCAGAGATCATTTGAGGGATAAAGAGCCTCATCAAAAACACCCACTGTGTTTTGTTTCATTTACATATTTAGCCCAATTTCTCTCAGCAAACATTCTATTCTAATTGCTCCACTATGTTTTTAAACTCCTTCACTTCAATCATCCTATAATAGCCCTATAATAGTTCATCTCTACTGAACAAAAGGTAAAAAGTAGCTGTTAACTTGAAATCTACCGCTTCGTGACATCACAAAGTTGAACAGAGCATTTTGGGCTTTGAAGATGTAGTTGGCATAATAATGTGAGATTACTCAATTCATTCACATGTGTGAATGAAACAAAACACAACTCCAGGTATGTTTTTGAGGAGGTAACGACATTCTAATATTGCTTAAAGCTCACAAGAGTCAATTTTGTGAAATATAGGACCTTTAAAGTACCTGGCTTTTCCTATGCTGATAATATTAATGCTTTAGTTTTAGCTTTCAACATACTCAAAGTGCTTTATATTGCATTATTTATTCACTCCATTTTTGTTGGTAGTAAGCCACTTCTGTACCTACCACAGCTGCTTGGAGTGAAGTGTCTTGCCAAAGAACACAACAACAAAAGGCACTGGTCCAAGCAGGAATTGGCTCAACAGGATGGTGGACATATGTGAAAACCATTCTTATGACCTATTGGAGTGTTTCAAGAGTATAACACAGAAATTACAATATATTAGTATTAGTATTATAGCCAATTTACAACAAATGTATAAAAGGCAACATTTCTGGAATAATGTATGCACATGTTAGGAAGATCAAAACATTAAATCATGATATTTTCTGAATCAGATTTAATACAGTAGACAGTATTATTTGTTATCTTTCCTTGCAACACTGTCATCATTCTGCTAAGTGCATTGTCCATATAACTGATTTATACCCACTAGCGAAGCCTTAAATCTCCCAAGTCAATATGAAAAACTGTATTTCTCTTTGTTGGGCTCATATAGAGTCCGAGCCAAAACCATTCGTTCCAAATTGAATCAGTCTGAATGCACTTTGCAATGATTTAGAAGTATTGCCGCATAGTGCATCGGATAAGTACAGGGTCAGATTGACAGGGAGTAAACTACGGATTTTTACTGTTGCTATACGACAACAGTGGAGGGGGAGGAGCTATTTCATCAATAAAGTGTCACATTAATTCAGACAAATCCACACAATCTAGTTTTCTAATAAAGCTGTCACATTTGCATGGCCCATCACTGTAGATTAATTCGCACCACAACCTTCTGATATATGGACGCATAATAAGATCCAGTATGGCTGACATGTGTGCGTGCTTGTGTGTCTGTGTGCGTGTGCATGGGTAGGTGATTATAATATTGTGGGGACTTAAATGTGTACACATCCTTATATCATGAGGGTCTGCTTTTCTTATAGGGACAAAAATCAGATCCTCATAAGTTAAATCCATTATTATTAAATCAACAACATGATTTGAATTTCAGATGTGGTTTAAACGTACTATATTACACAGAATTGACTCTAGTGAGTTTTAAGCCTAGTGAGTTTTTGTTATAATGTTACCACCTCAAAAACATACCTGGAGTTGTGATATGTTTCTCTGTTCCACCTTGTGATGTCATGTTCAAGGTAACAGTTACCTTCAGTAGATATGGGCCAGTCCAGGTCTGTGAAGGTGTATAGAGTTTAAAAACACACCGGAGCACTTCCTGTGTTACCAGATGACATCACAAGGTGATCCAGAGTGTTTTCATTTTGAGAGAAGAATCCACTCTAAATATGCAGGATTTAAACATGTGTTAATGAAGCAAAACATCACTACAGATATGTTTTTGATGAGGAAACAACATAACAGATCAGAAAATAGTGTGAGTAAATAGTAGTGATAAAGTAGTGACTGTGGTTAAAGTTAGAATCAGTCTCCAGAAAATGAATGGATTGGAAGTCATTGTAATGTCCCCAAGAGGCATAGGGGCCCAACATGTGTGCGTGTGTATGTGTGTAAAACAGAATTGTAATAGAACATATTGCTTGCTGTTGTATGATTACTGTGCATGTTAAGAGGGGAGATCTTTGACTGAAAGCCCTGCATTGCTGAATCCTTGTTTCACTGCAGTCCTTATCTCGTTGGCATTCATTTGAAAGTGAACAGAACTACAAGGGGGGGTTGCTCATCCACTTGACATTGTCTCTTCATCGGCTGTGTAATTTCCAGTGGTTTAATCTGTCTGGTATCTGCTAAAATTGACCTTTTCATATTGGATATTTGCAGTAAGGAAAATGTATAGTGTGAGCCTGCACCTGCACGTGTAAAAGACTTATAGATTTCTTCAAGGCCCTGTACCCACTGTATTTTTCATGTGTATTTGTGTTTGTCTTGCTCCAGTACCATAAACTGTATAAATAAAGAAGTGCACCCATAGCATTTGATTCTAGTCAAATGGAGCTCACAATGCAGTTATGGCGCAAATTTTGAACCGAGTTCCATGTCCATTTATACAATACAGTTTATAGCCAGTACAGATATATTATATAAGAAGCTCTTGTGGTCAAAATATGTCTGCTGTGTACTGTCTGCATCTAGTGTCTTATTGTCTGATAATCAGGAATTGAGGACTTTTCCCCATTCAAATGATATAATATTTTGTTTTAAATTGTCAGTTGCTATGGTAATGGTCCTAAATTTTCATCATTCTGAAATCCACAAATAAATTTGGTTGCTAATGCTATTTAAATATAGGCAAAAATATATCTAGTTATAAGTAATGTAGATATACATTTTTATAGGTTTAGAGGTCCTAAGAATATGTGGTTTAATATCAAGTTCAGGTTTATTTTGTAATCTGAAGTTGTTGCAAAACTGGGGAAACTTTGACTCTCTAGGGAGGTCTCAGTGCCACTTTCCTCCACCACTCTGGGTTTAAGTGTTTATTATTTATGAACATGAACTGGCTCAGAAACATGTTGATTTTTCATCAGATTCCTCAGTGACGCAGGTTTGTGCCTCTTGATACACAAACCAAAATCCATTAGCAATTTAATTGTCTGATCAGTAACAAATTATACAAAACAAAGAAGAAAAAAAGAGGGCATGAATACGTGTGTCAGAGTAGTAGATCTAATGAATGGAATTAGAGAGGGTTGAGTGAATTCAGTTTTAAAGAAGGCTAATCACAGCCTCACAGCAAGAAGGTTGCGGGTTCGATCCCCGGGTCGCCCAGGCCTTTCTGTGTGGAGTTTGCATGTTCTCCCCGTGTCTGGATGGGTTTCCTCCAGGCACTCCGTTTTCCCCCATCAACTCAAAATATGCAGCACCCCTATGAACTAACATCAAGGATAAGTTCTTCTCTCAAACTGAAAACATTCTGTTCCACCTTGTGGTGTGTGATGTAGTAATACCTAATGTGCTCCACTGTGTTAAACTGTTAAATCAAAAATGCTAAACTCCATAATCATTCACTAGAATCACTTGAATGACTTCAGCCCTGGAATTGCCCATTTCTACTGACCCAAAAGTGAAAGATAGCTGTTAACTTGAAAATTATTGCTTCATGATATCATAAGGAGGAACACAGCATTTTCAGCTTTGGAGATGTAGACTAATGCAGGATTACTCAAACATGTGTGAATGAAACAAAACACAACTCGGGGTATGTTTTGGATGAGGTGAAAACATTCACATGGCTTAAAACTCATAAGAGTCAATTTTACAAAATATGGGACCTTTAAAGAGGGTGTATTATGCAAAATTGATTTTCTTTTAACAACGTTAGAATGTTGTTCCCTCATCAAAAACATGCCTGAAGAGGTTTTAGATGTCATCCATACAGGTTTGAGTATTTTAGCGATCTCTCCCAGAGCCTATTCAAACCCTCCTTATGGTTAGCTGTAAGATTCTGTCAATCCTCAACCCACAAGCCTACGTCATCCATGTTCCCACATGACAATTGTCCATAAACATACAAAGCATGATACCAAACTGTGCACAACAGCTTGACAAGCCTGATACGATGCACAGTAGTTTCATTAGCAGGATGCACACTGATCATGTTATGATAGAAGGATCTGAAGGGTTAGAGAATTCCGTGTTATTCTCACACCTCAACTGAGCCATACAGTTTATTTTTTATCCTGCACTTGGAGTCAAAGCTCAAATTACTTATAGCCTATTCTATTGTATGTGGATAGTAGCAGATATCCATTGTACCCATGGTAACAAGGGTAACAGGTGAAGTTCAGCCACCCTCCAACACCTCCTGTAGCAGAATAATAACTTCAAACACACCACCTCTTTCTTAAAAAAAGTCAGAGGTGGTTCTCAGTTATGTTTTCTAAAGTACATCAAGTAACTTTAGTCTTCTTTTACTCTTACCCTACCAATATATTTTACAGTGTAGCAGTATTCCATATTATGCTATTTTCTGATTGATCTATGTTATGTTATTTCTTTGTCAAAAATATTTAGGCTTCTTCTCTCTGAAAACACTCTTGTCATGCTTTAATACAGGAAGTGCTCCACTGTGTTTTTAAATTCCATACACCTTCACTAGAATTATTTGGATAATTTCAGATCTGAAATTGCCAATCTCTACTGAACTAAAGATAAAACGTAGATGTTAAGTACTGTATATAGGACCTTTAAATTATATGAACATATTTCCTGCAGACTATAGTTTAAGTTTAGTTTTGTCTAGCATGAAATTATAAATACATTACATTTAGAATGTTAATTTGAGAACTACACATACTTAAATAAATTCTTGGACTTGCACAAATCAGTTCATCTGTTGTATTTCCAACCAGCTCTTTCTGATCAGATTGTGCTAAAACAAGGCTCCGATTAAGTCTAACTTGGGTAACAGATCTTCAGACAGAGCAGTGCTTACAGTTAGCTTCACCCTCCCAGGTAATGTTGATGACATCAGCTGCAAAGTATCACTACTGCCTGCAAGATCTCACATCCCTTTCCCTAACAGACCTAGTGATGCATGGAGCTTATTTTTTCCTTCCCAAACAACTAACCACCTACCTTTCCATTTCAATTATGTTTTTGTCAATGTACAACAATACAAAAGTTTCCGTACATACACAAGTCTCAACTACGGCTGTCACAGGAGAGGAGTGTGTCTTACAAATCTGTCCCCGGTTCAGTGGCTTTTTCCATTTTGTGTTGTGGTGGTGCTCTTTTTGTTCTTCTGTCATACAACTCAGTGCCTCCCAGAAGGAACAGCGGGCTAAACATTTGTCTTTTTCTCTTTGTATCGGAGCGGAGGTACTGCCAAAAAGACTGGCACCATTGTTTGCATCAATGAAAGTGACATACATAATAAGCACACCTGTTACGCCATTTGCCAAGACTCTTTAGCAGTTTGTCTATTACAGTGGTGAATATAGGGAAGTGTGCGGTTAGGGATTCAGGCAGTAATCCTTCTATCTCCAAACAATATAATTTAAACAGGATGAGGGGGTCTGCTGACTCTGATTGCAGTTCAGAATAAATTGAAGCAATTGTCAATTTGTTATTTACAAGTTTGTGGTAAATAAACAGCGCGCTGTGAGGATATGAGAGAAGAATACTTATTTAAACTTTTTGGAGATACAGTGGCAGCATGTCCAGCATGGAGTGAGTTGTCCTCCTGGTCTATGAGTTTTGTTCAGATACTTTTCATCACCAAATGCATATTAAATTGTTAGAAAATTACTTAGAAAGTACAAATCAAATTCTTTAAATGAATGAATGGGAGATGAAATGGTTAAATATACCAAGACTTTAAACTAATTGCTACAATTTGTTGCCTATTGTGGTCTCACCCTCAGATTTGTATGTCTCAATGACACATGTGAAAAGAAGGAGTCCATTGATCACCATCAGTGGCGGCTGGTGGTATATTTTTGGGGGGAATCGCATAGGCCAAAATTATAAATACATAAATATATTATTATGTATTGGCTGTATAACATTATAACAAATGCCAGAAACAGACAGTCATTTTGGTCACTATTGGCTGAACTTTATCTGGAGCACAACGCACAGCCAAGCGCAAGGTTTACGCAGCAGCACAACCTGATGACAACCAGCCCCCGTAACATCATGAAAATGCAGTCTGAAAGTTACACCAGTCCATATTAGCACCAAGGCACCAGGTGGACTTAAGCCCTCTGCACTACACCCAAATCAAACTTTTATGCCCAAAAACGACAGGGTGGGCGAGCGACTTCCCCAGCTCCGGCAGCGGGTGCCCCACCGGCGGCAGCGAGTTTCCCGGTCCCGGCAGCGACGGCCCCGGCAGCCAGTGCCCGGTCAGTGTCAGTGTGTCCAGTGCTTTAGGTCTCTCCTCACTCTCCTCACTCAGTCACTCTCCTGTGTGGAGGTTTAGGCGAAAGTAGCTAGCAGCCATAGCATAGACTGTATATATGAGTGGACATAGCTAGAGCGCTAGCTGCCGCTTGCCAAAGAGGAAGTGCTTCAGGAGGCTCTTCCGGCTCCTTCTCTCCCTTTTTCCCATTGATTCACACTGGGATCTTATCGCCCCTCTCTCCATAACTGCTGCACTGAGCAGTTACAGCGGTTCGTACAGAATGGTGCAGAGAATCGCATCGTCGCTCTGCCATGAGAAGGGCGGGCACATTTAACGACCTCAATCATGATTGAGGTTGTGGTTGCTATGATACTCCCGGTCGAATTTCAGATTTCGGCTCCAAATTTGCTCCTGTAACCGTTGGTATCGGGAGGCTCATTTGAGCGCCGCTGAACACTATGGGTACACTCATATATACAGTCTATGGGGCGCACCGACATAGTGCACTCAAATGCCAAACATGTGACTCAAATACACTGATATGAGCACATTTAACATGATAAAAATATGTTTATGCAAAAACATGAACAACAGGCAAATTCCTCCTGACCAAGCCAAACTAAAGCAATGCAACCAATGCAACCTTTAATCTTAAAACTATTTCTCTAACACAGACTCAATTAAAAGTCTGATAAAATAAAATAAAATAAAAAAACAGCAGAACTGTCACATTTATTAAACACTTTTAACATGTATTTTTGTTTTTATCAACAAACCACTCACCCCTTCACACACACATTAGTTCATACGCAGACACTGGATGGGTTCAGTGTTTTGCCCAAGGACACAATCAACAACATGCACCAGTAACAGATGGATTCAAACTACCAATGAGTCAGATCACTCTATCAACTATACTAATGTTAGCTTCAAACCACTGACCTTCGGATCAAATACCTCTTTTAAAAACTTTTACAAATATGTATACAGTGTAGTGTTAGATGTCCGAATGTTAAAGTTACAAAGCCCCTATACAATGAATACAATTATGATTCCTGCTTCCATAAGACTGCATTACATACACACAGCCTTCCCCATAATCCTTCCATTGAAATTAGACTTGTAGAATACAGTAGATTAGAGC
The DNA here is from genome assembly GCA_030686955.1 of Odontamblyopus rebecca. Lineage (NCBI taxonomy): Eukaryota > Metazoa > Chordata > Actinopteri > Gobiiformes > Gobiidae > Odontamblyopus > Odontamblyopus rebecca. Next base: position 20,014,661 of record CM060673.1, read on the forward strand.
CGTGTGGAGATCAAACACATGTTGTTTTCTCATATGCATTTGGTTACAAGTCCCAGTGGTGTTGTGGAGGGAGGGAGGCAGGCTTCAGCATCATCACATTATCAGCGGCTCTACACTGGCACACATGCAGCTGCTGTCTGGACTCAAACTGAGCGGATTTTTACCACGACAAAAACCAGCGCTGGAATATACTGAACAATAATGACTGAAAGGCTCCGACTCTGCAGACATGGATTAGGGCAATATACAATGACACAGGGAATTAAGTAAAAAAACAGGAAAATTGTGAGGATGTGGTGATGTGGCACAAGGCATTGGATTTCAGAAAGAGCTGAGCTGATCCAGCCTGGATGAACTTGAAAGATAATGCCAAGAGGAGAAAGTTACGAAAAGGAAAGTCATGCCAAGGTTTTAGGATCGCTCCCAAGGAATGCATCAGGCCATCACAGCTGCCAAAAAGGCTTTAAACAACTAGAATGTGAATATACTCTGTGAATTACAAACCAGATCTTTTTTTAGTAGTAGTAGTAGTAGTAGTAGTTGTTGTGGTAGTAGTAGTAGTACATTGAGTCAAGAAAGTAATCTTATTTTTACATAGGTTGAAATAAGAAAATCCTGGACTACCTTCCATAGACTGTATAAAGAAGTGGACTTAGGGAGTGTGACGTCACCCATAGCGTTCGGCTCCAGTCAAATGAAGCTCACGAAGTCAGCAGTTATACAAATTTGGAGTCAGTTCCATATTAGGTATAAGAATTTATTTATGGACAAAGTAGGACAATAAAAAACCAGGATCATGTAGGGCATGTTAATATAAACACAAATACAAGACCAAAATGATGCAGCTCACTGCAGCAGTTATAGAGAAGGATGACAATTGTTTTATGTAAAGTCACTTGGAAACAGAGTTGATGGTACTGAAATGACCCCCATGCAAACTTCCTGTTTGGAAGTGGGCAGCTATATATATACTATATATAAAGAGTCTATGCTACCTTCATCTCAATCATGTATTCACTTTATTTGCTACATTTGTGAAATGGGCGAATGTTGTAAAAATATCAGAGAACCCATATATGAAAGAAACCCATGTATGAAAGAAATATGATGGTCAAACTCACCTAGTGACATGTCACGTAATCAATGGATTTAACTTATTTGAAATACAAAGTACAATGAATTTTCAAAAAGCGCTTTCAATCTTCAACATTTTTTCTTTCATTTTTGTCTTTGCCACATTAGGTTGCCTTCTTGCATAAATTTCCTTGTCAAAAACAAATGTGAACACCCAGGAAGAAATTGCCCACATCATTTGACATTTCAATAATCTGATTACTCAGTAAATTTGTATTATTTTTATTTTATTTTACATGCGGGTGTACATGCGAACACAGCCACTTATCACATGTGTGTCAGAATGTTTGATGTGTGACTGCATACACTAGGGCCTGAATTTTTTTTTCTTTAAAACTTTTTTTTTTTTTTTCTCCCCTCTCTCCACTAAAATGTTCTGCAAACAACAAAAAATCGGTCAGAACTGAAAAGATTGTATTTATATTTAACTCACTGGCCAATGGGAAAAAAACTTTTGTGTATGCGATAAAATAAACTATTAGATTAAACATACAACCCAACATATAATTTGACATCACTGATGTCAAAGCAGTCAGCACTGCATGGCCCTGTGCTAGGCTTTGGTCCAGCCTTTCTTGCATATGCAATAAAACATTTTTGATTTTCTTACAAACAAACTTCAAATTTGATTAACTGTTTTAATTGATTTTTGCCCATCACTTGTAAACACCCACATTTATTCCTCAGCATGTGGCTTCCATTCAATTAAATATTACACTCTTGACTAACTTAAGATTTCAGTCTAATTAGGCTATGAACATTTGACAAGAACAGGTGAAAAGGTGAAGATATGAAAGAAAACATATGCACTGATGCTGTCGCTTTCACTTCACTTATAATGATTTCACCTGTTCAGCTTGTCAAGACACATTATTCCTGTCAGTTAAGTCTAAATACAACCTCCTGTGAAATCATAAAGTTACCATAACAGCATTACAGCAAATTGGGCCTTTGTTAAGCCCGTCACAATAACACATTTTAAAGCGTGATATGTTGCTGAAGTAAATATAGAAGATAAACAATGATATTGCAACTATGCCACTATAACACTATAACCCAAGAGCAGATTTAAACCACAAAAACGAATCTAAATCTACAATACCATTGAAAAAATAATGTGCTACAATAAATAAATAGCAGTACTTAGTTTTCATCTGTAACGAGTCATAGAATATATTAATTCAACCATGTACAGCTCAAATCATCATCATATAGCCAAAAAAAGCCCAACATTTCCCAGTAGTGCAAAAAAAGTACCCATGATAAATACTGACCCCAAAAATTATTGTCCCATCTATCATATATTGAAGTCGATATAGCAATTACCGTGACAGGCCTAGGCTTTGTTTACCGGCCCAAACTCAGCAATAGGATCTGAACAGTGTATGTGATTGCATTAAAAGAGCATCAAAGAAAACATGTGCAGGGTCCACCATTGGCTCAGAGCTCAGAGTTGCTGATGTAGACAGTGCAGACTTGGCATGGACTTGAACCTGGGCAAAAAGCCAAAATGTACTTCAAACTTCAGCTACAGGGCTTCTGCATCCATCCCATACCTGATTACTATCATCTAAAACCACTGAAGAATTGGTAGAAAGAAGAGTAACTGTGATTTTGTACATCTTTTAGTGGTATAATAACATAAAATCTCCAATAACATCTACCTATTTTAGTTTATACTTCTTAGCATTTGGATATTGACAGTATTTTATTAAACTTTGCATACAACAGCTAATATACATCATAAAGATGAGTAAAAAAAACATTATATTACATTCAACTAAACCTGGGGAATGGACTGTGTTGTTTACAGGTTACTCTACTGGTTTACCCAATACAAAATCCTCTTTTGATATTATAGTCCCTATAGAGTAATGGTTTATATACTGTAATATATAAATAACATATATTGTAACATGCATGGTTTATATATTGTAATGTTAAATTAATATAAGTAGGTATTTAAAACGTATATTCTGCTGGAAGGGATCTCAAAAATCCATCTCAAAGATGTATTGCTGAAAACTATTGAGGCTACGTCCCATGTCTGTTCACTGCATCCTTGACTCCTCAATTCCTTTGCTGCAAACCCCACTTATTGAAGCTCTCATTAACAAAAGAGGGAAAAGAGGGCAAAAACGAAAAGGCTATTTCTAATGGGCTCACTCCACTCAGTCAACTTGAGGAAGAAAGTGTTCAGAAATGGGACGCAGCCATAGAGGTGAAACGGGACCCTCCAAAAAGGTTTGAACCAACTGGGTCCTGGGGGGTATTGGTAGAGGTACTGTTCTGTCTGATACTCTGTTACTCAAATCATTTTAATCTGAGCTTTACTAATCTGATCATAATTTATCTGAAAACAGGTCTGCTGATTTTAGGCTGTTAAAAAAACAACTCTCAAATAACAAGCTACCTAGCCCAGTAGCCCACTGTTTTTCAGTTAGTTCAGTTTCATCTTTTTTGACCATGGGACCTTGTATTGATCACAGGATCTTGAAAATGTGTTAAAACTAATTTTGTTGAGTTTTCAGGCAATCTAAAAAACTTATCAGGCTGTGTTTGCTAACGTGTGCTTTGTGTTGCCATGGTAACTTCTGAACATTCTGCCATAGACATACATGCAGTCCCCCCAGAGTGCTATCATTGCAAAGTATACAACATAATAGGACACAGTACACTCCCCTACAAGCTCTTTTCTGGACGATCCTATAATTATTACAGCTTGCAGTGCACTTTAAATATCTGATACTTTCAATTATGCAGCCAGCCCCTCAAACCTGTCTTTCTTCAATGCAGAATAAACATGAAGACAACTAGACAAAGCCACCAGGAGCTGTCTTACCCTGTGCACACAGACTCTTCCATGGAGAAAGCAAAGCACTTCACCTATACACTGTGTGCCAAGAGTGAATGAAGAGGAGGAGGCATGGTTCCCAATACCTGGACGGCAATTGGATGGGTGCTCGTGACTGGAGCCATTTTGTGCCCTTCACCATTGAAAAGAGTGGGAGCGTAATACAGCCAAGGTTTAAGAGAAAAATCCATTCAACGCTGCATTGTGTTGTTATAGTGTCTATGGCAGGTGAAAAACAACCAAAAACACTATAACTTTAGGCTGCAAGTTTAGGCTAATAGTAATCAGCGCTTAGCAAATCGCAAAAGGTAGCAATATTTCACATTCCATCATTTCCTTCTATCTTAATCTTCATAAAAACGGTTAACCCTGTAGTTTAGATCTGTGCAAACATGTTCTGAAATACATAAAGTGTTGGCGGTACGGTGGCTGAGTGACAGCACTCACAGCAAGAAGGTTGCGGGTTCGATCCCCGGGTCGCCTGGGCCTTTCTGTGTGGAGTTTGCATGTTCTCCCCGTGTCTGGACGGTTTCCTCTGGGCACTCTGGTTTCCCCCATCAACTCAAAACATGCACTGTAGGTGTGAGTGAGTGTTGGTGGTGGTCGGAGGGACTGTTGGCGCCACTTGACTTGGCAGCCGCGCCTCTGTCTGTGGCTACAACAGTAGTTTACCACCACCGGGTATGGTGTGAATGAAAAATGCTGTGTAAAGTGCTCTGTGTAAAGACACAGACACATGTCCCCAAAGCACTTTACACAGCATTTTTCAATCACTATATAAATAAACCTTACCTTACCTTTGTGTCAGTCATCCTGGAATTTAAAATGTGAACACAAAACTAATTGCAATGTTTGTTCAGCCCCATCAATCTGTCACTTTTTGGTAGTTAAATTCTGTTCCTTCTTTAGTCTACATTGGTATGGCTGTTGGAGATGCTCTGTTCCATTGCTCTCTATGCTAACCTTCACAATAGGGCCCTTCTCAAGCGTCCTTCTTCCACATCAACTTTGAAAACAAAATGTTCTCTGGAAGCCAAAAGATGCCACCCACTAACCACCTAGTGTCAAGATGAACAGACATGCAGCTCACTTTACCTGTCCATGGTCTTAATCTTAACAACAGATATGACAACACTGTGAACAAACTGAAGTAGAATTGAATATCGTCATTTTTTGAGGAATGCAATGGAAATTTGTTTGCAAATATAAAGGATAGACAGACGCCAAATCACCATTCTAACTCACATTAGTTTGATAAAGCAGATTTCAATAATTCTTCAGTTGACCTGCACAAACATACATATTACCATAGAGAATGGTAACGGTATAAAACCTAAAACTAAAGTCCAAAACGCCAGCAGCTTCTCACCCCATGAAACAGTAGCAAATTAAGGTCAAACAAAACGCAACAGTACAAAGTATAATCTGTAAAACAAGCAGGTCAGGCTGCAGAAATAATTCAAGCTGAGTTTAAAAACGACCTTATTTCTGGCATCGAAAAGGCCATTTCGATACCACTGTAAGTTTAAAAACGATCAACAAGGCACCACAGAACATTGTAAAGGGCTGCCCTCTGCTGGTGGTGATGGAAAACGTCTACTAGAAATCTTCATTTATGTATTTATATTTACGTGTTAATGTATTAATTTTCTTGCTTGCATTGAAATGAAATTAATTACATTTTTAGTTAATTGCAATAAATTGCGACCTCGAAATGGCAAATAATTAATAGGTAACACAGCTAAATATCAAATAGGCTACTGTAAATAAAATAAAAAAACAAGGAGAAATAATGTGATAATAAACTTAAAAATATTATCAGTGGAAGTTCTGAAGAAGATGTCAAGACTAACGTCAGGCGTTCACTACGTCACCACGCACGTCAAGTAAAGCCTGTTTACTTTCGCTTTCTCTGAAAACAGTACGCACCACTCAGTGACAGTTTGGCTCAGTAAAATAAGGTTTTGGTTAATTCAAGGTTACTCGGGGTGCTGGAGTATAAAGCCTACTTTAGGTAAGTAGTTTTGGCTAAAATTGTATCCTAAATCTATACGCTGAGTTTCAAGTTATCTAATGCTTCTCTCTTCTCTGCTTCTCTCTTCTTATCCGCAGTTGACAAACATGACACATTTACTCGAACGCATAAAAGAAATAGATGAAGATGCAGCCAGGGAACTGGAAAGTAAGTTCTTATAGGCTTCTTACTCATCTTAAATTTTAATAAACCATAGAATTCTTCAAGATATTCACCAGTGTGCAATTAGGGGCAGGATTTACAACAGACCAAGAAATAAGGTCACTGGACAGACAAGACCTGCTGGAGCTACTTCCTGGAAAAGATCATCTGAGAGTGAGAAAGGAAATACATACATTCATACACAATACTGCACGTTGGTCTTTTCCATCTTTATTTTCCTTCTTTTTGTCCAAGCCACATAACCAAGGTAAAAATCTGTACTCAGCAATGAATTAAACAAAAACAAAAAACAAGTTTTCCATTGCTCATGAAATGTGTTCTCTACAGCTGTACAATTTCCAGATTCTGCTACAGGTTCCCAGTCAAGGACAAACATCAACCCACTGAGGAAATCACAAACAGGTAGTGAATCCACATTATCTGAATGAAACTTTGGCATCAGCATTTGTTCTGATTTATTAACTGTAGTGCTGCCGCGATTATTCAACGCTGTTGACGTAATCGAATGTGAAAATGAGTCGAATACAATTTTTTTGGTCGAATATTCGCCTTTATTTATTTTTGGTCTCAAACGGCACGTCCAGAGACCTTTTGCTTGCCTGAGATCAGGTATTTCCCCTCCACACCACTAGTAGTACTACACTCGAGGCGGACATCGGTGCGGCAGGCAGCGGCTACATCCGAGGCGGACACCGGTGCGGCTAACAGCGGCTACACCCGAGGCGGACACCGGTGCAGCTAACAGCGGCTACACTCGAGGCGGACACCGGTGCGGCAGACAGCGGCTACATTCGAGGCGGACACCGGTGCGGCGGGCAGCGGCTGCGCCCGAGGCGGACACCGGCGCGGCGGGCAGCGGCTGCGCCCGAGGCGGACACCGGCGCGGCGGGCAGCGGCTGCGCCCGAGGCGGACACCGGCGCGGCTAACAGCGGCTACACCCGAGGCGGACACCGGTGCGGCTAACAGCGGCTACACCCGAGGCGGACACCGGTGCGGCTAACAGCGGCTGCACTCGAGGCGGACACCGGTGCGGCGGGCAGCGGCTGCGCCCCAGGCGGACACCGGTGCTGCTGACAGCGGCTACATCCGGGGTTGACGCCGAGGTGGCTAACCTCGGCTTCACCAAAGGCTAACAGCAGTGGTAAATAATGGCACCGCCAAAGAAAACAAACTTGAGGAAGTATTTGCCGTGCGCACTCTGCTGGCTGGTCTCTCTCTTTCTCTCTTCCCCCTTCCCCCGATTTGAGCATTTGAGAGTGGTATGAAAATGGCAGCGGCCGGTGGGTCAGAGTCGGATCCAAGAACAGTGGCGACTTCTTCTAGACCAAGACCTAAAGCCTCGAAAGTCTGGGAATACTTTCGGACAGATGGTGATAGAGTGGTTTGTACACTCTGTAAGACTTCTTTGGCTTATCACAGGAGCACGACCACGATGCATGAGGTATTGAGAATACCGTTGCAATATGCTGCTCGTGCATACTCGTTAAATTGTGTGTGCATATCGTTGTTCAACATTGTCGAATGAGCACACACAACAGACATAACAGCAATAACCTTTGCAACTCGCACGCACAGCACACACAAGGTAACCTCCCGGGAAAATCTAACCGCTTGTTTTTTTGTTTTTTTTAAATTAGTCGTTTAGATTAGTCGACTAATCGAAAAATTAGTCGAGAGATTAATCGTTAGAAAATTAGTCGTTAGTGGCAGCACTAATTAACTGTGACATTTTCTTTTTCAGCCACTGTCAGGTACAAGACGGTGGTCAGTGGTAAAACACTGGACACACATCTCGAAGTCATACAGAAGTTAAATGGTCCATTTCCTGAACATAATGTTTGTCTTCAACTGCTTGAAGTCAGAGATGAGTCCTACCAGGTCATCCTCCTCTTCTGTCCAGTGGTCTCACGCATGGGAACAGATTTGGATGCAGCCCTGCGACAGATTTCAAGTATGAGTTTTTTAACAAAATCTTGAAAATGGTTTCAATCCCTGTGTTATTAGAAGCAGTAATTACATTTCATTTTCTTGTTTTATTCCTTTAGGTGACAAACCCCTCATTGTTGTTGCGATGCACCACATGCATACTGCCAGGAGTGTCCCAGCCCCCAAAACAAGAGCCACTCATGATCTTGGTGTAAATGTTTTCTTTCACGAGACTGTGAATGGTCTGCTCAGCTGCTCACAGAATGAAGATGCCATAACTGAGATGAAAACAAAGCTACTTCACTACATCACAAAAAGAAGTTGTACAAACTAACTAAAGAACAAAATAATAGCATGTTCCCCAATCACCATGGAGATGGTTTTGCCTGGAATGTTCCACAGTATGACTGTCAACATATCTAACATGCATTATTTCATTACAGGTGTTTTTACTGCTTGGAAAATGTAGTCTTACTCTTCTCCACAGATCTGACCTGTGACTCGGCCTGGTGCATTCACCTGCTTGTCTTTAGGGAAATAGTTTAATTCCATACTGTGGAACATTTCAGACAAAGCAATTTCATGTCAATAGAGACAAGCAGATCTTTACCAGAAAAGTTACATAGTGCACCTTAAAATAGACACTTGAAATTAAGTCACGCAACAGAGTGGCAGATTAACTATGTTGTGTTGTTGGGCTAATGGTAAACACATACCATAATTAAAGGGAGGATTTATTGGAGTGTGGTGATTTAAAGGAAAATGGACTTATGGTATTGTTTGATATTATATAAAAATGTCATTTTCTAGTGCAATAAATGAATGCATTTCTTTTACTTAATTATGTCTGCAAATCTTCCTTTTTCACAGCATAAAATAAATGCCTTCACAAATAGGTGAGGGAAAAGAGTCTTGTTTTATATTTATAGAGCTGCACTTTTTTTACAGTCTGCTACAAATCAAGCTCATAATATCATGTGATGAACTTTTAAATGTTGATTTACTTTAATGTGTTCCAAATTAGACTAACAAGCAAGAAGGCTATTGAAACTGCTCAAATCTCGGTTTGCAGAATTTCAGTGTTTCTTCTTAAAAAGGGGCGGGACAAGTATTTGTCACTCAAACAAACCACCAATCAGGAACATATTGTTTCAGCCGGTTTTGACTTTCAGTTTCATTTATTGAAAACGCAAAGCCGCACGGTCAGGAAACACGGTGTAAACTCGTCTTTCATATTTATTTTTTTTCAAAGGTGAGATCAAATTCTGTCTTGCTTTTCATGTAGCACTGAAGAGTGTAGCTAATTTCCTTTCATTTACAGTAAAACCATGGCATTACTGGAAGAGATCAGAGGGATCAGCAATGAAGCAGCCCGTCTGTTGGAGAGTATGTTCTAACCTTTAATATTTCATAAAGCAGAAAACCAAATATAAACTAACTAAGGGGAATGTTGTATGGACTATATGGCTATTACAGAAGTGGATTGTTGCTCTGACCAAGACATCCGCTCACTCACACAAAACGACCTGCAAGAGCTGCTCCCTGGCCTTTCAAATTTCAGATTAAGGAAGAAAATCTATGAAGATATACACAAAAAGGTAAGGAAACATGCCCTGATTATAATGTTTAAACAACATATAATTTGATATAATGTCATTTCTTTTTCAGCGTCCAATCCAGGCTGTTCTAAATGAACTCAAAAGTTTTATTCCAGACGATTTCCAAATAGGTACTTTGTTCAGTATTGCAGTTCATACACAGTTAATCTGTCATCCAGTACTACTTAAAGGGCCAATATTATAACGCCTGCACTACACCTCTTGTGTTTTGTTTCATTCACACGTTCAACACACAAAGCCTGCATATTCTCATCTCTCAAGAGTTCTTCTCCCAAACAGAAAACACTCTGTTCCACCTTTGTAAACTCTATACACCTTCACTTGAAACATTTGTATGATTTCCACCCTGTAATTCCCGATGTCTACTGAGCAAAAGGTAAAAGGTAGTCATTAATGTGAAAACTACCACTTCATGACATCACAAGATGGAACAGAGCATTTTGATGTTTGAGGATGTAGACATCCTAATAATCCAGGATTACTCAAACACGTGTGGAAGAAACAAAACACAACTGTTTTTGATGAGGTAACAGCATTCTGACATGGCTTAAAGCTCACAAGAGTCAGTTTTGTGTGATATCGGACCTTTAATATTTTGTCTTGCAGATGCTTTCAGCAGCAGTGGGGCAGTTCATGACTATCTACAGATGCTTAAAGCATTAAAAACTGAAGTAGCTCATGTTCAGGAGTTTCTTGATGCCCATATTGAACTACTGGAGAAATTCAGTCAAAGAGAGGATGCAAAGCCCAATAAAGGTTGGTATAATAGAACATTTCAAGGACATCCAAAAAATGAAAATAATTACAATTTGAAAAACTTTACAGATCAAGCTTTAGTGGTTTCTCTTCCTGCCGCAGCTCCATACACACCTAATCATTGTCAATATAATTTCAAGACACAAGCTACAAAACCAAAACCACAAGGTATACTTAATTTCTAAACTGTGAGTAAATTGTGGGCCAGACTCTGATGTCCTTTCCTTGTCTTTTAGCCACTGTAAGATACAAAGTGACTGTCAGTGGTAACACCATGAACAGACACATGGACGTATTGGAAAAGATAAAAAGTACTAACCCACTAAGTCTGAATCTACAAGAAGCCACAGGCAATGAGGACAGCCAGCTCACCATAGTCTTCTGCCCAGTTGTCTCTCGGGTGGGGACAGATGTAGAGACAGCCCTGCAGCGCATTCAAGGTAAAAGTCTTTCATATATTGGTGGGTTTCAGATTGTACAATGTAATGATGCCATACTCCCAGATGGGGGGCAAGAGACAGTTTTCCCTTTTGATTATAATTGATACATTCTGTTGATATGTCCAAAAGGCACATGTACAAATGCTGAACCTGATCAGTTCTATTAAACATCTGACTAAGTAACTAAGAATTGCATTCCAATAAAAATCTGCATTTAAACATATTCATTTCAGCTGCCCCACATCTGTATTTAATGGGTTTCAAATGAGGACTGTTTCCAGACATAAAAATCCTTCAAAACAAGAAACAAATCATGACTGAAGTGCTTTCTTCATCTTGAGTGACATCTTTCTATTTACAATAAAGTAATGAAAAAATGTGTTCATGTTTCAAATATGCATTAAGTAGTACTTTGTCAGATACCACTTGACCAAAAGGAATTCTCCTGAAAATACATTTAATAGGAGAAAGGAAACATTTCATATTTGCATTAACCGTCTCATTTTTTTAAATTATTGGCCTACTCACAGTTACAAACAAAAAAAAGAAAAAAGTAGTTTAATAATGCAGCAGACAACTGTGCATTACAACTCATCAAAATGTCTGATTCAAGGTATTTTTTCATGTTTTCAGATAACAAGCCAGTCATTCTTGTGATGATGCACCACAGCCATACTGGACACAACCATACTTCAGCAGGACAAAGCCTTCACCACAATGTAATGCTGATAGTCAATGTTTTCTTTCATGAGACTATACCTGGTTTATTGCCATGTCCACAAAATGATGAGGCCATAAACAAACTTCAAGTGAAACTGTGGTCATTCATTACAAGGGCTGCCAAGCCTTTTTAGTCTCTTAGTCATAAAGTATTCCATACAGATATGAATGTCCTTGCGATGGTGGTTTCAGCTTGTAATTGTCTGTTTTGTTAGTGTGCATGTGTACTTTGCATACAGTCGTGTGAGAAGAGCATAGATACTTCTGTACATTTATGACACATTGAAAATCACTGTGCTTTCTATGAACAATCATCAGCTTTATAATCACAAACATTTTATCTGCAGCCTGCTATTCTGTTCTTTTGTCTCTATCTATCAACCTTGCTGTCACCTTGCGGCGATGAAAATAAAGGAAAAATAATAACAAATCTACAAGTCATTATTTATTTATTTATTTATAATATTTAGTTTTTCAGTTCTATAGCCTATTTTCTTCTTATACATCTGGATACATAAACAATAAGGAAAAACACCAGTAGTAGAGAAACTTAAAACTTATACTGGCTGCAAATAGTAGGCTATGGGGCATTTTTTCTCCTCAAAAATGCAAAAGGTGCATGATTTTAAGACATTTTTAAAGAAAAAAATGACACTCAATACAATCTGCAGCCGCTCCACTCCAATGTAAATGCGTGTTTCTTGTTGTCACTGATAGAAGATCTTTTTTTCCACGTAGCGGATTCAAATAAGCTGCCTTCTCCACTGCGGCAGGTGGCAGTATTGCGTCTTCACCACCGCAAATACTAAAACCAACAATGTCGAAACCGGAAGTGTGGGATTGTTTACAAACACGAAGCTCCTTTTTCAGATGCTCCAACCATATGCTGTAATCTGAAGGAATGCATCCATAGATTTACTTTTAACAGTATATTTTGGGTTGGTTTTCGGAGTCGACGTTAAATTCTACATGTACATAACCAGTCACAAGTCGATACCGCTAATCCGGAGCTAACTGCTAACAAGCGCCCTAGATTTGCTGAAGTGTTGATTCATTCCAACAGGTGCCACACTGGCTGCAGATTTGATCGCAGCTGCTATGGGTGTGTGAAGTCTTTTGCAGCTCTGAGCTACCGCTGGTGTCATGCTAGTTTGTCGCGTTTTTTGCAGCCGTAGGTGGACGTATTTAAAACAATTTCAGAAGTTTAAAAGACTCAGTAATAAACCAGAAGATTTGAGGTTGCACCGTTTTACTGCGATTTGGTGCAATACAGTCCCCGAGAGTAACCTGACAACTCACCGGTTTGGACTGGAGGTGAGTTTTAAACTACTACTCACATTATTGTGTAGCAAAAATCTACAGATAGCAGGGCTGCACAATATATTGCAATCGAATCGAAATTGCAATTTTAGTTGACGCTTTTGAGGCTGCACTTATTTAGATAATATTACTAACTTATGCAAAGAGCAAAATCCTGTATTTTTGCTTTTCATAGGAAAATCTTGTCCCTGCAGTTTAAATTTCTAGTCTTTATCTTGTATTAGTTTAACAATTCATATTTCAGTCTTCTCTCATATGAGTTGTTCACAATATTCACTCAGAATTCTACTTTTTAAACACACTTCACAAATCTAACCACAATTTCAATTAGATTTCTCTCCCAAAATTGTGCAGTCCCAACAGATGCAAGGTGAAATCTGCATATGCGTAATTATGTGAATATTATTAATGCTAATTTTGTTAATTTACAGACTTACCCATTTATGTTAGGCATGTTACCTGCAAATGTTACAACAAGTAAGGACATCACAGCAACAGCAATTCCTACAAAGGAGGAGGATGAGGAGGAGGATAACGATGATGGAAGGGGAGGCGCTGTTGTCGAACAGAAATGTCAAACTAAAGGTATTTCAATCGGGGAAGACTCAACCAATAAGTGAGATGTAATGAATAATTTTATTGAACGGATGCATTTTGAGGAAGACTGCACTTCTGCAATGCAGTTAAGGTAGAAAATGACCTTATTTATGTCATCGAAAAACCTAGACACTGGTGGTAATGAAATAGCTGAGGAGGCAAATGATTGTGCTGCTGCGGTGGAGGGGTAAAAGAGAGGAGTGGCATGAAGCAAGTTAGATTTTTAAATAGATTAGATTTAGATTTTCAGTAGTAATTGAAGTATTTCTTTTTTTCTCTTTTTTTCCCTCACTGATGAGGGTCTCAGACATTATCCAAATTGCTAAATATGTGCTGTGATGTTTTCATCAGATCTGAAGGATAAGAAGACTAGAAGGAGGATGTGGAGGGAAAAGAAAAAACTAAAGAAAAGTATGAAGTCCGATGAACCGCTGGACATGTCCGAGCTTCCATTTGCTTTGACAAGCCCATCCTCATGGAAAGAGTTGGGATGTAGGTTTCTATTGCTTATTTATAGGGTTAACACTGGTAAAACATAAAAATATTATTAATATATATAACTTGTTTTAAATTTCAGTTACTAACACAAATGAAAAACTAAAGAAAAGAAAGAGGGGGGAAATGGGAGGGCGAGCAGACAGTGAAGAAGATGCAGGCAAAAAGAAGAAAAAGAAGGAAATTAAAAGACCAAACTACTTCGTCTCCATCCGCATCACTAACCCACAGGTGAGAGTTGGTTGGCTTTTTGATTGTAGAATATGAGGATGTCATTGCATTATAAGAAATTACTGTCCCCCCCATCTCCATTAAATCTTATAGACTGTAGTATAACATGTCACAATTGAAAAAGTCAAATAAAAAAGACACCACATCAATGGCAAAAGGTATTTAACAACCAGAAAACACTTATAATTGGATAGACATTTTATGATCTATTGATTCATGTAATATATATTCTTGAATAGAGCAGGCCAATTATGTTCAGTTAATTCTTTATCCAGGAGCACTGGGCATAAGAAGATAGTATTTTAAATGAATTAACTTGCAGACATTGATCCGTTTAGAGATTGATTTTAGGTCACAGTTAGTTTTGTACTTAAAGAGAAACATTTTACGGAAGGAACACTTGATTTTCCATTACCTGATGCTGGAGGCTGGCAAAACCCTAATGTACATTGACCACTAGGTTCTTTCATCGGTCATTGATTTCTTTAAGTCACTATCTATTGATCATGTCTTTTTCTTTCTACATAATGCCTTTTTCTCTCTTGTGTAAAAAGTATTTGAGTTAAAGGGCCTCTATTATTATGCTATCCTCTAATCCATATTATCATGCTGTTTCCTCATCACAAACATACCTGGAGTTGTGCTTTATTTTCATTCACACATGTTTAATACACAAGCCCTGCATATTTAAGATGAGTTTTTTCTCTCAAACAGAAAACACTGTTCAACTTTGTGATGTAATTTGGCAATACTCCATACCAACTCCATACACCTTCACTAGAATCATTTGGATAATTTCAGCCTTGGAATAGCCAATCTGAACTAACTAACTAAACTAAAAGTTAGCTGTTAACTTGACAACCACGGCTTCATGGCATCACAAGTGCATTTTGAGCTTTGGAGATGCAGACAGACTAATAATAAAGGGTTGCTCAAGCATGTGTGAATGAAACAAAACACAACTACAGATATGCTTTTGTGGAGGTAACGGCATTATACCTTGGCTTCAAGCTCCCAGGAGGCAGTATTGTGTAATATAGGCCCTTTTAAGAAGCACAACATGTGATGAACCTCATGTTTTCTAATGACAGATAAGCTCTACAGTGGCAGAGGTCCAACAGGCAGTTCTACAGCAAGAGCCCAAACTGTCCAAAGCTATGATCCCAATCCCCTCTCTACACATAACATTATTAGTCACTCATCTCGCCAACCAGGAGCAAGTCGACCTGTAAGTTCACACCTATACCAGTAACCGTACTAGTAAGAACACTTCATTTGATGTTGTGATAGCTGCAAAACAAATTATGTTGAAAAACTATTCAAGCAAAGTTTTGTGTTTGTGCTACGGTATGCAAATCCACAGTCACTAATTACCTTAATCAAGCTGAAGCTGTTTATCCTCTTTCATCGAAGCTCTTGAGGGTGCAATTTACTTGTATTGCAGCTTGCGTCAAACAGTGAAAGCAATAAATACACTCAATTGTTTTCCACGCCAGGGTACTAAACACACATATTGTGAAATTGCATACTATTGTGAATCAAAGTAACAAAGTATTTTGCATGTCAAACTCATAACCATTGTTTAATATATTGTATCAAAAGCATTTATCAAGATTGTGTGATTACGTTTTCTGAATAATAGGTTTCTGACAAAGTAAGAAAAATTAATGCCTTCTGCATGATTCTAACATCTCAAAGGAAGAGCAAAGTGCTGTCACTGCCCAGATGCAAGTCCTGTCACAAAACACAATTTGAAATGTGATATATTGCTAAAGTAAATATAGTAAATACCCAATAATATAACTAAATCTACAATATTGTTAAAAATTATGAGCTGCAGTAAATAAATAGCAAAATGGAATACTTTTGTACTCAGTTTGCATCTGTAAAGAATCAAGTTATTAATTCAACCTTTTAGTCACTCATCTCGCCAACCAGGAGCAAGTCGACCTGTAAGTTCACACCTATACCAGTAACCGTACTAGTAAGAATCTTATCCTTGAATCTTATCCTCTACCCAAAAAATAACCCCAAATTTCCCACTAGTGCAAAGAAAATGTGCTCACAATAAATACTGACCCCCCAAAAAATATTGTTCCAGCTTTCATGTATTGAGGGATAAATCAATATAGTAATATGGCACACCTAGGTTTCTAACAAAGGTTAGAAGTAAGAAAAATCAATCCTTGCTTGTGCATGGTTCTGTTCATCTAAAAGAAAGAGCACTGTAATGCCCAGATGATTGTACTGACTCATAAATAGAAAATGGTACTTTCCTAAATCCCTGGTATCATTCAGATATATCGACTCATCTGGATAATCTGTGGAACATGTCCGGTGTGCTGATACATAATACTTAATCTACATCAAGCATAAGATTTTGCCATTACTAATCACTTGATGCTCTTGTTATGTAATATGAGAGCGAAGGAAGTCAGGATTATGATGTGCAGGGATGAGCACAGTGCATTGGGCATATTATTCATGTGTGTACTTCCTCTCAGGGCGGCGACCGTGCTGGCCGCGGTAGAGCCCTCATTGGCCGAGCTGCTGGGTGGGCGGGGCTTGGTGTTGCCATTCTCCGGCATCGGTCATTTCAGGAAGGAGGTGGTGTTTATTGGGCTGGCCCCTGGAGAGCACAGACATACACTGGACAGCTTGGCAGGTTGGTAACTGGATTCTTCCCTTTAGATAATTTAATATGATTTTTGCCTCATCATTGTGAGTGCATGTTTTTAGTAATGAATAAGAGATGATAATGTAATTGGACACTTGTAATGTCCTGGAAGATGGTGGGGTCAACTTTGGGGTCACTATACATGATTCATCTAGTAGTGGGTTTATCTGGCAAGCTTTCACTAAATTCGATAACTTGTGAAGATGATTTTGTGCTTTTATATGGCTTTTATAAGGCTTTTACTGCTATTATTGCTCACTTTTGAAGTTTAAATGTGGACTTATCCTCACATGTGTCCTTGAGCCAACTGAAATAGGTCACTTTTTTTTTAAAAAAAAGGCCATATTAAAGAACATTTGGCACTGTTAAAATGCCTTTAGTACAAGTGGATTTTGCCAGATAATGTCTATTTGAGTGTTTTATTTCTACCATTTGCTTTGTGAGATATAAAAAAAAACATTAGACCATTGTTTTATGCACTACAGATTTGCATGTTTTTGCATTTTGCGCCTTTGGCTAAAAACATTAAAACCACATTTTTAAGAGGATTTGCCCTCATTACTTTCATA
This sequence comes from Odontamblyopus rebecca, assembly GCA_030686955.1. Taxonomy (NCBI): domain Eukaryota; kingdom Metazoa; phylum Chordata; class Actinopteri; order Gobiiformes; family Gobiidae; genus Odontamblyopus; species Odontamblyopus rebecca. The sequence continues at coordinate 20,032,197 of CM060673.1, forward strand.
ATAACGCTCTGAAAAAATAAGCACATTTACCTAATACCTTATTTCCCCCTTGCCAGTTGCCACCATCAGCCAAATTAAGACATTTACAATCTGCCATTCTTGTACAGAACTAACCAATCTCTTGGTGTTCAGGAAGCATAAAACATTTCTCAACATTGTCAGCAGCCTGTTTTGATTTGACACTAATTTGGATTTTCAAGTCTAAAGCTACAGTGTTTTTAAATATTCAGATTCTCACATTTGGCATTTGTTTGACAGCTAAACAAATTCCAAATGTTGTTTTATCTCAGAACCTGAATTAATGTGAAATGTAATAAAGTATAAGTCGACAGCTACAGGGCCCATATTTCTACCTAATTACTGGTGATATCACAAAGTAAAGATGTGCCATTTGATGCTCAGTACAACTCCTGAATCTAAATTGCAATTTCCCCTCTTAGATCCAAAAGTTTCTTATGATAGTTGAGACAGTGCTGGGGAATATAAATTTTCCATTTCTCTTGTGGTCTTAGGGGCAAAGTCAGGATAAGGCTCTAATAAGTCTGAGTCTCCTCTCCTTCTCCATTGTTATTGATTATTTTCTAACCTTTCTCTTTGGGGCTAAAAATATCACTGTGGTTTTCCATGTAATGCACATTTGTGTGTGTGTGTGTGTGTGCGTGTGTGTGTGTGTGTGGGGGGTGGGGGGTGTGTGGGTGTGGGTGTGTGTTGTAGCCTTTTACTGTACACGTAGAGGTCTTAACAGTCATTAATTTTATGTTTCCGTATAAATACAAATGAAAATGGCTTTAACATTAATTCCCTGAACATAAGGCAGATCTTTAATCTCTGCCATTACAATACAAAATAGTTACATGCATTCCTCCAAAGTTTGAACTTGTGACAGAGGACCCGAGCGGATAATTTATGAATAGAAATGGTTGGATGGTTAGAAGAGAACAGAAAAATGGTTTGGTGAGCTTCTGTGTCCAAATTTCCCTTGTGGATCAACAAAGTTTGTCTAAGTCTAAGATCCCGTTTGAATTAAAATGTGATTAATTGCCTAGCTTTACTTTGTCTTTTTATGATTTGGAGGAATAATGTTCCAGTTCAACTTGAGTGGATTTTAATTTTATTTTTTAAAAGCAGCTTCACCGTTGTATTGAGATTCAATGTTATTCATCATCTCAGTATGTGTTAACTGTTCAATATTAAATTCCTTATGATTCCCACTAGACTTGATTAACTGTTCTTGATGAGCCCTTTTTGATATTACCAATTTTAATTTTGTGTGGTCAGTCAAAATCAGTCAGTTGCAATTGGTGGATTTTTTATTTCAATTCTGCCATAAAATAAATCACCATATTAATAATCAACTGATGAACTGTATAAGCCTCTTGTTTTATCAGTCCCCCTTGGCTTTACCTCATTAAATGTATTCCCTGAGGAGTCATTTCAGTTTTGTTTTATTTCAGAAATGCCAAATATTTTGTTCAATTAAGATGTTTATTACTCTAATGTTTTGTGTTCTAGAGTTGTTACGCAGTCGTTTTGAGGAGCAGGGTCTTCTTGAGGGAGACTGCCGTGGGTTCGATCCTCACCTCACCATTATGAAGCTGTCCCGTGTACCTCAACTCAAAGCACAGGTATCCCCACACCCCACACACCACCCCTCATACACACACACGTTCACATACTTACAGTCAGTGTTACTATAGTCAACTTGTTTTTAATTACAAGGGAAAGGCTTAATATTGGTTTCAAAATCACAATGATAACAAAACACTATTTTTTAAACAATATAATAATAACAGTACTTTCTATTAGGGCCTTTTGTCATTTAGATGATCAGTCAACGATATTTTAGTTAACCAAAATGTTTATTAGTGAACTAATTATTTTATTTAGAATGTAAAGATCTATATGGGACGGCACCAGAGTGGAGCGAGTTTACTTAAGATTTGGTAGTGAATCATGAGTTTAATTTGCAGTTTACGTATAAATACACTGTTACCAAGTACTTCTGTATAAACAGTGTGGTTATAGTCTTGAGTGCTGTTCGCATGAGATTGTGACAGATGGTCAGGTCTTGAAATTAAAGGCTTTAACTAGTTTCATGCCACTTTCCCATTTAGTCGACTAATCAATTGGCAGGGCATGTTGTTTACTCAAGCAGGAATTTTTTTTAAGTCAACTATAGCCCTGGTTTCTATAATATTCCAATGTCTCTCACTTCAGTTCTCTTCTGGTATAGATCAAGAAAGGTCCTTATCCTATAATGTGATTTTTTTTTTTCTTAACATGAGTATCCTTGTCTCAATACTAGTTTTAATATCAATTGGTATCTGGGTATCCCTTTTAGATAACTTTACCTATAGTACGAATTTCAGTCTATTTTAACTTCCCCTGGGGTCCTCTGCTGGTGACCTTTTGGAACACATCCTCCCATCTTTCCTTCCTGTCTCCATCCTCTGCCGCCTGCTGTCAGATAAGACACAAAGAGACACAAATGTGAAAAATGGATTTATCACGTCTAGACAGTACGTGTACAAATGTACTACGGTAGTTAGAAAAAAACACATTGTGCTGCTGACAACATTCTCCATTTAAAAATGTCAAGGCACCAGGAGTGTATTGTTTGATAGTTTATGACAACAGGCAAAAGGGCAAATGTTGCATTCATTTTGTGGTGGAATGGCGAAAGCAAGAGCATAGAGGTCGGATTTAAAGTGGATGGAGAAATTGTACCATCTTATTTATAAGATTAAATAGGAGTTAAGGTACTTCAGGGTTCTTTGTACAAGTGACGCAGCTATGTGACTGTCCTTGAGGAGGGTTCATCACCTGCTTGTTTCCATGGATAGGTTATTGTTTACCTAGAATGTTCCACAGTATTGCATTAAACCTGTCCAGTTAATATCTGCAGAGAGATGAGGTAGCAAACCCCCAGAAGAAAACATACATAATGCACTTTTAGATGAGAAATTAATCATTTTTTCATGTTTAGTATATAAAATTGTTACTCTCTTTTATAGGGTATTAAACGCGTGGACCCATCACTTTACTCTGACTACTCTGAAAGGTAAGGTAATTTTGTTTTGTTTCTTTTATCTTCAGTGTGTAAATATCTTGTATTGTTGCAGATTTTTTGGAAACCAGACTGTTGAGAGTGTTGATCTTTGTTCCATGTTGAAAAAGAAGCAGCAGGATGGATACTACCACACGGAGACCTCACTGCAACTCGGTTAGTAATACACCCATAATAACTGCTGCCCTCTGTTTCTAAGCTATGGTATGTGCTGTACATTGCCAGTTCAGCCACTAGAGGGAGCCACAGATCAGGTGTTACCATAGACTGCATATATGAATGGCTGTTACAGTATCACAATCACATCAAGAGAAACAGCTTTCATTCATTATAACGTGTGTTTTAATTTGTTTCTGGCTGATAGCACAGCAGTATTCTCATTTATTTTAGCCTACCTAACAGTCTTTTATGTGTTTGGGAAAGAGGAGCAAAACTGGGGCTAATTAACACCAGGGGAGAGGTGGTGTTCATTAGCATTTAGGATATGACTGCCCCTCTGAGCAACCTGCACTCTGCCGCGACTCAGCTGGATTAAGCGGGAGAAGATGGATGGATGGGTTAAGATCACTCGCTGTAATAGCTTTCATTTTTTTCGCTGCACAGGAAAAAAGTTTTTTTTTTCTGAGCTACAGTCAATTGATACTTTGCAGTGACATCACAAGAGTCACGAAGAGTTTTCTGTGTGTATTTTCTATGGAGAAATGTCCAGCAATTGCCATGGTGCACACATTAGCAAACAGTACCAAACAAGTTTTAGATGGTCTGAAAATTCTAGAAAAAAAAAAAACATAAAAAGGATTTAAACAACACATTTTCAGGAGCCTGTGATCAATAGTGTTCACGGTCCTGATTAGGTGTTTGATTTTTAACAAAAAGGTGAGAGCGACTAACTGAAGAAACTGTTAGCTAATGCTAGCTAGCTTGTGTCTATAATTCTATGTTTAAGAGAAATGTTTAGCAGCACAAATCAGATCACATGTTGTAGCCCCATCTAAATCAGTTCTTTCTGGTTAGATTGTGTTAAAATAGACTTTAATCTGAAATTTGATTTGAGCAGCAAAGGCAGAGCAGTACCTACAGTTAGCACACACCCAGGGAATGTTGATGACGTCAGCTAGCTGCAAAGTATCAATAGGAAGCAAGTGATGATAGCAAATGTGTGGCTTGTTGTTGTAATAACTACTGGTGTATGGTGGTGTATATAGATATGTTATTTTAATTTAATAGAGGCTTTGTTTTCAGAATGGTTGATCTTGGTAGAACAATCCGATGAATTGTGAAATGAAAGTCCAAAATGTCCCATTACTGAATCAAATTGTGCGTAATCAGGATCAAATGTAGGATCAATGCGCATCTATTCAAACAACCATCACAGCCTCCATTTTGCTAATGGGCTTTCTGTTTGGTCTGAGCATGAGTAAGAATACACAGTAGGGCAATAAAGCAGGGGCCTATTAAATATGAAGCCTGTAGAAGCCCTTTAAATGATCTACCTACACAGTAATCCCCTGCCACATCCGAGTGGTAGTAAAACTGATGTTAGTAAAATTAAACTGTATGAAAAATGATCTGTAAAAACCTTTTAGTAATAGCGAAGAAAGAGCCAGCTGCGTAGCTTTATATCTCTTTGGGGCCAGAGTGACTTGACTTTTTAAAAAATTCTAAAGCTATACACGCCTGATAAATGCATGTGAATACTAAATACTCAATACTGTCAAAATCAGCTTTAATAGCATCAAATTTTGTGTTAATAGATGTTTTGACTGCCATAGACTCATCATGTCTAGGACTCCCTTGCTTGAGAAATGCATTAGGTGGTCCTCTGACTTTAATAGATTGCATTCTTTGCATACGTGGATCAGGCTGTCACAATGTTATGGATCAGTGAGCCGTGTGCACAGACAAAGCCTGACAGTGGTGTGTGGGAGTGAGATACATCAGACATGTTTTCCTCTCACTTGTCACCATCAGAAAGCTGGTGTTTTTCACAAGTGTTTTTCACATTCAAACCAACATGAATGATGCACAGATGTAATATGACTGTGCACTGCTGCGTGCAGTAAACACAGAATCATTCAACAGGCTGTTTGTGTGGGACTTCTGAAATACATAAATATACTAGTGTAAAGCTACCACTAAGCCTGTCATGATAAGACATTTTGAAGCATGATAAAAAAAAAATACTGCAATAAGCGATAATATTGAAACTGCTTTATGCCACTGACACAAAGTAGAATAATCCTAGTAAATTAACAACTCAAATTTTACCTTAATCTTACTTTATTACATAAAAATAACACAAATCTTCACACTATTGCTAAGAAATTTCACACATGGTAAAGAACACCCAAAAATATATTGTGACAGGCCTGTCTCTCCTTTTGTAAAATAAGAGCGAAAAGATAAAAGAATAAAGGCAAAAGTTATTCAGCATACACTATATTGCCAAAAGTACTCACTCACCCATCCAAATAATCAAAATCGTGTTCCAATCACTTCCATGGCCACAGTTGTATAATATCAAGTACCTCGGCATACAGACTGTGAAACATGGGGTCACTCTCAGGAGCTCAGTGAATTCCAGTGTGGTACTGGACTTTAGACCAGTTGTGAAATTTCCTCGCTCCTAAATATTCCACAGTCGACTGTCAGTGGTATTATAACAAAGTGGAAGCAATTGGGTACGACAGCAACTCAGCCACGAAGTGGTAGGCCACAGTCAATTGCTACAGACCTCTAAACTTCATGTGGCCTTCAGATTAGCTCAAGAACAGTGTGTAGAGAGCTTTCATGGAATGAGTTTCCTTGTCCGAGCAGCTGCATCCAAGCCATACATCACCAAGTGCAATGCAAAGTGTCAGATGCAGTGGTGTAAAGCGCCGCCACTGGACTGTAGAGTGGTGGAGACACGTTCTCTGGTGTGACAAATTGCGCTTCTCCATCTGGCAATCTGATAGACGAGTCTGGGTTTGGCAGTTGCCAGGAGAACAGTACGTGTCTGACTGAAATGTGCCAAGTGTAAAGTTTGGTGGAAGGGGGATTATTGTGTGGGGTTGTTTTTCAGGAGCTGGGCTTGGCCCCTTAGTTCCAGTTCTTTAGCACACCAAGAACACCAAGAGATATTGGACAATTCCATGCTTCCAACTTTGTGGGAACAGTTTGGAGATGGCCCCTTGCTTTTCCAACAGCAAGGTCCATAAAGACATAGATGAGAGAGTTTGGTGTGGATGAACTTGACTGACCTGCACAGAGACCTGACCTCAACCTGACACAACACCTTTGGGATGAATTAGAGCAGAGACTGACAGCTAGGCCTTCTTGTTCAACATCAGTGTGTGACCTCACAAATGCACTACTGGAAGAGTGGTCAAAAATTATCCTAAACCTTGTGGACAGAAGAGTTGAGGCTGCAAAGGATGGACCAATGTCATATTAAACTGTATGGATTAAGAATGGGATGTCACTTAAATTCATATGAGAGTCAAGGCAGGTGAGCGAATACTTTTGGCAATATTGTGTTGTTGACTATAAGGGCCTTGAATGGTTGCCTGGCAACCTACTGTGCTTTCACTTTTATGCAAATTACAAGACTGATCCATATTCATTCAACTAAGATTGCCTTAGTAAGAAGAAACTTGGAACAAAGTAGAGCTGCACTTATACAGCAAAATGCAGTAAATTGTAATAGCTCCAGGTCTGTAATAGGACAATAACGTTGACATTATTTGATAGAGGAAAGGTTCAGATCTTATTCACTGGATAGAACCCAGTTCTATCCAGTGAATAAGAATATGTGAGCAAATAATGTCTGATTTTAATAGCTGTATGGTTTTCTTTGTATTGGAATCTTGTGGTTGGAACTTGCACAACAATTGGCCAAAGGTTAATCAATGACTGATATATGCATGTTTCACAATTTACACAGCAAAATTAACATGATAGAATAAAGCAGTCCACAGACCATATTATGTGGCCATATTGTGCAGCTATGTTCAGGATAAGCTCTCCTGTGTGTTGGCAGTGGCAGCTGGCTGATCTGATTCTTGCTGAGTTCTCCCTCTGCATAGGGTACTCTGTCTGATCTCTGTCGATGTATTAATCCAATAATCCCATGTACAACATAATCCATACCCCCCACACTGTATTTGGCAACACTGTGCTGTACAACTCTCTCCTCTCCATAAAAAGATCATAGCATTCAGGAAAATGCTCTGTCCATGTGTGTTTAGACTTGTGGTATGACTTAAGAGTCACTGGCAGGCCATTGTGTATCTTCTCTTTTTTCCACTAACTACTCAGTGCTAATGTGGCACTAATGTAAGCTCAGGTATGTGGTGTCTGCTGTGCTCTCCACTCGCCATGCGTTTCACAGCGCTTAGACTCTAAGTGCTCAGAAGAATATACAAAAAGCTCCCACTTCTGTGACCTTTCCATTTGCTGTACAATTGAGATAAAACTGTTGTGGATGGAGACGCCCCAGTCATGACCTCCTGGTATTTACAGACAATCGTGCACCTCACACATATATGCACTTAAATGGGGCTTACACACACACACACACACACGCACACACGCACAAAATGCTTTGGGGAACATACACTCAGGCCTGTCACGATAATTACTACATCAGCTTCAATCATTTTTGGCCCTCAATATTTATTGTGTGTACAATGGAAAGATTTTAGCTATATTTCCGTACTATGATAAGATTGGAACTGTAGAGGGTAGAATAAATAACTTCTATGGCTTATTACTGGTTCATTCTGCTATTTATTTGTTGCAGCTCAGACACTTAATCATTGGTTTAAATAGTGGTTTACTGGGATAAACCTGCTTTGTGTCAAGTGTCATAAAGTAGTTTCAGTATTATTGTTTATCGCAATATTTCCCTGTAGCAATATATCGTGCTTCAAAATGTTTTATCGTGATAGACCTAGATACACTTAGACAAAATTGTTGACATTTTGATATTGTAAGGCTGCAGTTTTACAACACTTGGACACAACACCAAGTATTTATATACAATCTGTAGGAGCTGAGCTGTTGTTGTATTCAGTTATCTTGAAATAATTCTGTAAGTCTGTAGTTTTTCCAATCCACATGTATTAATAGCTTTTCATTAGGCCTAACCTAAAGTGCTCAGCAGAGAATAATTAAAGTGAATGGAAGCATCCATTGGGGGTTCCTCCGTTTAATTAGCCAATTGAAGTGCTGCTAGACAAGCTACTTATCGCAGGATGTGTCCAACAGCAACACGCGCTAAAAGGAAAACGGAAATTGAACATTTTTCATTTTTCTCTACACAGGCATAGAGATGGGGTTTTCTGAGCCACAATCAATAGGAAGCAAACACGTGAACTACCGGCTTCTGTGGTGTGGATAGATACTGTACAGCATGTCAGCTTAATTGAAAAGAGCTTTTGTTTTTTTGAGTAGTTGATCTCCTAGGAACACAAGTCGATGAATTGTGAAATTACCACTCAAGTCCAAAACTGCCCATTACAAAAACATATAGAACATAATGACCCAGATTAAATGAAAGACTGATGCGCATCTGTTCACACAAGCATCTCAGTCTCCCTCGTACTAATAGGTTTTCTGTTTGTTGTTCATGAATACGATTACCCTATAGGGCAATAAAGCTGGGGCCTATTAAATGTGAAGCCTTCTATGTGATTCTTTACACATTTAGCCCCTCTAGTAAGCCTCTAATTTCACATTTTGTTCCTCGATCCAGCAGTTATGTCTGTCTATATAGTTAAATGTAGCTGGGACAAGTTAAAAGTTTGATACAATGTGATTTTAAAACAGCATTTCTTCTTACTTAAAATGTGAGTATAGAGGTTGGAGATATATTGAAAATGTCTAACAAAAACGACAAACTCACAGAAATGAATAGTGCGAAAAGCAAAATACAATGAAATACAACTACTTCAGCTGTGACATCTTTCTGTATTGATGTGTAGCTGTAATTTATTATTTAAAAGTCCTGTAACTATTCTTTCCCCATGTTTTTGAGCAAACTTACTCTTGCCTCAGTACTGATGCAGCAGCTCTTGTGGTCAGAATAAGTCAGCTGCATACTGTCTACATGTTGTTATAAAGTATTTTATTGTTTATTAGGAACTGTGTTGTTAGCATGGTTGTTGCTGTTAGCATTACAGTGAGAGCAGAACTTTGCACTGGCTTCTGAAAGTCGTGAAAGCTTCATTGTAGTGAATAATTAGAATATGTGGAATGTATAAGGTAAGTGAGGAATAACTTTGGACCACTGCAAACTATTTTCAATGAACAAGATCATTTTTTTCATGTTATATTACACAAAATTGTCTCTTGTGAGCTTTAAGCCACGTTAGAATGTTGTGTTCTCAAAAACATACCAGGAGTTGTGTCTTGTTTCATTCACACATTATTACTAGTCTGTCTACATCTTCAAAAGCTCAAAATGCTCTGTTCCACCTTGTGATGTCATATAGTGATAGTTCTCCTGTTAATAGCTACCTTTTACTTTTAATTCAGCAGAGATTGGCAATTCTAGGGCTGAAATTATTCAAATGATTCTAGTGAAGACATATGGATTTTGAGAAAACAGCGGAGCACTTCCTGTACTTCTTGTACTTCAATCTTCCATGTTACCACATGACATCACAAGGTGGAACACAGTGTTTTCAGTTGGGGCTGGGTTTGCGGTTATTAACCGCTGGTTGGACGGACATGGTGGCTCTAAATCACAATATTGGATGACATCTTGAAGAAAACTCAAAGCTTTGCAAAGATTGATTTGAGACCAATATGGACAAAATAGTAGTTGTGGAAATTGGAAAGCAGCTGCTTGCTCTAAAACCAAACTACCCGAATCTTATCTCATTGGCCTCCCCATCGAGCACCAGCCTCAAGGCTGCTGCTGGAACAAACAACCCCCACCTGATCAAGGTTGTCTGATGGCAGCTCGGACTGGGTGTCAGGCGGAGCAAGTCTCCAGGCCCGTCCTGTATCACACGCCTTTGTTGTTGTCTTGTCATTATGTGTACTGTGTTTTGTTGTTATTTGCTTCATCTGTTTTCTTTTTTCTCTGCGTAATGGTTCTAGATAGTTAGCGTCCCAGATCAAATTCAGTTAGACATAAAAAAGATAGTCTTATGAAAGATAGTATAGTGATAGATAGAAAGAGATATGTAAGATGGTATGTCACAGGTAGTAATCTCATAGTTTCATGTTTCAGTTAGTAAATAAAGTTGTTTAGTTTAGCTTTATGTGGGATTGTCACAGATAGTAATCTCTAGGCTCACCTGTTTTTTTTTTTTTACCTTTGTGGGGGGTGGGGGGAAGTGTGGGAAATATGGGATTGTTCTTTTTTAATTGCTGTAAAGCACTTTGTGTTGCATTTTTTTGTATGAAAAGCTCTCTATAAATTAAGTTTGATTGAGTGATTGCTTGGTTGATTGAGTTTGAGAGAAGAACTAAGTCTAAATATGCAGGGTGTATGTGTTACGAAATGTGTGAATGAAACAAAACACAACTCCAGATATTTTTGTGATGAGGACATTAACATTATAACATAGATCAGAAAACAGCATAATATGGATCCTTTAAAACAGTAACATCAGATACAGTGTAGTACAATTTAAGTGTTTATTTTGAACTGCAACAAGTCTCACTGTTTAACACAGTGCATTGTAAAATGGCTGTTTTTCCCTTAAAATGACTGCGGGCATCAACAATGGTCTGTTGTAGGGTCTGCCAAAGATTAGTGTCAGTCACACATTGAGAGCAGAGTATTTGCAGCCTGTGTGTAAGTGAGCTCGAGGCTAAGAGGATCTAGAGCCAGGGTCAGGCCCAGATTACAGGCCCAGGGACAGAGAAGAGGAGAGAGTCTGGAGACGAGGCAGCCACCATGATTAAGCACAGAGTGAGATATATATATATATATTATAGAGATATAATGCCAAAGGGATGTCATCTTATCCACTGTTAGCGTTACTGTTATTGTGAAAAGAAACATCACAATTTAATGGTTATACAATTATTCACACCAGAACAAAAATCATTAAGTACATTTAAAGGTGCATTGTGTAACTTCTGTGGTGGAGGGTCCTTCAAATGCTTTTCTCCGTGGAGATGTTATTGCTTTGCCTGGAATGTTTCACAGTATGGTATTAAACATTTCTATCTTTCTGGAGACCAATCCAGATCAAGTTACAGGTCAGATCTGTGGAGAGGCAACCTCACTCACTGTCAGAATACCTGTTTTTGTAGGTATTTAATGTCATACTGTAAAACATTCTAGGCAGAGCAATGGCATCTCCATAGAAACAAGTAAGTGACAGACCCCCAACCAAAAAGTTACATGGTGCAACTTTAATCTTTCATTGTTACCTTTCCTCTAGTATTTGACTAGCTTTGTGAAATCAAACTTATAATATAAATATAATATATATTAAATAATATAGTGTCAAAACGCACTTTTTCGGTTTATTTTTTTGGAGGGTAAATTCAACTGAAAAGACCAAATTTTGTTTCTAAAATTCTTACGACTATATTGTAATCTGAATAATGACGATTATCGATTAACCAAATAATCCTGACATTCTAAGACTACAGTAAATAAAGAGTGAGTGGGTAATAGTGACTACAAGGCAGGCTTTGAAAATGGCCAGTGACATTAAACAGACTGCAACTGAAGCCTTATATCAAATGAAGAGGCACAGGAATAAGCTAGAGGACAATGTAATACCAAGAAAAAGGACAAAATGAACGAAAAGGATCAAGATTTAGAAAAGGCATACAATTGCTCCGAGGTTATCCGTGTGTCAGATACAATGTGCCTCAACCTGTTCAGAAACACTGCTTTATATCAAATAAAGAAAATCCAATTGCAAAAGGCCTGAAAACCAAATCACCTTGTCGACACACTAGCACATCAACTCTATAGTGAAGCCAAAAGGGAATAGCGTAAATAATGAAATGAAAAATATTTTGCCGTGAATGAGTTCCGTGTTCAGTGGCGCTTGCTTCCATGAAAGCTACATCTCTAAATGAGCATGGGAGTCCTTTCTTGATTAATTTGAAGGTCCTATATTACACAAAATGGATTCTTGTGAGCTTTAAGTCATGTTATAATGTTGTTACTTCCTCAAATACCTAGAGTTGTGTTGTAAGCCATTATTATTTATTAATCTGTCTAAATATGTCTAAATATGCAGGGTTTGCATATTAAACACAACTCCAGGTATGTTTTTGATGAGGAAACATCTTAACAGTTTGCAAAATAGCATAACATGGGCCCTTTAATTTAGTCTTAGTATAGCTGTATAGTCTGAGATAAGAAATAAGAAGAATCTTGTAGTGTACAAGATAGAAACTGCTGAGACTAACGTTTTGTATGGACCTCATGGAAGAGTTACAGCCAGTAAATCATGTGGATTTAGCTTCTATGAAATGTAACATGAAAACTGTGCTAAGTAACGTCCTTGAGCGTGTTCTAGATAAACACTTTTTTCAAATGGAAGCAGCAACAGCAACGCTTTGTAACATGTGATTACTTGTACTTTAATTGCTCCTACAGATTAGAGCAACCAGTTGAGCAAAACATAATGGCTTGTTATCACAATTTTCAATTTGATTTGAACAGATTTCACTTTTTTGACAACATGAAAAACAACACTAGTTTATTTCCGGGCCAAAGTTATTCCTCACTTCCCCTACACATTCCGAGCATCCAAATCTCAGAGACCAGTGTGGAGTTTTGCCGTGACAGATAAAATGCTTTCTAATTGGATGCAGACAGCACACAGTGGACTTATTTTGACCTCAAGAGCTGCTTATACAATATATCTGTACTAGGGCAAGACAAATTTTGCTCAAATACATGGGAAAAATCAGATACAGGACCTTTTAATTACTGGAATCTAAACAATATGCTCACAATTCCATTAAAAATAATCACTTTCATCCTCCAAAATCTCAATTTTGATAAAAAATGTATTAATTTCACACCCCTAATTCAAAGTACTATCAAATTTGCTTTATAATGGCAATATATTTGTGCATATTTCTTGTCAGATATTAAGTGGGTTTTCAGAGCTTGCCCTGAAGACACAAATAAAACTGGATAGTATGTATGCCCCTATATTCTCCTTTTCACGTATTTCACAATATGCCTCCTTGCAGCTAATTCCCTACACATTTTAATTTAGAGCTTTAAATGAGTGCAGTTTATCTCAACTGCCTTGAGTTTTTTTTATAATTGGTGGCTTTTAATTTTGCTTCTGGCTTTGTCTTGTGACTAAGGTAAGGCAGTGTGAGACAACCTTCACTGAATAAAGTCCACATTGTTCCTCTTTGGCTCTGTCGCCTTTGCTGTAAGACAAAGGAGGTGTTGTGGTCTATACAGTGTATCAACAAAAGAATCTATAAATAATGCCAAAGTGCATTGGAAGCTATACAGTTATGCCTGTGTAGTGTTTACATCTAGTTTTCTTGCTCTTTCGCTTTGGCTACAAAAGGCTGTTTTGATTGAGTATTGAAATAAATGGATTGAGGCTTTTGTAGTACATTATAATACATTGTACAAGTTTATATTCACTATTTTCAGCATTCTGCATTTTGAGTACTTTTTTTCCCATTCAGTGGATGTATTATTTAGTTTTAAATAGCTAATTTCTTTTTTTTTTCCATTCTGAAATCCATGTTTGCTTAACAGAAAGGACTGTAAGGGTTGAGGTCAGAAAGGACCATGTATTTAAAATGCTCAATGTTGTTTTGTATCGTAAAAAATAGGTGATTTAAAAATAAAAATGGAACAAACTTGCATTATAATCTTACACACACAAGTGATCTTTTTGCACTTGTGTCTGTCATTTTATGTTTCACATTTCTCTGTTACTTAAACCTCAGCTAAGATAATTACAAGCAGGTTTTCTGTTGGATTGCTCCTGATTCTCATTACCGGGATACCGAGAAATTCATTTTTGTCAGTATAACCCCTTAGAATCTATTGTCATAAGATAAACTGTGTATTTGACAGAAAGAACAGGTTAAAGGGCCCATATTATGCTAGTTACTGATTGATGTTATAATGTTGTTTCCTCATCAAAAACACCCCTTGGAGTTGAAGACAGACTAATAATGCAGGACTACTTAAACATTTTTGATGAGGTAACAATATTTTACCATGGCTTAAACCTCACGAGAAAGTCAATTGTGCATAATATTGGATCTTTCATGTAGCCAAATGTATTTATTATCAGTTGTGTTGCTGGATCTACAATAGTTGACAGGTGTTGCTTAAACTTGTTTATCTTGCCATCATCACTCCAGCAAAATGAGAAATTATGAATCTAGCACTGAAGGGTAGTGACAGCATAACAGATACTCAAATGCAATCTGCTCTCATCAACAGTGACACTAGAAGCATGCAATTACCAGCCCTGTTCTGTCTGATTAATGCATTCGTGGGGTTAGAGGCTGGAAATGACATGTGAAGTAGCATTTGCGCAATCTTCATCTTTCATGTCAGTAATTCCCTATAAACCTCCTTGTAAGCCCAATTTTACACAGCAATGTTGGTTAAAAAGCTATTGTTTCATTCAAGTACCCATCAGCACGGGTCCTGAAAGTGCCTTCAAGAGCTTTTCAGTTACTGTGTACGACATCAAGAAAACTGTAAGAAAATATCCAACAGTGGCTTGTGTTTTTATTGGGTTTATTAGGGGCACGAGGTGTGTTGTGATAAGTGGCAACTCATGACCACAGGCACAGCATGTATGTGTGTCCTTCAGTCAAGAACAAGAGGATTCTGGGAAAGCGGCTATCTATGCAAAGCTAAACTGTATCGCTCTGATAAGTGGAAATAGTCTCTGTGAACTGTATGGCTGTGAAATTTCATGTAGAGATTGGACCCTGGAGCTTGGAATACCATGACCAATCTTCTACTTGAGTTTATATGCGTTTCTGTGGCGATGTGAAATATTTTTGACTTTTATTAAAGGTCCTGTATTACACAAAAATTGATTATTGTGAACTTTAAGCCATGTTATAATGCTGTTACCTCCTCAAAACATACCTGAGTTGTGTTTTGTTTCATTCACACATGTTTGTTACTGGCTACCTTTTACCTTTAGTTTAGTAGAGCTGGGCAATTCCAGGGCTGAAATCATCCATATGATTCTAGTGGAGATGTATGGAGTTTTTCAAAACACAGTGGAGCACTTCTTGTATTATCACATCACATCACAAGGTGGAACAGAGCATTTTCTCTTTGAAAGAAGAACTGAGCTTAAATATGCAAGATTTGTATGAATGAAACGACGCACAACTTGACACGTTTGTGATGAGGAAACATTATAAGATAGATCAGAAAACCGTGTAATGTGCCTTTTAAAATGATATCATGTACCATATTATTTTGTCCATATTTTTACCTCCAGCAAGGCATTACTGCAATTTCACAATGGAGTCAACTTTACCGTGCCCAGACCAGGCCTAAAGGCACCACATACGATACACGTGTTCTTTCAATTACCCTCAGTGCATTTTTTTGGTAGTTTATATTGCTGCACAATCATATCTATAAAGCTATAACACCACATTGCAGATTGCATAAGATGGT
Organism: Odontamblyopus rebecca; assembly: GCA_030686955.1. Taxonomy (NCBI): domain Eukaryota; kingdom Metazoa; phylum Chordata; class Actinopteri; order Gobiiformes; family Gobiidae; genus Odontamblyopus; species Odontamblyopus rebecca. Next base: position 20,047,874 of record CM060673.1, read on the forward strand.
TTAGAGCTCAGGACTGAACTCCAATGACAATACTGGTTAGATGCTAAAGAGAATCATTAGCAATGACTATATGAAAAAGTAAACAAAAAATAGTTTAACGTACTAAGGTAGATATATTTAAAAAATTAAACATATTTATCACACTACAGTTCCAGAATATTTTAAGTATTAAGCATCTTAAAATATCTGTTGGTTTAACATTTGCTCACTGAAAATTCTCAAAGAAGGGGCAGCGTAAGCCAATCACTATTTGACTATACAAAATAACAAATTATAAGTAATTTTTAATCTGTTTCTCGCCCCGCAAAAGAACCAAACCAAACACTTCTGTATAAACACCCTCCTTGAATGAAGAATTGTGGCTTAGGCAAGATTTGGCCTTGTGAATATGTGTCTAGGCCTTTGAAAATGCAATGTTCAAGAAGGAGTGCTGCATGATGATTTTTTTCCTTTGTAAAGCACAGCACCCATGCACGCTTTGTTGTTTATGTAATCAGAATGCACATATCCATGGCAACCACATAAACAAAAAAGGTTACGATGAGCAAACTGCTGAACATTACAAGACTAATCAATATTGTTTTTCCCTTTGGTAAGCCCTTAGTCTGTTTTTATAAATCCAGTGTTTAAAATGAAAGCCACATTATTCTCTTATGTAATAGTTTGACAGTCCCCATGTGAACCTCACTGAGTGGACAGTCTTTTTTCACTCCTGTACCCCTAATTATGCATTGACCTATTTCTTTACAGTGAAAATCAAATGTAGGCTGTTCCATATTTATTCTACTGGACCCGATTTGGCCATTACTGTATAAAATCATTAATCATGTCATGAATAACCCATATATATGGAGATGGGGCTGTGGGCAGCTGCTGGCTATTCAACAACCATTACTCAAGCTACAGTGACAGGAGGGGCGTGGCCTGTAGCCTCTGTTCATAACACTAAATACATAAACATTGTCTCTTTAGATTCCCATCGGTTTCACACACGTATTCCATTCACCCCTCCTCCGCACTGGCTACTTCACACAAAACAAAATGACATGTCTTTTTTATATTGTCTCCTACACACTGTGCTAGCCTATTACACACGCACACACACACACACACGTGCACACACATGTACGCACACTCACACTCCTCCTCCTTGCTGCAAAGTAGAGCGAGAGAGAGCTAGCAGCCACACAACGTTTTTTTTTTCTTTTTTCGTCTGCTGCTCTGCTCCGCTCATTCTCCCTGTAGCCGCACACAGGCACAGAAGCAAAGAAGCAAAGCGGGGAAATCTCTCCCTTCTATACCACCTCCTCTCTCTATCCTCCTCGTGCTTATTCTCCATCCCTTTATTTTCCCAAGAGGATTAAAAGACAAGTGACAGCCAGGAGAAGACACTGGGATTGAGTAAGACGGGAAGGTGGCGCCATGGGTCAACTGTGCTGCTTTCCTTTTTCCCAAACGGAGGAAAAAATCAGTAAGTGTCTTGTCGGTGAGTGGGTGGGAGTGGTAGTTAATCCGGTGGTCCAGCATTGTGCTTGTCATCATAGGGAGATGCAACTCTGCCTGGGCTTTGTGTGAAAAATCCTTCTCATTATTCAGACTGTGGAGCGGAGCAGTGCAGATTTTGTGTTGACTTGTCCTTGTGCATCACTTTGTCTCAGAGTTGCCCTTCAGCTGAAAGCAACTGTTAGTGTAATATAGTTTCTGCACAGGGTTTATGAAAGATGGAAGTGGAACAAATGAAAAAATGTACAGTCCTTAAAAGACAGATTTTTACTAAGGATAACTGGCCATTATTGCGTGTTGTTACTTACAGTAAGACTTGTGTTTTAGTAGTCCTGGATTTGGAACTTGATCTAAATGTTATATTAAGACCTGCTTTTACTGGTGGTGGTTTTTATATGTTCTGTATATTTGTAATCATTTACTTCAGTTGTTTAATTACATAAAGCGACTATCAGAAATCATTAACTTTTTGTCATATTGGAACGTGTGAGCAATTTTAATTTCAAAAAGACTATTAAAATACATTTAAAACACATACGTCACACCACTTGTTCTGATCAGCAAATACTCTAAATGTCCTAAATCACTTTTTTTTTTTTTTATGTCTGGATGATGTTGATAATCTAGGCCACCAGAAATACCAGACATTACTACAGACTTGTGTCAAATAGTATTGCAATAGTATTACAGCTCTTACACTGGAAGCTCACCTCTTCCATTTGAATCACTATAGTAAATGTATTCAGACACTACTACACTATCAAATTCCTTCATGTATAACTCTGTTCCTTTGCATTTCCCTCTGTGACCATGTGGCATAGATTAGCATGCCATGTCTGTATCTGTCCAGCTCTTGTAGATAGATGTGGGCGTGTGACCCAAAGCTCGGGGGCAGTTAAGGGTGTCTGGGTAAAGGGCACTCATGTGGTACAGTGTATTGGAAGTCAAATAGAAGTCATGTGACCTGTGCTGTAATGACTGATGCTGTGGTAATTACTGCTCCAAGTCTCTGTTGTGGGGCCACTTGAGAATATCTTAATTTGGATCTGGGTCGAAGTTAAGACAAAGGGGCACCATTCTTTCTGTAGTTCCCATAAGATTACACATTCTATTGTCTTCATAAAAATAAAGGGCAGTTTAATTGTGGTTTTCAAGGTCTAGAATGTGATTATGGCATACTCCCAGACTGGGGCTAAAGTCATTGTTCCCTACTGATTACATGTTTTTTTTAAAGGTGCACTGCGCAACTTTTTTGGTTGAAATTATACTCCTGCTTGTTATTACTGTGCCTGGATTATGTTTGCCAGGAATGTCCCACACTATGGCATTGAACTTCAAATATTTTTTTAACTGCATGTGTTTTTAGTGGTCAAAAATACATTTACAAAGGGCGGGCTTGCCTCTAATCTTTAACCTGGCCTGGTGGCATTTTTGTCTCCATGGAGAACTTAAATGCTGTGAAACATTCAGGCAAAGCAATAAAATAGTTATTCTGAAGACCAGGTAGTAGCAGACCCTCCACCAGAAAAGATACACAATGCACCTTTAAGAAATATCCAAAAGGTAAATTCCAGTTTTTGTGACTGGACCCAAGAATTCACCGTAACAGCAACAAAAATCATCATTTACAGTTATTTACAGTATTCACTATGTTTTTTTTTTCTCATCTGTGTTAAATATTATTTGTAGACTTTTATGATGACCTGACACCCTGGCTATATACAGTAGTACAGAAATTGCATCAAAGTTAGTTTTACTTTCAGAGTGAGACTTCAAATTACTTAATATTCTGACAGAAACTGGAAGACTTGTTTTTGTTGCTGTGTGTCCTCTAGCTATGCAAGTACTTTCAATATACTGCTTGTGCAAAGAATGTCTCTAATTCCAGTTTCTAATTCCATTTCTTTAAAATGCAAGTGGACCATACATGCATAACCAACACTGGCAGTGCTGTTTAGGAATAGGGAATTTTGCATTCTGTACACAAGGGTCTATATAGAAACAGTCTTTCTTGCTTGAATTTCAGATTGCAGCTAAACTTTTAATGCCATATATACTAAGATCAGCTCACTTCTACCAAGATACTGCCCTTTGAGATACCACAACTTACACTAACCCTGTGGGAGAAGTGGAGGTTTTATGCATGGACTTAACATAGGTTTTCATTCATTGCTCCAGACTGAAACATTGTAATTGGACCACTTGGGATCATTAAACCAAATCGCACTGGACTTTGCAAACGAACATACCAATTATCCTCCATACATTATAAACTCTTTATAGGAGGCAACTTTTCATATATTTTTAGCACTTGAGCGATCAAAAAGCCACCAATCTCAAAAGGAAAATCTGCAGATAAGCACCTCCCATAGACTACCCTTAATAATGTTTGTGAATGGCTTGTGAATGTGCAGTCTCTGTAGAGAAAAGTATGGATTTTTTACCCTGAAATCAATATCACTTGGCAAATCATTGCAGTGGCTGTATGTGTGTTTCAGTTAGTTTTGTTCAGTTCTCTTTCTGGTTATAGTTTTTGATTAAATATTGTGCTTGTTCATGAAAATCCAAGGATAAATATGCGGCTTTGAATTATGATTTGAGTTGTATCTTTTTATGGTGGACCAGGTAAGCAGCATTTGTCAAGTAGTATCTCAGAACATGGACGTTAACCCGGGCAAGTTTGTGTTTCATCTCTATATAAAACAAGCGCTGTCATAAAAGCAGACTTTGACACAGGCTGAAAATAGTCGGTGTGGGCGCAAATGTGGTCCGGTACAGTGGTGATGCATGCTGGTAAAAGGCTGAATGATAACAATTTGTGGAAATTCAGCATTAATGAGGTTCTGAAACACCATACCACTGTAAATCTTATGATCATAAATCTGCCTTAGCAATGATAGGTATTATAAAACAAAGAAAAACTACTGATGGCTCAGTGAAACCCTGGGTTAGTTTAGCATGGTAATGTGCTTTGATAACTATAATAACAAGATTTTTCGTTGGCTCATTGTTAGAAAAGACTGCCAAAATCCGCCAGTCTTCTTTCATCTCCTTTAAGGTTAAGGTTGAGGTTGAGATAAGGTTGTTCCTGTAGAGAAATTTGCCCTCTGTATTTGACCCATCCTTCAGTATTGATCTAAGAAATAAACCCAGACAGTACCTGCGCTTTTCTGGATGCATAGTTGTGATTGCATCTTGTGAGTGCAGTTTGGGTCAGATACTGAGTGAGATTATCTTCAGATTGTCTTCTAATGCCATGCCTCGCTCCCTTTAGTCACCTGATCGATGCGCACGACATGTCCGTCAACCAAGAATTTCCTTTGTCAGTAACCAATACAGGGCTCTTAGTTGGCTTAAAACTACATGTTATGTCAAACACTCCTTTGCAATATTTATGCATGATATTCTATAAAAATAAAACCTGGTCACAGAAAGTGTTTTGTGTGTATTTTGCAAATATCATCTGCATGGCCTTGTCTCTCTTCTGCTGCAGCTGCATCTCTGCAAACAGTACAGCCCCTGTGCCCTATTTCTGAGAGGAGGGAGAGACACGGATAGAGCCATGCAAACTAATGAGGGGGTATAAGGGGGAAATGGTGGTATTGAAAAGCGATGCTAGCTGGTTGTGTGTGTGTGTTTTTGTGTGTGTGCTTGTGTCTAGGAAAAGGTTACGCTTGCTAGCTTCCCCCTGTGATGTGGTGACGGTACAGTGAGGCTAATCGTGTGGAAAGCACTGAGCTATGACCAAAGTAACAAGGTGTCAGGCTGGTGTAAGCTCTGCAGGTGAAGATGGCCAATTTGCACACACAGATACAATAGCAATAATGTAAAATAATCCTAGGAAACCATATTAAATAGACAGTATTATTCAAAGGCCTGAGTTACAACAAATAAATGGAAGGAACCAATAAATGAGCCATAGAAGTCAGTTATTCAGTCCTCTACAGCTCAGATGGGTTTGTCAATATTTATTAATCAGAGTTTATTTTAAAGACCATTAGTCATGTGGCAGTCATTGTAGTGGTAGAGTGATCTAAAATCAATCTGTAAAAATCAGCCCTCATATGGCCTATAAATGTCACATGCATGATTGCTTTGTGGATTTTACACTCAATAATTTAATACTTTATACTATATTATGCCATGTTGCTATTTCAGGCAGTTGTTTGCTTCTGTCATGTGATTTTAATTAAACTCTGTGTGTTTGCGTTTGTAAGCAAAATGAAAATGTGCCCTAGCCTAACAAGTAAGTACTGGAGATTTATAGTGGCACACTGGGATATTTTAAGAAGGCAAATGACTTGGGCTGTGCTTGCAGTTAGTTGGAAGTGAAGATGCTGATGATAATCCCGAACCATGGAGCTTTTGTCAACTTCAAACATTGCAATTTTCCATCCAATTATTCAGCTGGTAAATCTATGTATTATTTGGCTCAATATTTGTATCAGCTATACCCAATAATGCTATAATACTGGGGCTGTAATCGACTAAATAAATTCTTGGTCTGCCCTGTCCAATGTCCATTAATTAATTGACTAAAAGAATAATTAGCAAAAGATTTCAAAGCTATCTCTATTTGACTCCAGGTGCAAAGATAATTCAAGAGAAGTACTGCGTTCTTGTATGTTAACAAAACAGAATAAATTCTCAATTCATTTCCAATTCTCCACACACAATACAATACAAAACCTTACACAATGCTTCTACCAAACAATAGGTCAATTAGTACGGTCAAGATTTAAAATTGGGCTATGTTTTGTGGCAGGGTAAAACCTATAAACATACCAGATCTGTGTATCTAGCAGGTGATTGCAAAGTATTCAAAATTATTGCTTCCTTCTTTCTTCTGGCTAAAATGTCAAAGACACAAAGGGTAAAGTGCACTGCCTCTTCTCGTCATGACTTGAGCTGTTCATCTCTACCACACACGGCTCTGAATTCATTGGCCTCAATAGTACATGGCTTTTCCAGTCCATGAATGCTTAATAAAACATGGGAGGTTTTCAGTTATTTATTTGTCTATGCAAGGAGTCTGGACAGCACACTCAAAGAAGAACATTAGGAACCAAAGAAAAGACCACATGTGGAGAAGCCAGATGAGCAGGTCAGGGATAAAGAGGAGGAAGACATGAAGAGAGAGAGGGAAGGAGAGAAAAAAGAGATGGAGAGTGACACACCAAGCTGCTTAATTCATCATATTTTCCCTCCAGTGCAACTCATGTGCCTGTTTTCCATCTGTGGTGCACCTTCTTTTTCCTTGTTATATCTAAAAACAGTCAGATAGTAACTAGATGTGGGAAACGTATATAAAAAAATAAATAAATAAACATTGTTGTTCTGGAGAAAATTTGATTATTGAGTATTCTGTCTATAATTAAAATGTTTTTAAAAAGCCAAAAAAGACACAAATGCATTTTTGCAGCAAGGATAGAGATATTCATGCCCTTTTGTGGTTCATTTCATGGTTGAGTTATGTTTTGTAGGATTTTGTACCTGAACAAAGACTACAGGCACATTTTAGCACATTCTTTAAAAGCACATTGTTACAATAATGTCTGAATATTGTTATTTTTGTGAATATTGCCCACCCTAGTATTAACTTGTTCTCTTAAGGGTGGGAACTGTATTGATGTAATAGATATTCTCAAAAGAAAACTAAACATTTAGAAAAAATGTAACTTCAGACTAAGAAAATCGCTTTGAGCAATCCATACTGCTGTTGGCTCATTTACAGTACTATGGCTATATTATTCCGAACCAGAAGCTTACATTTCACAATCAAACCAGCAGTGGTCAGACCAAAATTCAAAACTGGAACCAGTGAGAGGTTCTGTTTAATGGGAAACGATTGCCCAAAATATGTACAGTAAGTAAAATCCTCAAGCTAAGGTAGTCTTGACTAAGTTTTGTTCAAGATCTGGAGATAGACCTCCTTCTGACAAGTGTACAATAGTAGAGTTACTTCGCAGTAACTTCAGAATGTCTATATATCTGACAATATTGTTTTGGCACTAAAAACGTATAACTTGCATACATAATATATGGGCTCTTAGTCACATTTGTTGGACAAAGCAGCTTCCTGAGCTATGGCACTGTCAAGTCCATCAATACAATAAAAACATGCTTGGGCTGCTAGCTGAGTTGTACTGCTTAAGGGTTTCAGGTTGCTCTGGTTCAAATCAATTCTTAGACTCCCTTTTGAAGTTGGCGAGGTCTTCATTCAAGTCGTGTTATACAGACCGCTTTTAGTGCCTATAACCCATTCTCACTGTGATTCTCTACTTGTACAGATAGACATTTCTGTTACATGAAGCCAGAGAATTGCTGCTTTATTAGTTGTGGTGAATAAGATGTCCACTTTGTACGCCCCCTGCTGGTAGAGTACAGTATTTGGTTCACAGACAAAAAGCCATGTCCTTTGCCAACAATAGCATGTTGCAGCATTGTTACACCTACATAAGCTCCACTGTATAGTCAGAGTATTTTAGTAATGCTGGTGCTGTTATAAATGACAGAACAGAATATATAGAACAGCATTATCATTGAACCTACAGCTGAGTGCAAGGGCAAAGCCTGGTGGAGATTTGTATAAAAGGATTAACATTCTGATGCTCAAGAAGAGTCATAATGGGTAAAATTACACAAAAACAATGTGGATATAGTTGTGTATTTGCGGTAGGTCTTGACAGTTTATGTAATTTCCTTAAATTTTCTTCAAACACTTATTATGTTCTAGAGACAGAGTATTACAAAGCTATTAGATTTTTTTATGTGCAAAAAATAAAAGAAAGGCAAAGAAATACATAAGCAAATAATTACCAGTTTAAGTACACATCAGTGCTGTAGTTGTGCTTGTGTCCCAGCCCAATATAATTTGCATCTTTTTTTGCTGTAAATGTCTGAAAACTCTACTCCCAAATGTGCCGTAAACCAATAATGAAAAAGTTGCCGTTTGTACAAGCAGCAAAAAGTGTTGATAAGATCCTTTTGGTAGAATTTCTTAATTACATTTTGACTGATAGACTATCCATAGGTCTCCAAGTGATGAAGAATGGCCACTGTTGCCATAGCAATTAACAGTTCCAAACAAAATATCCTATATTTTGTGAAAAGTCCTCAAAATGGCACCCAGAAACAGGAAGCATAGAATATAGATAAAGTGCATAGTAGTTATTGGGGTTGTTAAAAGTATTGAAAATCAGATACTAAAATTACCGGTAATATCAAAAGTACATACTCATTTGAGCAGGTATCGATACTAAAAAGTCTCATTTACAGGATGGAAATTAACCCTGAATAGTTTCAGAATGATCTTGAGCTGTATCAGAATGTATAAAACTACATAGACTATACGACCATGGACCACTATGGAATCTATACCTGGACGACTGAGAATAGATTGCCTGGTAATATAACAGAAAGTATTACAATTTAATGCTGAAAATTACTTTACTGGTATCTAAATTGGAGTATTTTTTATTAGTATCAAGTCTATCCCTTATCGAATTTTAACATAGTGACAACAAGTTTATAAAAGTCATACTAAATATCAAGTGAGATAAACCGTAGACTTAAAAATAACCCAAAACTAATCAACAGAAACTTAAACAAAAAAAATTCAAATAAAAAATGAATGGATGTGTTTACCCCCAAGCAGCTGTACCCATGTTTAATATCCTGCAGTGTCCCTTATCACCATGGCCTGTGACAGATGAGATTCCAGTGATGGAGTTGTTTACAGTGGCTCTATTGACGTGTGTGCTTGTGTTAAAGTCATTAGGACACAGATCGGCTGATTTCTTGGTGATCCCTCTGTGCCGTGCTGCCTCTTAAACTCTTATAATGATGTTAACACACTGGGCCTGCATCCATCGCTCCACGACTCTCATCAGAGATCCCCAAGACGCCAAATCGCTTCTCCATCCTGTTGTTGATTTGCGGCGGAAAAAAACGTGTCACTTTTGATCTAAGGTCCAGCTGTGTGCACACGACACAGCTTTTGCACCTGGAGCTTTTCTGTGTCTATTCTCTTCTCCTCCAGATCTCAACAAACACTGCTATATCTGTTTGCTCATATGACTTTCCCTACTTCATATTGACTACACTAAAAATAAACAAATGCACCATTGTGCTTGATAACTGACCACTGTGCTGAACAATGAGAAAGTAAATATTACTTTAAAAGGGGATATTATGCTAAATTGATTTTTGTGAGCTTTCTGCATGTTATAATATTGTACCCTCATCAAAAACATGTGGGAGAGTTTAAATGTCATCCATGCATGTTTCATTATTTAGCAATCTCTCTCAGGGCCTATTCAACCCCTCATTATGGTTGCTGTATGATTCAGTCCATTGCTCAACCCACAAGTCCACGTTATCCATGTTCCCTATGACAATTCTCCATAAATACACAAAAGCATAACCCAAAACTATACACAACAACTTGACAAATCTGATATGATGTGCAGTAGTTTCATTAGCAGCATGCATGCAGATGTGTTGTGTTAGTGCTCTGAAGGGGGAGTGATTTAGTGCACAGAGCAAAGGGAGGGGAGGATCAGAGACAAACCTAAAATTCAATTTATAAAATGTGTTCAAATATTATCGGCCAATATAGTATTTTCAAAACAATGAAAGGCCATGTGATGATCTAAATATGTTATGTGCCAGCAGTTAATACCCCATTGCAGTAAAATACCCCCTCTTTAAAATTATTCATTTGTTAGTACTGTATTAAACATATATATTACATTCAGGACATGGGCTTTTAGTGCAAGAACATTACCGGTACCTTGGCTGTTGGATACAGTAGTTTCATATTATTTGACATTGTGGACAAATCAAACAATAAGCGTATACTGTAAAAACAACACTTTGTGACAAAATGAGACCACTGAGCACTGTCTGCATCTAATATTATAGCATTTTATTAATCATACCCCTGAAAGTGAGAGCTAACTGGGAAAAAAATTAAATTCAGTTGAATATTAACAATGTGCCAAAGGGTTTGTGAGAGCTGGGAACTAGTGGGATAGATTTACATACTTCCTCTTTTGCTGAAAATCAGGTAATAATAGAGTATAACCATAAAACATGACATAGTGCAGAACTCAAATAGAACGGAGGATGTCTGACGTCAAAACTATCTCGATTCAAGCCCCCTCACCATCCATCTACTGTATACTGTCTATTTTTACATCTCTGCAGTCTGGATCAATATGTCTTTGTCACAAAATACATGTGTCAGGCTCAGAGCTGAACAGAGACTTTTCTTTACATGAGCGTTTATCTTGTAGCTCAAAATGCTTTAGCTGCTCTGTCATGTTCCCGTCAGCTTCTTCAAACTAGAGCCTGTACCATACGGATGACCAACTCTGCTATACATTTAAGTCAGAAAGCGCTACACAATTTAAAACTTTGTGTATTTGACTTGACTGGTTTTCCTTTTTTTTTTCTTTTTTTTTTTGCTTTGGTGGGATTGTACCTGTGGTAAATATTTGTATTCAATTTTGGTCCTTGTTAACAGTATGGTTGTTGGGGATTTACCTCTAAAAAAAGAAAAAAGGAAAAGAAACTAGGCAAGACTTAAATGAAATCTTAAATATAATGTTAAATATGCTAGATAAAGGTGTCTTCATGGTGATGGTATTGCTTTTCCTGGGATGTTCCACAGTATGGTATTAAAGAAATATCTTCTATTTATTCAATTACGGGTGTTTTTATTTCTAAAAAATACCACAAAAACATGCATTATTACTGTGAGAGGGCCACCTCCACAGATCTGACCTATAACTTGGTCTGGTGATGTGGCCTGCTTGTCTCCAAGGAGATAGTTAAATTCAATGTAACTGTCGAGCATTTCAGGAAAAAAACAATATGGAATCAAACTACCAGAAAAGTTGCACCTTTCAGTATGTTATATGTAGTGAAATGAGTCATCTATTCTGTCATATGCACTTTAAGCCTCTACTTTCTATTTTTAACTCCAATTAAACAGTATTTGTAATTGTAATTACACAAAACACGTACCGCTGTATTGGGTATTTCATGCTTGGATATACTGACATCTAATTAAGAGCCCTATTCATAGCATTTCAGAAAGAGAATAAGGAGAGGATGAAGGATTTCTCATCTGTGAAATTGTTGATTATTTTGTACAGGAAAAAGGCACACACACTGCGCTTCCTGTATGCCTCATTTCTATAACTCATTCTCAATCTTTGTCTGCAAGCACTTAGCATTAGCAGTTGTCTCTCTATAGTCCGTATCAAAGTTCAGGCCCTATTTCCTGCATGGCTTCTCGTATATTGATTTGCCTTTTAGCCAAACATTTAATTAGAGCAGTTAACCCAGTGTTGTCTCGATGCTATCTATAGTAATGTATTGAAGCACTGTCTGAGTCTTGGTATTTCCTCAGGAAGTTTACCCCACCCTTTTCTTTCCTTTTGTATCAGATATTATGATTAAACGTAACTTTTTAATTAGCTCAGTTTAATGACGTACGTATCTGAGAATTCTTAAACAAGGTGCACATATTTTGAAGCTGTGCAAATGATATGGTTTTAAATAGAGATAGACACATATATTGGTGGGCGATATATAAAGCCGATATTTGGACTTTTTAGCTTATTAGGTATCAGCTTTAAATCTCCAGGACAGGACTATAGTTTGTTTTGGCCAACCTGCTGCCGAAAAGTACGCATGAAGCTTGACTTAACAGCTCTCTTAAAGGTTTTTGGAGAAAATGTGTTGTGGGTGAGTATTTAGTGAATTTAAATAATGGAAAATAATGAAAAATAATAAAAATCAGCTCTACATATCAGCTCAAATATATTGGCAGAGCTTATTGGCTATTGGTAGTTATGGATCCTAAACAATCAATATCAACATCTGCCATTAAAAAAAACACGCCATTTGATCTCTAGTTTTAAATGTACCTCTTTGTGTCTGTATGCCCTCTAGAAAAGAATTTAATTTCTCAAGTATATATAGCCCACTAATAATGCTGCAAAATATATTTTCCAGCAACATATCACTTTTCATTCCTCATTATGCAAATGGAGAGTTGAACAGGTCCTCTATAATCACACTGTGCCCAGGTGAAACAAACCACGCATAACAACAATTTGGTATCTCATGAGCTGAATATAGAGTCTTATAATGACTCTTTCCCCATTTCTTGCCTACTCTAGATATACAAGTTTAAATGTAATATTTAGCCCAGTAACGTACCAAAAGTTTAACTATTTGTTATCAGATCCCAAGTCATTAAAATGCACTTAAAACTACAGTATCTCAGTTGGTAGAGTTGGTAGATCACTGATGGCAGCCACCATGTCTGCGTTCACTGGTGTATTAATGTATGTGTGAATGGGTGAGTGGTTTCTTCATGTAAAGCTCTTTGAGTGCCTTGAATGTGGGAAAGCACAATGTAAAAATGTGACCAGTTACCATTAAAAACATACAAGTTGGCAACAATTTAAGCCTAGTATAGAAATGTGAAATTCATAGCACATAAGAGACGTGATTCATCTAGAGAAAAATTCAGACATCCTATCTATTTCACCTTTACCACACATGAGTCTTTTTATATATTTTTTGCAGCTAGATGACTATTAGGTTATTACTACTGGCTTACATTTGTTTGGAAATTTGCTTGGCTATTTCTACAACAGCGCCGGTGTGTAGTCGTGCAGGACAATAGGTTAGACATAAAGGCTTCATTCCCACCTCTGGGCTAATCTACATAATATGCACACATGCACTCCTTCTCTTCACAGCATGTACTCATTACCCTCATGTACAAATCTGCCTCCTATATATACTCATGTTTGAAGTACTGCAGGAATTATTCATGGCATGTGTACCCATTTACTGAGGCGCCCATTTCTACAGCACTAGAGTATAATTAGTATTTAATAGGATTATTGGCTCTTTTGTTTGCACTTGCACATGTGTATTCTGCTGTTTACATGATAAAAGTGCATGACTCAGAATGGGAAACAACTCAGAGGAGTTGTGGAGTCTGCCAAACCTCAGTCGGATAGAGAAAGGAAAAGACTATTACACTGTTAGGTCACTAAAAACATGTTTAAAGGTACACTGTGTACCTTTCTGGGAGGAGAGTCCAACGCCATGGATATGTTGTTGCTTTGCCTGGAATTTTTCACAGTAAGATATTGTGGTTATTTTTCTGTACTATGATGAGATTTGATCTGTAGAAGGTTGAATTATAAACCTCTATGACTTATTATAAATACTTAAGTGTTGTATTCTGTTATTGCAGCTCCAATTAACAATGTCATACATTTAGAATACTTTTTTGTGGATAATTCTTCTCTATATTTGTCTGCATTTATTTCAATATATTGCACTTTAAAATGTGTGACAGTCATGACAGGCCTTGCCCTGTACCACCATATGAGTTTACATTGACAGTTCTGAACTGAGTGGTCTTGCTGGCTGCAGTGAGACCTCCATCGTTTCCTTGGAGAGTCACAGTACCATTCTCATCCTGTCACCATCAGTCACGTCTCTCTCCCAGCCCAGTGACATGGGACGACCTGAGCCAGACACATCAGTCTGACTTTAATCTCTGTAAACATTGTTCACTGATGTTGAGACCGTCCTGTGGAATATATACCTTTCTGCACCATGCCTCATTTCCCATCAGTTTTATAAAGCAAGTACTGCAAGTTATTAATGTGTGTTGTTATGGCTTTAGCATATGCTCACTTATTACAATCCATGGACCCAGCCTTTGTCAAATTGGGCAAACTATAAAGGCAGTGTTGAAAATTAAAGAATTGCCTGAGAAAGCTGGTTTTCTAAGGTCATTTTTGTTCACCAGATTAATCTCATTGTGGTTTTTGTGCAACATTGGATTGGTCATTTGAACATGTATCAATACTGAAAAAAGTAAAATAATATAAATATGTCAATTAGTTTTGGTGTACCAGAATTCGTATTACTAGAAAGCCACATGATAATATTAAGGAAAGTACTTTTATTTCATGTTAAAATAACTATTGTATTTAAAAAAAGAATACAATTTTACTGTCAAGCCTTTTCCTTATCAAAATTGAGTTTGAAAGTATAGTATCGTTTTAACACTAGTACAACCTATAATTTAATGGTGTAGTGGAAGAATCTTTGCATTTTATGTGTTCCGGCTCAGTTTCCAGCTCTGTTCAGAACACACCTTGGGTAAAAGCAGCAGAGTGAATAAAGATGTTTGTAACTGTCTCTGGTCTGTGGAGAGAGGTGCTGCTGATGCCTCTGAGACACTGATGGATTTTTGGTCAGAGGAGTTGAGGAGTTCACCACACTGGGCTTTGGTCTCTCAAGTGTAAAGTGGATTTTCTGAAAGAGCAATCATTTTGTGTAAGGTGAAGCTAAAGCTCAAAAATGTTACAGCAAAGGGCAAAACATTTTCTGTTGGTGCATACTGGTTATGTAAATTGAGCTCAAAGTAGCCTGTATCCAAAACTTCTTTGTTAGACAAAACGCTGGCATTTATTATTATTGGTATTTTAGCTGTAGTCATTTTAACAACTTAAATTTTTTTATTCAGTCAATGTGTCTGAAATGGTCTCCTAACAATACATTAAGATGGCCATATTAAATAATTCTCTACTCTTATAATGTTGTTTCCTCATCAAAAATATAACACATCATAACATCACAAGTTGGAACAGAGCATTTTGAGCTTTGGAGACATGTAGACAGATTCATAATAAAGGGTTAAAACAAAACATAACTTTTTTTTTCATGAGGTAACAACGATCTAAACGTGATTTAAAGCTCACAAGAGTAAATTTTGCTTAGTATTAGGACCTTTAACATTTAGTAGCCAATCTAACAACATTTCCTGTTTAGACTTGAAATAGAATTGAATCTGCAAATCTAGCATGACAATGGAAAATGCATTCAAAAACACATAACTGTAGTGAAAGTGGCATACAGGATAGCGAAACATGTTGGAATGGCATTGACAAGAGAGAGAGAAAGAGAGTGAGAGCTGATAAAAAGAATAGTGCTCCTGTTTTTGTTAAAAGTTGAAGTGTCTGTCTGGTTCTCATCCCGTCACCATGACAACTCCAGCAGATATGAGCGTGAGGACAGACAAAGCAGGTGAGCAAAAGTAATAGCCCAGGCTTAGGTATAGAGGAATGTAATACTGCTAACTTCAAAATGGACAATTGAGGTGATCGACTGGTAAAATGATGTGATAGAAATGTTTGTATTAGATTGTATTTTTGTGTTTAGTTTAGTATTAAATGCATGTTTTATCGTAGTTTCTATCTCTCACGAATCACAGTGCCTCTTAATGAAATAAATGCCAGTTTCAGAAAATTCACTGTGCCCTCTGTCATACAAGTAAACAGGTTGTTGACCTAATAGTTTGGCATTTGCGTTCTTGAATTTGATTATGTAACAATTTCAGAAGGAGGGCACTGAGGCATGTAGGGCAAATTAAAGGTCCTATATTGCACTAGATCGACTTTTGTGAGCTTTAAGCCAAGTAAAATTTTGTTACCTCATCAAAAACATACCTGGAGCTGTGTTTTGTTTCATTCACACACATTTGAGTGACCCGTTATTATTAGTCTGTCTACATCTCTAAAGCTCAAAATGCTCTGTTCGACCATGTGATGTCATGTAGTGGTAGTTTTCAAGTTTCCATGGCTGAAATTATCCAAATGATTCTAGTGAAGATGTATGAAGTTTGGATCCGGTATTACCACATGACATAACAAGGTGGAACAGAGTGTTTTCAGTTTAAGAAAAGAACTCTTAGATGTAGGGTTTGTGTGTTAAATATGTGTGAATGAAACAAAACACAACTCCAGGTCTGTTTTTGATGAGGGAACAACATAAAAGATCAGAAAACAGCATAATATGGGCCTTTTAAAATAAATCTCCATATGGAAAATCAGTCAGTCACTTGTTGGTCAGCTTAATTATCTAACTACAACTATCATTTTGTAATAACTGCCTCTTTTTGATACATTAAAAAAGTTATTTCCTGTTATTTTTTGTTTCGGTTGATTCTGCCAATGATATATTAACTCCCCTCAACCTCAATTTCTCATTTTTAGTCTAGAATGAAGTTAAAAATAGCCTTTCTCTCTTATTAGATTTATCCGAGATAGTAGATCTTCACATTGCAGTTGTAGGAGAAGAGATGGGTTGAGATATCCTCATGACTTCCTGGCTCTGTTGAATCAGTCTTACCCAATTATGTGTACAGCGTGTACTGAGAGCAACTTTACAACCGTTGTAAAGGCTTCCATTTTGTCCACAAGAAGATTCATTTGAGGGATAGAATAACTTTCACATGCGTCTTTAAAACACGCATACCTCCGTAAGGACAACCAGGAATGAACTGATGTTGGCTAATATTTACTTAAAATGCCACTTTAAAACTTGATTTATAGACTGGGAAATGGATCCTATGGTGACTTTTTACTTGGTGTTGTAAATCCCTCTGCACCTGCACAGCTCTGAGAAAATGCAAAATGTTGAATAACAGTTTGAACTTGTGTTTCTCATACAGCGCCAGGGGTCCGAATACTATCTCTCCAATCACAGCTGCGTACCTCTTGATCTGTCTTATGCAAACACAAAGAAGACCATCTGATTCTGGTGCATTTTTGAAA
This sequence comes from Odontamblyopus rebecca, assembly GCA_030686955.1. Taxonomy (NCBI): domain Eukaryota; kingdom Metazoa; phylum Chordata; class Actinopteri; order Gobiiformes; family Gobiidae; genus Odontamblyopus; species Odontamblyopus rebecca. The sequence continues at coordinate 20,065,042 of CM060673.1, forward strand.
AAGTTTTACAATTCAGAACAAACAAAGCTGGGACACGGTATTAGGATAAAAAAAGTAGTAATAAAATAAATATATTTTTCTGTTCTGGGAATAGAGCTGTCTGATTTTGGGGGGGAAATGTGATTGTTTAGTGATCGCAGTAAGATTTGCAATGTTTAAAAAGTAGGATTCTGGTTAGAGTGTTCATTTAACACCTCCAGAAGAAAAGACATTTGAGAGAAGATTGAAATTGGTATAATACAAGAATCTCATGCATTTCAGAATATGTTATAAGTCTAAACTGCAGGTACAAGATTTGTCTCATTTGCACCAACTGAAGATTTTGACTTGATTGTGATCCATTGTGCAGTCCTAAATGAGAATTGTTTTTTTTTTCTTCCATGTCACCTCCATTATTTATTATTTTGTGTATTGAACCATATTGAATTATTTTTGTTTCGATTTCTTGTGTTACAGATTTGACTCCACGACCACTCCATTCCAAACGCTCAAGTATGTGTATCCTCGTGCCTATAATCAGAGCTGCCATGATTCATTTCACCCGAATCAATGTCTGATTATAGATGGAACCGTTTCCCTATAATCTCTCCTATCTATCATATTACTCATGATGAAACCTAATCTTTATATTGCGTGAATCATGATTTTACAGCTATCCAGTAATATTGATCTGCAGTTCAATGTACAAAACCTGATATTCATCCTCTGTACTCGCTGTTCTTTTCCTCAGTTTTACTTTGATCAATAGCGCTCTATGCAGAAACACAACTCTTGCATTGTTCATTTCACAGAGCTTTTTAGCCAATGTAATTTCAAATCTCTGTTCTCTCGGATAGCATATGCCATTATCCAAAATTATCCAATCTGCCTAGTTAATTACAGGAAGTTATTATCCTCTATCCATTTACTGCCTGCCTGTCTGTTTTTATTGCCCTGTGTTTGCGACCCTTGACCACTATAATAATCAGTGCTCACCATAACAACCATGATCAATGTCCACATGTTTTCCTATGGTATCCCAGTGGCAAACTCATGTCTTACCTAGCTGCAGGGTGCGTAAAAGTATATATAGTCCATAAAAAGCAGTAACTATATCTCAAACTGTAATTATAGGATTAAAGATTCAAGGTCCTTCTTATGCAAAATGAAGTATACCTTACCCTTACCTACCTTTAATATACCTTAAGCCATGTTATAATGTTGTGACCATGTCCAAAACAAACCTGTAGTTGGATTTTGTTTCATTCACACATGTTTGAGTAATCCTTTGTCGTCTCTCTACATCTCCAAAGTGATTGTTTTCAAGTTAACAGCTACTTTTTACCATTTGTTCAGTAGAGATGGGTATTTCCAGGGCTGAAATCATCCAAATGTTTCTAGTGAAGATGTATGGAGTTTGAAAACACAGCGGAGCCCTTCTTGTATTACCACATGACACATGAAGAACACAACCTAAATATGCAGGGTTTGTGTGTTAAACATGTGTGAAAGAAATAAAACACAGCAGGTATGTTTTTGACGAGGAAACAACCTTATAACATACAGCAGAAATTAGTATATAATATGGGCCCTTTAAGCAGTAAGTCTGAAGCATAATAAACCTCTTTATACTAAATTTGTGGATTTGATTTAGTTTGTTTTCTCTGCCACAAGAGAAACAGCACAGCTAACAACAACTGAGATGAATTCATTAAAGACTGTGTTGTGTTAGACTGTACAGTTTTATCTTGCTCTATAACTGCAGACATTACTTTGATGCCCAGTCATCTTTCTTTTTCAAACAATATATGGTGAAAATAACTTCTTCTGACTGCCCAAAGTTCAGGTTTTGTAGAGGACTAGCTAGCTATGTTTGGTGTAGGCAAGTAGTGTGATGTCTGTCCCACACTAATACTAATGGTCCTTTGTATTAAAATGCATTGAAACTCCTCTACTATAAAGAATTAGACCCAGCATTTAGAGGCTATGATTATCTTCACTCCACCTCAGCTTAAACTGATCTAAAATTTAAATAAATTGTAATTGTACTTCATATTTTTTCTGATACTTCATTTAGTATCAATATATGGGTATTTGGTGTCGATTCACTCATTATCGCTACTTCAAATGCCTGGATTGCATTGTAACCTGACAAACATATTCCACAATGAATCAATGGATAAACTGCAGGCTCCTTGTGTAATAACATTTACAGTTGTCTTGCCAGCAGCCACATTTATTGCGAGAGTCAGAGACAGTTATTGCACTGACCGCTGGAGTCCATGTCTCTCCAGATAAAGTCATAAACACCATGAGGATTGAAAGTAGAGCTCACATTTAACCAGGACCGACGTTTGGTTTCCACATCCAGTGAGCTGCCATCCCGAGGGGGAAAGGACCTTATCAAAGAGCAGTCAGAGATGCGAGTCAGTCAAAATGACAGGCAGGCCAGAGCTAATCAAGTCTGCTATCAGAGCGCCAGCCACACACAGCAGGGATGTGTGTCAGCATGACAACATTTCTTTTTGTTTTTATTGGAGCAGTTTTGACAGATATCGACCACTTCAGACTGGGAACACCTTGCTCTGATTTTGTCATCTAGCAGTTTAACCCTTCATAAACTCACTCAAATACGTTTAGTTACCCATTATCTTCTGTCTGTAATGGTCCTATAACTGCAACGTTCAAGGTTCAATCTCATCAGTGCTACAGCCTATTCTCAATGTCCTTGGGCAAGACACTGCACCCGCATTATTTGAGTGAGTGGTGGTGGTGGTTGGGGGGGATCATTGGCAGGGCAGCTGTGGCTACAAGACTTATTTTCTACTAAGGGTGGGTATTATGGACAAAACGTTCATGTTTCAAAAATTAACGATTTTCTTGGAGCCAAATTACAATTTCAATCTCAACTTATCTTTATATCGCCTTGAAGAGTTATCTAAAGTCACCTGCTTCTTCTTTATTACAGTAGGTGAAATCCATATGTGACTAACTCAGGGCATTGCTGAGTGTGACCATTCCGAGGTGTGGGTGGGGAAAATGTCATCAGTTATGAGATCACAATTCAGTTTTTATTATCATTTTGTCCAGCCCTTCTTGCCACCACTGACTGTCTGTAGTGGATGAATAATGGCAGACTTTAGCACCACTTTGAAAATCTTTTCAGACCATATGATTCCAAGACATTGTTATTATTCTTGTCTAACACAGACCATCATTTTTGCCTGCTATGTATTTTATCCCACCCACCAACAGGAGCCATAATACTGAGTTTGGGATTGCCTTTGCCTGTCAGTGGTTATAATGTATTACCTGATTTGAAGGACACAGTTTTCATAATCATAGGACCTCTGCAGCACAGACACTTCCTGCTGAATGTTTGGCATAAACAGCTTGAATCCTGTGGGTGCAGACTGTCAAGAATAGCTGTCAGTCGTGGCGTCTCCTGCATAGTTTCTCATTGTTTTTAATGTAATTCCACCGCCATGTGTGAGCAGCAAAGCACCTGCAGGACAAAACCCGGATGAGGCGTTACTATGTTGACAGCGTGTGGCAACAGTCAGACCGCTGAGAATCATTTGCACATTGTGAATCCATATGATGAGAATACTGAACAGGGATGTAGTGAGACTAGAACCTGAAAAGTGATGCCGGTTTTAATGGTATGGTTGAATATGTAGTGGAATAGTATAGTGCAATAGTGTGCATTTGAACCATTCTTTAATACTGTTGAAGCAGTGAGCATCACAGTGCAGTACCAGAAGACCAGCTCCAGATCTTGAGCTTGGTCAGGACTACCGAACTGAAAGAATCGTCAGTTGTGTTAAGTTTTTCTAGGTTGGAATAGTGACAAAGACAGTGATAAAGCAATTGAAACTGCCAGGTATGAAAACAAAACAAAAAATTGGTAAAATATCGGAAAACCAAATGAACCTCGTTGGATCAAAGACATAGTGATTCTAATTTCACTCTTGTAATATAGTTTACCATTTTTATTGTTTTTCTATCTTGAATCTTTACATCTGACCTTGCTCTCCACTTGGTTTAGTCCCTGTTGTCGCTGAACCTGTCTGTGGCCTATTTAGTTTTAGTTTACCTAAGGCAGTGACAAATTACAGATAATACAACATTGAGAAATGATGTCATAATCTCCTTTGCTCCTCCCTTTGACAAATCAAACAAAGGTGTTAAACAGACCTAAATGAGTTTGTTGTTGGTTGCTGTGGCGAGAGATTTGATCAGTGGGTTTTAATGCATGGCCTGATCAAACATAAGGTGACTGCAGTGTGCCTCTGATGTGCTGTAGTCAACGCACACACACACACACACACACACACATACACACACACGCGCGCACAAACACACGGTTTTGGTTTTAATGCTTTTTGGGGACATTACATTGACTTCCATTCATTTTCTGGAGACTGATACTTAACCATAGTCACTTTAAATCATGTTGTTGATCTAATAATAAAAGATTTATGTCATGGGGACCTGATTCTGTCCCCATACAGCAGGTCTCCATGATGTGATGTGAGTGCGTGTACAGATTTTGTACCCACAATGTGATAAATACACACGCACACATAGACAGAAATGCTTTGCTGATCCTCCATTACTGTGCTGCACATTTCAGTGCCTGCCCTCCCCATGCCTCCCATGTTTCAAGCTGAATTATTAAGCACCTGCACCATACATCATCCTTTTCTGTCTGATCTCTGCCATTTTGTCTGCAGTATAACTATAACCAGATGTGGTATTGACAGCATTGTTTGACTAAAAGTAAAAACAAGTGGGAGATTCATAGTAAATGTGCGCAAAAGTTAAAGTAACATTATTTGCAGTCATAATCCCATTTCAACCTGGAGAGACTCAGATAGACGCAAAGAGAAAAGTCCTAGTAGCTTAGCCTACTGAATGAGTTCTCTTTGGCTCAGACCCCAGCAGAAGACATTGCACTGAAGGGCATGACAGGTTAGATGGTGTTTACGAGATGTCTTTCCCCCAGGATCTGGGCACTGGAGGTGGTAGAGCTGGCTTTATTTTGCTTAATGGGTTAAAGTTTTGTCAATATTTCAGTCATTATGAAGCCTAAATCAAGAATGCATTATATCAGGTGAAATTTTTTCTTATTTGTTGCAATTTTTTCCTAGTGGACACTTTTAAATTTGACCTTTATGTGAAAAAACCCTCTTGCCAAGTATTCTTTACCCTCATTTTTTTAAATAAACTGCTTATCCACATACCAACAGTCATGCCTTGTTTGTTCCATTGTGCATTTCAATAATGTGCATCCTAAATGTGTTTTTCAGGTGGGCGTCGTTCCGAGCCAGACGAGGCGGAGCTTCTGAGGGTCAGTAAACGATTGGTCGAGGATGCTATCAATCGGGCGCTGCAACAGTACAAACAGGAAACACTTCAGAACGGAGGCGGACCTAATGCCACAGCAACGCAGCCTCCGGGAAACGGCGAGAATACAAAAATAGACACTACAGCTAACTCCACCTCTGACCACAGGAAGTGACTTCACTGGACCAAGGAACTAAGACTGACCGAGCAGCCTCTTGGAGACGTCATGAGCTGGGGACATGGCAACAAAGCCCTGGGCACTAGCCTGGACCAGTTATGTGCACTCAATGTGGCTAAAAGATAACCTAGCAATAGCCACTTCACAATGGCTAATCTGTGATGCTATTACTAGCTCTAAACAGCGCTGGTAAACACAGTGTAGCTTGAAATCAATGCTAGGTGACTTGTTGACACTAACATCTCAAACAAGATGTCTCCCTCAGATCTGGTGCACTTTTGTTTGTGCACATCACTAAGCACTCCTAGACATAGACACCCCCCCTGAGGGTTCACTGTGACCTGCCTCTCACAAACTGCCCTTTTAGAAAAAAAACTACAGCTGTTCAAACTTTCTAAGACCTTCTTAATATGTTTTCACGATGTGTGTGTGGTTTATTTTCAAAAGAGGAACTGAAAAGAATAAGTAACTAAGACTGTGATTTCCTTAAGTGGGCCTATGCTGGCTTATTTATGTTTTATTAACTACAACTGTTATTTTTGATGACATAAGCATACAATAGATGATTTCAACTAGACAATGCTTGTAATTTTGCTTTTCCTCTCCAACAGCATTAATCATGACAATCACGACACAGCCATTTATCTATAAAAATAACACTATTTCCGTAAAAAGTCAAGGAGGCGGTAGACACTAAATTAGCAAGCGATTACTCAAAACACTATGAGATGCCAAGATGGTCCTTCCATGTTGCCAAATCCAACCAGCGTTACTTTCAGGATGAAATTTTCTTTACAATAGATAATGAAGAAGAGATTAAGTTGAATCAATTAAAGTTAAAGGTCCATTATGCAACTTTTCTGATGGAGCGGGGGCTGTCACCTGCTTGAAATGGGATTGCTTTGCATGGGGATGTTCCACAGTATGACATTAAACTTTGATATGTTGTATTTATTTAATTGAAAAAGATTATAGTGAGAGGGGGGTTCACCTTCCCACAGATCAGATCAGGGGCCTCATTTCTAAAGGACTGTGTAGGACTTTTCCTAAGCAAGGGCGTAACACATAATCCGTGCTTCATAGATCCCACCTGCAGCTAGAATCTGTGCACGTCACATCACGCCCTCTCTGTAAAAGGAGCATGCAAAGTGACTTGTGAATAACTGAACATGAGTCGATAACTTACTAGTCACTTTGCTTAGTAGTGGCTAGGCCTGCTTGTCTCCATGGATATATACATTTTAATGCCATGCTGTGGCGCATTCCAAGCAAAGCAATAATAGTAGCTGACCCTTCACCATAAACAGTATATATAAATGGACATAGCGAACCCACTAGCTTCCATGTTCTAAATAGGAAGTTTCATGGGTGTCCATGTTCCAGTTCCTAATATGGAACTCCGCTCCAAATTCGCCCCATAACTGCTAGCCTTGTGAGCTTCATTTGACTGAAGCTGAACGCTATGGATGATCACACTCCTTTAGTCTATGCCCTCCACCAAAAAAATTGCATATTGTACCATCAATTTTCCATGATCTCAGTATTGTAGAACAGACGAGAGTGTTTTCTACATGTGAATGCCAAGTACAGACAGACAGTTATTCATGTGGGGATGCTAATGTGACTGAGGTTAATCCAGACAATAGCCGCTAGTGCTTCATTTTTCAGGGTCTTCCATGAAGCGTGTCCTCCTCCTCATTATGTCTCTGGCCTCTATGTGCTGCCAAGTAAAATGCCAATGCTTTAAATCCACTGAAGACACCGAAAGCTGACTCATACAAGTATGTTTTAATTCACAATGGGTTTTACTGATATCAAATGTGAAGGTTTTTTTTTTTTTTATTATTTAGAGAGAAAAGCACAATTATCTTTGGTTTTGTAACTGTCCTTTTATTTCATTTTTTTTTAAAGCAGGTAATTCTGATGTTCTGTTGTTGTTGAATCACCTCTGATCAAAGTGACCTTCACTTCGTCACTAAAAAATAGAGGATTTTGTTTTGCTTTTCCAAGAAGTGCTTCATATGAGAATATTTGAGTCATGTCCGTTTGTTAAAAAGCTCAGTCATTGTATTATGTGAGTGATGAGACGCTATAATCATATAAGTCATGTGCGCCAAAGTTTCAAATGAGTATTCGATAAGTTGGAACACAGTAAAATGTAAATACAAACAGAATACAATGGGGTTTGCAAATCAGTTCATAATAAACCATATCTGCAGGCAAAAGCACTAATTTGGTCAATTTGGACGAAATTTATTTTTATATTCTTAATTCAATGAAATTGTCTTTAGCTGAATTATGACAATTCTTATGGAGTTCAACAGTGACCGCCCACCCCTCATTTCTCATATGTTTTGTAAGCTTGCTCAGGTATTAGCGATGTGATAACTAATTATTATTATATCATTATTATTATTATTATTATTATTATTATTATTATTATTATTATTATTTAAAATCTGTTTCTGAAAGGTTATAAACTGCTTAATTATTAAAACATTTGATTGAATCTTGCTTTTAAATGTGCTTTTTGGACTTAAAACTACCGTGTAACTACGGTTATGGATATTGGTTAGTATGTAGCGGGGTAGCACATAGCTGGTTAGCCTCCGCAATGCCTTTGAACTTAATATTTTCATTTTTTGAAAGGTCTATGGGAAAAATTAATGGAAAATTTACTTCCTGAACCAGAGCATGCGGTCACTGTTGAGTTCCATTAGTGAAATGTCTCGTCTCCTCCCAAGCTCCCAAGACTTATTACTTCTTAAATTCAAAAGCAGTGTAGTATTTTTATATAAAAATTATATAGATATTTAAATCATTTTAAATTGTTTATTGTGATTCATATTTTCTTTAAAAAAAATGTATGTATGAAACATCACCTTCTGTTTCAGTGTACATTTTTCATGTTGTTCCAACTTTTATAAAAACAAATAAAATTCTTAAGTTTGTTGGAAAAGTTACAAAATGATCTTAAGACAGAACTGACCTTACTTCCATTACTTCCCTGAGCTTTAGAATAATAATGTGGCTGTATCTCACACTGATTGCATCCATATGAGATTACTTTCCAACAGTATTTACAAGTGTGAAACTGAAAATGCACTCCCACATTTTGGCTAAACCCACTTGCGACAAAAGACTTCTTTTTTTCAAATCAAAGCCAATAATTCTGTCTTAAGGTGGACTTTTTTACATTTTGATTTGTTTCTATCGTCACCAGATCCTTAAACGCCTCTAAAGCCCCTTTAATACACACTTTTTGCTGTGTTGTGTTGTGTGAATGTGGACTCGGGTCTGCGTGTGGTGTGTGCGTCTCTTAATACGTTTGTTTTTCCATTGGCCTGTGTACTGTATGTATCTCCCTGACAACCAGGTGTGCTGTTTCTACTGTGCTGTACCTTGTTGCCAGATTTGAACAATAAAACAGGATATGAGTTTCCAAGTCAATATCCTTATCTGCCTCGGGTCTGTGGAGATAAACTTTGCATATGCTTTAACACAAACAACTTAAGAGAAATACTGCAGGGTCATCATTGCAAGTTAAATGCACACTATTTTCACTTATTTGAATATGTATTACCTTCCCATTTAAAGGCCCTATATTACACAAAATTGACTCTTGTGAGCTTTAAGCCATGTTATAATGCTGTTACATCAAAAACATACCTGAAGTTATGTTTTGTTTCATTCACACGTTTGAATAATCCTTTATTATTTGTCTGTCTACAGCTCCAAAGCTCAAAATGCTGTTCCACCTTGTCATGAAGCTGTAGTTTAAGTTAACAGCTGTCATCCTTTTACCTTTTGATTTTTAATTTAAAAACTCACAGTGTCACAGTGGCATCACAACGCAGAACAGAGTTTTCTGTTTGAGAGAAGAACTCTAAATGTGCAGGGTTTGTGTATTACACATGTGAGAAAACATTGTAATTTAGATCAGAAAATAGTGGCATATGGGCTCTTTAAATTATTTGTTAAAAGAACACAGATCATTAAATCATTTTACAATCTAAATAATTTGCTTTGAATCATTTCATTTCTTTCTGTTGGTTAAATCAACAATTTGTGAAGCCATGCGATGTAATTGTTGTAGTAATTTAAAATAAGTTTAATTGAATCAACATAAAAGAAAGAAGAAAAAGGTGACATGAAATAGCATATTTAAACAAGGTCAGCCTTTCCTTCACATAATTACATCTGCCATGGTCTGTTTTTATGATTAAGGTTATTTAATTAGCCTGCAATTGATATAGCAAATTATAAATAAATAATTGCACAAATGCAAATGGCATTTAATTATTGTTTCCAATTATTAGACAGTTTACACTAATGTGGGTGCTTCTTATATTATATATCATTGCAGAGGGTTAGGTTTATCATGTTCAGACTTTTGGACACCAAAACATTACGTTAAATTACCTGCAGAGTATTGGGAAAGCAAATGTCAAAACATTTCAGGCAAAGCAATAACATTTCCATGAAGACAAGCGGGGCAGAAAAGTTAGGCAGTGCAACTTTAACCATAATCTTTCCCTCTGAGATATTAGGAGTTCCTGATTGACCTATTTAAACAAGCTACCGTGTAGTCTACCTCAAGTCCACCTCATCTCACTCAGATTTGCACTTTACAGTTTCATATTTCACAGTGTTCCATGACCTGGATTAATAATGTGAGCCAGTGGTGTGTCACAGCTCAAAAACTTACAAAGAGACTTAATTATGCCGTTATAGATATAGAGGCTGAATAAATGCATACGCTTAAAGTCATGAGCTATGGTTCACTACACAAACCATCTCGTCTTAATATGTGATTAATAAGACATAATGACAATTGAACAATGCACAATCATATGTGAAACCAATGGTCTAGACATAATACGAACATGAATTGAAATTATAATGTGCAGTGTAAAAGCATTAGACTATTAAATATGCAAATTATCAGTACCACCCCCCACTGTTACCCACCACCTCCGCAGTGACTTCATTGCCCTGCTATAACCCCTGTCACGACTACGTAGGTTGGCTTATATTGGCACTCCTCTTATCTGCAGTTTGCATCTGTAATACGCTTTTATTTTTATCAGGACTCCTGGACTTTTACGTGTTTAAATCCCAATGCACTGAGGTGATGGGCTGTGACTGCAGGGACTCCACTGCACTATTAACATAATTAGATTGATTTAACCCCACATTAGCTTCGCCTTCATTGATTAGAGTCCATCCCGCTCTGATGTAATGTAGTGCTAATAAAGCGTTAAAACAAGAAGTCAAGGTCAACTGGGCATGAAACAGGTGAATGAGGGGAATGCATGAGTAAAGACAATGTGTCAACATCATCATGAGCATAAATTATCTGAAAGCATGGGCATTTTTATGTTGATTTTGGTTATTCATGTAAAGATGTCACTTTTCTTGGAGAGGGTCTGCCAAGTGCTTGTTGCCTGGAATGTTTCATAGTATGGTTAAGTTACAGGTCAGATTGGTGCAAGACAAGCCCACGCACAGTAAGAAAGGATATTTATATTTTGCGCAATAAAAGCATCTATAATTGAGTGTATGGAAGATAGAGAACTTAATGCCATATTGAGACTTTCCAAGCAGAGCAATATCATCTCCAAGGAGAACAAAACATCAACTCTGTCAACTGGACAAAAGTTTTAGAGTGAAAACTTTTGTCCAATTGACAGAATAGAATATTTCTTTTGCTATGGACCATACCTGAACGACTGAGGGACTACACAGATATCTCCAAGGAGACAATCTGTAAACTAGTAAGTACAGAACAAATACAAAATTCTGGTACTTGCACATTTACATTCAATTCACATTTTTTATTTATATATATATATGTATTTGCCCATTTTTGCTGCTTAAAAATGCCTTTTTGCCCCTTCCCTCAGTATATATATATCCTATACACAAATAACATCTGTCAACATGTCATACCAAGGCAAACTGTTTTGAATTTCAATGCTATATGCAGTATGTTATTGCTTTTGCCAGAATCAATGTGCATATTTACTGCCAGCCAAGATGTATTATGTACTCTCTATGGATTCAGTGCATTTCAATATGGTGCGTTCCAGATGGACAGATGGAGAAACTACACTAATCTCACTCCACTTTAAGATGAATTGCTAATATTAGTCTGAGAGGATTCAAATTTATACCCCACTGGCTTCTGCATAGTTCACACGACAACAAATCCAAACAGATAGTGAGGGATGAGGGACCAGCAGGACTGTCCTTGCAGAAGAGAGTGGAGTGGGGGATATTGTTTGCCAAATAAATCAATAAGACTCCAGAAAACAAAAACGCTAGACAACGCTTGATCAATGATAATTGCTTGCCTTCCCCCCTTGAGGATTTCAGCATCATATTTCACGTCATCGTGTATCTAAATGTATTTACAAGCTATTACCGTAGTCCACTCCTGAAACTGTATAGTGATAGCTGAATTACATTAGATTATCTTCATGATGAAATTAATGTGAGGCATTGGAAACAAGGTCATAATTTCAACATAGAAACTGTACAAGGTTTTTGGTATCACAGCTCCTCTTATGTGAGAATTGGCTGAGTCAAGTGTTTTGATGCCACAGGAGCATTAAGTCATGGCCCATCTGTACAAAAGGTTAATTTAGTATAGTGGCGGAATTAAAAAAAATTTTTTTATAGAACCAGGTCACAATTCATTCAGTCGATTTAGTAGCTTTTAAAGGGCCCATGTTACACTGTTTTCTGATCTGTTCTAATGTTTTTTCCTCATTACAAATACACCGGGAGTTGTTTTGTTTCATTGACACATGTTTAACACTGTTCTTCTCTCAAACAGAAAATACTCTGTTCCACCACTGTGTTTTTAAACTCCACACACCTTCACTAGTGACATTTGGATAATATTGGCCCTGGAATTGCTAATCTCTGCTGAACTAAAGGCAAAAGGAGGCTGTTAACGTGAAAACTACTGCTTCATGACATCACAAGTTGGAACAGAGTATTTTGAGCTTTGAGGATGACAGTAATAATAAACGATTACTCAAAGATGTGTGAAAGAAACAAAACACAACTCCGGGTTGTTTTGGATAACATAGATGAGAACTCACAAGTCAGTTTTGCATCATTTAAACATTACAAGGGAAAAAAAAAATCAATTTCTCTCCTGGTAGGTGTGTGCCAGATAGGTGTCATATGTACCTATAGCAATCCTATTAAAATGAATATAATTTTGTGAAATGTCCCGCCCCTAATATGTACCACTAAACGGTTAATGACTAACGGACACTAGACATTGCCATATTTTACACTTTTTACATTTGGTTTGCACTGGTCTGAACGTGGTCTTATCAGCTACTGCGGGTTATATTTCAGGGGTGTTTTGTATTCCAGGTGACATTTAGCAGTCAGTTCATACAATTAGACCAATTTCTAATCTGCAGAAGGCACAAAGGTAGCCTAGAAACACCAAACTCTTATCTGGCAACCGTGCAAATAAACATGACTGGAATGTAATGCAAAACAAAATGTGACATAGCCATATCCCAAGATAAGAACAACAGTGTATTTTAACAGTGTTTCTATAAATCATCACCACATGTTTAACACACAAACCCTGTATATTTAGTTTATATTTCACTTCTCTCAAACAGTGGTGTCATATGGAAATATGGGAAGTGCTCCAATGCGTTTTTAAACTCCATACACCTTCACAAGGTGGAACAGAGCAATTAGAGATAAAGGCAGATGAATAATAAAGGATTGATAATTGATTGCTGGAATAAACAAAGATGTAATAAGCTTAGGTAAACAGTTTAGCTGCAACATGATTTCAATCAAAAAGCCCATTAGCACTCATCAAACTCAACTACAAACTGATAGCATCATTTCACACCCATCTCTGTGGAATCCCTTTAAACCCTTTTGAATTAATCATCTATAGCATATTTTTGATACCAGACTAAACATAAACATTGCGCTTACACATTCACACATCAGTAGAGAAATTGTGTTTGAAGCGATAATTTATTCCTCTGTGTAAATGCACCCTTCATCTTATCCTTGAGTGAGAGGAGACACCCACCAAACATAGACCTGTCATAGGCACGTTAACAACCCTATTGACTCTATAGGGCAGAGTGGTGAGCTGTTGGTGGTTATTGTTTGCAATCTTTAAACGTTAAGTGCACAACTATAATAACTGAACTCCAGATTTACTTTAGGACATATCATTGTAAACTTTTTTATTTTAAGTTAGGGCTCAACAAACAAGCCCTTCAATAGGTCACACAGAGTACTTTTCTAACAGTTTATGGACTGTATGTTCAGTACGCCATCGTCTGAGCTCAGCATCCCAGCCACTGGACTGACCCATCATGTCCAGGATAGTGTCACTGAAGATCTGGGAAACATGCTCCAGAGAGTGCACTTTTTGGACTGTTTTCAGGACCAAATGGTTCTGAAGATTATGAAGAGGATCCATCAAATGTTTCCCCAGGATGAACTGGACAAGCTTATGGAATCCTTCTGCCTCGACCTGCTGGAGGTAATCATTAACCTCATTGTAGAAAAGATCTGCGCTCTCTTCCCCTGTGAACCTGAGGAGCCCAACACAGAGCTGGAGTCTGCTGCCCCTGCTCCTCCTCCTGAGGACATCATCCCAGACTAGTCTCCTCTGAAGTAGTGTGTGACCCACAGCCTGTGGAGCTCACTCATTCTGCTCTTGAGGAGATCCCTGGACTTGAGGAGCTCAAGACCCTCCCAGGGCTCGAGCAGATCCCTGCTCTAGAGGAGCTCACATGCCACTGGGGCTCTCTGTACATTAAATAACTTGTGCATCATTTTGGTGTGGTGCGTTATCACATTATGTACAAAATACATTATTGTGGCATTAAACTACTAGTATTTCTTCTGCCTTTTCTCCTAGATTATAAATGAGACATAATTACAGTTAAACATTTCAGTGCACCATTAACTACACATCTGTGGAGCAACTAGACAACATGAATGTCAATTTAGGGTTTAATCAAAGTGTGTTATTAAAGGTAGTTTGAATAATTTCTTTAAGTTCACAGTTCATCCAGAAAGCGCAGCTCCTCAAACTTTGTGGAACAGGAGGTTGTCCATGAATTGAACGAGCCAGAATGAGCTTAAATTCCCCTTTAGCCCCCCTCTGGGCAAACCAATGATCACATCAGGGTTTTAAGGTTTTACTAAACAAAATACATGAATCAGTGATATTTTTAACATTAACAAATTAATAAAACAGCCCTCAATATAGCCATTATATTCATTAATAAAAACAAATCACCAAATACTACACAAATTCAATGCAGTGGTTTAGTCTGTTATATATATCCCAGAGTGCACCAGCACCACTGACCACTTTTCATGACATGACTTCATTTTGTGTCTTAGTGTTTTTGCTGATTCACATCAAATTAGCTGAATGGTTCTCAACCTTAGGGTCAAGGCCCTCATGGAGTTTGAGCAATAATTCCAGGGCATTCCTGGATGATATGGAGAATTTTAAATGAACGCAATAGCCTCAAGTCTTGACACTCAAATGCAGTGATAACTGTAGATTCTAATCATAAAAGCCCATCCCGAAGGGAATAAATACATTATAATGTAAAAAGGCAAAACACAAGTAAGTATGAGGTGACGGATCTATGAACTGGGCAATAATACAATTTTATTTGATCACTTTGAATTTTATACAAAATAAGTTTTAAAACAATTTAACAGCCCTTTCATACAATAAAACCCATTAAAGAGTCTATAACAACATTGACTGTGCTTTAAGCAGGCCCAATACCCACAGCAGCTGAGAGGGGAGAAGGAGAAAGGAGGGACGAAAAGGGAAAAGTCCCAACAAAAAGACGGAGGGGAAGAAAAAGGGAAACTCGTGAAGATCTCCAACCTAAAGAAAATGATCATTTAGGATATGGACTGTTCAGTTTCATATGCAGCAGGACAGGGGCCAATCATAATTATACATACCAACTCCCAGGATGCACCGCGCATACAGGAGCACCCAGCGCGGAGAGTGGGTGTAACCCGAGCGTCCCGCCCACGGACAGCGCTGAATTAATTTCTTAAAATACAATAAAATAATTAAACGGAGCGAAACCCTTACCTGAGCGGATGAATGCGCAGCACGAGGCTGGATGCGTCCTCGTGCGCAGAAAGAGCCCAGCCCTGGAGTCGCGCTACCGAACAGCGCCAGGTGAATGTCCAGGTCACTCTTCATTTCACAGGATAACGTACCGGAGCGCTGAACAAAGTGCTGCGCGCAAGAGCCGGAGGAAGTCCCAAACACACGCCGGACGTCTGAAAGGAGGAGTGTTTGTTGGACACATTGGCGACTGAAAGGATAAATGCAGAACGCATGATACTCACGGACGGAACACGCAACGCGGGGCACAATCACCAGGCTTGAGGCAAAAGAAGGGTGATTTTAAGTGATAATGGCTCTTAACTCGACTCGTGCTGTGGCGCTGCTCCAGAGACAGCGTGTGACGTCAGGGGTGACCTAAGGGGGCGCAGGTGAGAGACCCGCTCTTTTAAAGGCTCAGGCCACACATAATTGGCTACCGACAGGCACAGGGCGCCTACTGCCACATAGAAAATGGTCTTTTTTACACTGTCAAATTGTAGAAGGTCAAATTTGAACTGTGAAGAACACTGTACAGAAGCCAGTGTCTAATGACTAATGCTTCTGCAAGAATCTTAAACATAATGATCTTAAGTGTGCTTTAGTGAAATGAATGGTCTATGGAGGGAAAAAAACAAATTCAAACTCCACTCATTTTATATGCTAATGAATATATGCTAACATGCATGAATATGCATGACCACACCAGCAATAACTGTCTGTTCTTTTGAAAACCCTCACTTATGCCAATCACATTTGCATATTTGATTAATGACACAAGAGATGACGCCACTGGGGTATTGTTCATTGAATCAACACTTCCAAACCATATTTCATCATGGAGTGTGCATTAAAGGCAGATTATCATAAGAGTGTGTGTGATGGCAGTTGATTAGCATACAATATAATACAAATAAGCCATTTTAAAGGGTTTGAATGCTTCAGGGCCCTCCTGTGGGCTCATCACCTGCAGAGGGGTTCATAGGGGGGCAGGTGCTATGAGGATTGGGCAGCAAGTTGCCCCCGTGACCCAGCTGGATTAAGCGGGAGAAGATGGATGGATGAATGCTTCAGGTAATACTTTGGTTATTGTTTTGTTCAGAAAAAGATTTATTTATGTACTTATGTTTATGCATAATTTTGTTTGTTGGTATTACATAATTGGTTCAAAAAATGGAAATGTACACTGCGCAACTTTTCTGGTGGAGGGTCCATCACCTGCTTGTGTCTATGGAGATGTTATTGTTTTCCCTGGAATGTTCCATGGTATGACATTAAACATTTCCATAGGATTTATCAAAAATACAAACATTTGTTCTGTGAATAGGTGCAACTCTCCACAGATCTGAATTGTAATGTAGCGTAATGCTGTAATTTGCTCGTCTTCCTTGTGACAGATAGGGTTAGTCAATACTGTGGAACATTCTAGACAAAGTAATAACATTTCCATGGAGACAAGGAGGTGACGAACCCTCCATGAATTGTTACACAGTGCATCCTTAAAACATGATATAAACAAAAAATATCTTTAAAAACTGCCAAATATCAGTTTGTGTCTGTTTTCTATCTGGTTGACCTGAACCTTGACCTGTCACATCTGCAGATCCTTTGAAAAGATGTATTTATGAGCACTGACAAGGCTCAGACAAGTGGCTGTAAAGTCCACACTATTTCAAAGCAAGGTCAACACATTTGAACCTGTCCAAAGTCAGGGTTTCAGCTATTGCACTCACCCTTCCACCAGACCTGACAGACTGTAGGTATTGTGTAGGATCTGAACTGTCAAAGGATCTCATTTTATTTTAAAGTTTTAGAGGGTAAAGTCTGAAAAGATACAGTACATGTCGAAGGATGCTGAGGTACTATTGTATTTTTAAGTTGACAACCAGACAAGAAGATACCATTGACTGTATAAAGAAGTGGATGAAGTGAGTGTGATGTCACCCATAGCGATCACCTCCAGTCAAATGAAGCTCAAGAGGCTAGCAGTTATAGGAGCAAAGTTGGAGCTCCATATTAGGAGCGTATTAACGGGCAAAATAAAAACAGCAGGATCATGTAGAGTGGGATAAAACAAACATTTTAAGACCAAAATGACAAGGCTCATTGCAGCAGTTACACAGAGGAGTGACAATATTTCATTAAAAAAAAAAAGATTACATTGATACTTTGATCCTTGAAAAGTAAAGAGATTCATGATTTAACTGTATGAATGAAAATAAAAATACACACAACTCCAGGTATGTTTTTCATGAGCTTGAGAACAATTCAATAAAACAGATGGAACTTCCAAATAAGATAAAATAAAATGGCCTTCAACAAAAGATTTAAAAACAGTTTACTTATGATCTCGTATTGTCATCCCAGTTTTTTGATTACCAGCCTTGAAACAACCCAGCCCTCCCACACACATTTTGTTTTGTCAAACTTTTAGTCAAAACTTCTGTTCGTCAAAATATACTGATATCCTGTGATCCTTTCCCTTATTTATTATTATTCTATTTTAATCATATCCACCAGCTGCTTTAGTAAACAAAATTTGCCTGACTGACTGTTTTTATAACTCCTAGTATTTCTTTTTACATTCATGCCCAGACAGAGTTATTCTAATCAAATAAAAATAGGAGCACACTGGCAGTAAGCGTGGGTTGGACGCTGGTAATTATCACAATAATAAGTTTAAAATTGAAGGGTAGAGCAAGCGGAGGGGGGGCAATTATTTGCAGTGAGGAGCCAAGCCTACAATATAACACAAATATGACAAGAATATAAAGACCCATCCCACTGCACACAGCTCAGTGACTATTAAAAGGAATTACGTCCAAAAATAGTGAAAATTATGGCGCTGGAGAAATTATAACATGAAAAAGATACTATGTCTAGACAAAACAGACAGACTTTTTTTGTATTCATGCGTCATTGGCCTTTCTAAACACGAACAATCACACCTTCTTAAAAGCAAGGTATGTGAAGTGTCCTGCCCAAGGACACAACAGCAGTATGTTATGATGGGAAACTGTGCTTCTGCCATTGGTGCTTAATTTGGCTTGAATCGAATAAGTACAAAATTTGATTAAAGTTCGGTCCAGTTACAAAGTGGGGGCTTATCCTATAGTTTACAGATATGATTTAGTCCAGGTTTAGGTCTATAGTTGTTACATTTTAGACCAGCTTCAGCACTGATCCTGGTTGGACAAATTTAAAGTTAAAGAATTAAAGATATCCTTCATAACAGTTTGACAGTGCGGCGTTCACATGTCTATCTTCCATTTGTTCAGTTATAGATATGTTTCCTGTTACAAAAAGACTTGAAACGTCAACATTTTTGTGACTCTGGCGGCATCTCTTGCATATCTCCATGAAGACAGTTAAATTAAATGCCATACTGTGGAGCATTTCAGGCAGAGTCATTATATATCCATATGGTAGACCCTCCACCTTCCAGAAAAAAAGTGACATCTTTAAAGTTCCTGAAAACCTTGAGACTGATTTCTCTGATGCCTTTGGTGTGTCTGGTTTGGTGCGGCAGGTGCATCAGAAGTGCAGGTGCAGAAAAAGGGACACAGGTGCACTTTATTCTCTGTGTAAACACTAAAGACACGAGAGGAGAGTGCACGCTGCTATAGACTTCTAATGTGTCACCAATATGTCACACAGCACAACAATTCACTGTGGGCTTTGATTGGGCAGTTTGTCTGTAATATTAAATGATGTTCAACCATTTTGACTTGTTTACTCTACTCAAGTGTCCAATTTGTTTCTTAGACACATTTATTTCTTTTTTGTTTCAAGTGATACTTTGCGGCTGATGTCATTAATATTCCTTTGGTGTGTGAAGCTAACTAGAAGCACTACTCTGTTTTTGTTACTCAAGTTTGACTTTAATCTGAACTTTATTTTGACACAGTCTGACCAGAAAGAACTGACTTGGTCGGAACTACAACAGGTGAGCTGGTTTGTGCACTTAAAAAAGTCTCCCACACATAAAACGGCAGTCACAAGCAAGCTAGCATCAGCAAACCATTTTCAGTTAGTCACTTTCACTTTTTCGTTGACAGTCAAACACCTGAACAGGACCATGAACACTTGGAATGATCCCAGGCTCCTGAAAATATGACTAGGTTTGTGGTGGTTGGTAATGATAAAATTGTGAAATGAGTGCATAATTAAGGAAAACTGTTGCACTCGACCCATTCACGACTAACATCTGAGTCAGTATAGTCACATTTTCTTTGTGTTTCTTTGTTAGGGTAGTTACACACTGTGTGTTTTTTAAATTAATGTGTTCTTTTTTCACATAATTTGTATTTTTCCCTCCAGAATGCTGAGACACTCCTGAAAGGTGCTGATCCTGCTATGATCCAACAGGAGCACATGTTAGGAGTGGGACAATACATTCAGCAAAGACAGATTGACATAATGTTTCATGTTTCATAATGTTTAATAATGAGTTC
The DNA here is from genome assembly GCA_030686955.1 of Odontamblyopus rebecca. Classification (NCBI taxonomy): domain Eukaryota; kingdom Metazoa; phylum Chordata; class Actinopteri; order Gobiiformes; family Gobiidae; genus Odontamblyopus; species Odontamblyopus rebecca. The sequence goes on from CM060673.1 coordinate 20,085,161, forward strand.
CTGTGTGTGGGGCATAGACCGTATATATAAATGGATGTATCTAGCACACTAGCCCCCATGTGCCCTATAGGAAGAGCGCCAGGAGGCTCTTCCGGCTGCAAGACACCCTGTTTTCCCTTGACTTACATTTGGATCTTGTTGCCCCTCTCTCTGTAACTGGTGCAATCATCCTTGTCATTTTGGTCTGTTTTGTATTAACCCGCTCTACATGATACTGATTTTTTTTTTTTTCATTTTGTTTACTGGCCTAATGGCCTAATGTTTTTTAGTAAAAGATTGTCCACACACTTTCATAGTGTTCTTGAAGTTTTACTTCAGAGCGTGCTCTACACTCATACAACTGCCAACTTCAAGGGACTCAAGGGCCACAGCTGGCAATTAACTGCACATTATCGCTGATGAGGGCCACCAACTAGACAACAACACTAGTAACAATAGACAACAACACTAGTAACAAGAGTATACAATAAATGTGTTCCATACAGAACTTGTTAAATTTCACATATTTACATACATGTACATATTATTTACATTACATATTATTTTTATTCAATATTATTCTCTGTGTTATCACAGTTAAATAAACAATTTAAATTCTGACACAGGAAAGCAAATAGCTTCAAATGGGCATCAGTTAGGCTATACTGTATGTGTGAGTGTGAGTAGCACTTTTGACTACAAAGACCTGGGTGTAAATAGCATTTTTGTCTAAGAACACCCGGATGCCTGTCTGTGTGTCACACTAAATACAACAATGGCTATTTGCCCTATGTGTGAATCACAATGTTAGCTATTTACACCCTGGGTGCAAATACCATCTGCCTATTTTATTTCTGACTTCTAAGTCCTAACCAAGCCCAGGTCTCTCTCCTTAGTTTCTGGGATGTGCGGTGCAGATGTGTGTTAGCTGTTCAAATGAACACAGATAAAACATATTCACACTGTTGAGTTTGTACCTGGTTCAAGGTTACACATGCTTCTCTCAAATCTCCTGCTCTTTAATGAAAACGCCTCTAAGTGATCAAACCATTTGCCTCTAGCTGTATATGCCACCTTGACTCCCTCGCCTTCTCTTTCTTCCTCACTCGCTTTCATTCTTTTTCTCTGTTTTCCTCTCCATGTCAGACTTTTGATCCATACGAAGCCTTTATCTTTCTGGATTAGTAACTACAAGCTTGCAGGGTGAAAGATTTGAGCCGTCATAACAAAAATTGACACTGGGGCATTGATGAAGACACAAAACATCAAGTCAATTTTTGCTCAGCACAGACACAAGAAGGTCAGATAGAGAGGGGTACTTGGATCAATCCTGAATAATAATTGATCACAAGAATAATCAATTGTTGTCTCTCATAAAAGATTACATTTCAGTGCAAAGTGTGTGTAAAAGTGCAGATGAAACAAAACACTCCAGGTATGTTTTTGATAAGGAAAAAACATTATATCATAAATTAGAAAATTGTGTACTGGGCCCTTTAACTATTCAAAGTACTTCTTAAGTTGTTTGATTTAAGTATGATTTTATTTTTTATTAACTATCTTAATTTTGGCCTATATTTCATTTTGTGGATTTGCTCATTCTCCTCACAGCACAGATCATGTTGTGTCTGTCCAGGCTGCAGACTGATATTGTCACAGAATCAATACAATCTCACTGTGAGGCGGATTCGATCTTTAAAGTTGATTTTGTTGAGGACAGGGTCACATCTGGCAATCCACGACCAACTAACTCCCTCTCAGTGACAGAAAGCAGCGGTGGTCGTTTACCAAAACAAAAGGTCTATTACTGCTGTGATCTCCTGATGGTATCTTTGATTTAAATACTGGATTTACATGAAGTGCACTAGGAAAAGACAAGGCGTGTAAGCAGGTGCTATGTGTGGGCTGTTGTGATGGTCTAACACAAGGAAGCAACAACAGTGATTTACCACATATTGGCTATGCTATATCATGTGGGAGCATAGACTCTGTAAAGAACCAAGGGACCAAGGGAGTGTGACGTTGCCCATAGCGCTTGGGTCCAGTCAAATGAAGCTCACCGAGACTGGCAATTATGGAGCTAATTTGAAGACAAGTCCCATATTAGGAATAGGAACTGATTTACGGACAAATTAGCAAAATAAAAAACCCGGATCGTATAGAGAGGGTTAATATGAACATTTTAAGATCCAAGAAGGAGCCTGACAGCAGCAGCTATGAAGACAGGGGCAACTTTTTTTTTTACTACAAAGTGAACTGGAGCCAGAGTTGAAGGAGCCGGAAGCACGCCCATGTTTACTTCCTGAGTGTGGTGTCTAGCAGGTTAGCTATGTTCATGCCATACTGTGGAATATTACAGGCAAAGCAATAATATTTCCATGGAGACAGTCAGGTAGTGTACCTCTCACCACATGTGGAAACGTTATCAAAAGTAATGTATCACTCTGGAACTCTTTGGAGTGAGTGGAGACCATTACCTATCTGTTTCATCTTATTTTCTCATAAATAAACAAATAAATTGTCCTTTCACATAAAGAGCGTGAGCTTTGTAACACTCAGAAAGGTAATTAGGCGTCAAGAAAGAAACAAGAACACTGGCAAACAGGGGAATTAGTCAATACACCATTCACCTGCAACAGCAGATGTAGTTTCAGAGACCTGTCAAAAGTAACTATGATTTATGACCTATCCAGGAGAAGAAAGTAGTATTGTTCAAGCTTTGCAGAAAGAAAATTATACACCCCCACAGCACAAAGTGTAATAGAACAAGGAGGTTCAAAGGTCAAAAATGACACAAATTTGACTCTTGTGAGCTTTAAGCTTATCGAAAATGTTCCTGGAGTTGTGTTTTTTGTTTTTTTTTTTCAAACACACATGTTTGTATAACCCTTTATGTAACCCATGTAGTGGTCATTTTCAGGAGACTTCAGTTCAGTAGAGAAGGGCAATTTCAGGGCTGAAATGATTCAAATGATTATAGCGAAGATGCATGAAGCATTTCCCTTATTATCACATGACATCACAAGGTGGAACAGAGTGGAGCTCTCAGCCTGCAGGGTTTGAGTGTTAAACATGTGTTAATTAGAAAATAGCAGAATATGGGCCCTCAATAACATGTAAAACAATAAAGAAATATATTAAATTGTTGATATCTGCATGTGAAGGTTAGGAAAATCGGATTCTTATTCATCTTGTTGGAAGGATTTTGGAGATATGTTTTTAACCAATGACCAGTGAACTGCATTCAGCATAATCTAATCCTTTATGTTAATTTGTTTGAATTAAATTTAAGTAATCTAAAATGAAAACAAAACAATGAAAGATCCTCTGCAGTCTGCATGAATGTCACAAGCTTCAGTTCTATTTTCCAAATGGCAAAAGGTTGAGAGTAGATTAAAACTGTCTGCAGGATAAACAGGAACCAGCACTGAAAACGTTAAATCCACTTTACTGACAACACATTCTGGGTGACGTTTATTGTCCTTAATTGCCTAATAATCAGTCATGGACACACACTAAGGCAGGAAGCACAAGATTTATGGAATTTACAATGTCCCTTGTGAATAACTACAGGACAGCGTGTTCCCCTGCCTGCCTTACACGCACATATTATTTATAACGGTTCAGATTGGCAGCACTGGGGAAATGTCACTAGTAAATTGCCTGCATATGAGGCTGTGTCGTGGGTGCCGGTGGACCAGACAGCTTTCTGACTGAGGCAGTTTCGGGAAGTAACTGAATATATGTGCCAAATATATATAGAATAGTAATTTTGAGTAGTCCAATACAGTTACTCTTACATTTGGTGATATCCAGAATGCAGTTACTTTCCTAAAATCAGATTATGTATATGGTGGTACTTGACCATGCAATTTAAATAAAATAAATACAGAACAAACAGTGCAACAAATATAAAGCTCTTTTTAGTCCTATGTGGTAAGTATTGTATGTTTATTCAGAATGCACCAATAACATGTAACAAGATATGTATATAAAATACATTTTATAGGGCCCATATTACTACTATTTATGTAATAATGTTAAACCTGGAGTTGTACTTAGTTTCATTCACACATTTAACACACAAACGCTGCATATTTAGGCTGAGTTCTTTTCCCAAACAGAAAACACATGGACTAGCCAGTCTCTACTGAACCAAAGGTAAAAGGAGCTGTTAACTTGAAAACTACAACTTCATGACATCACTAGTTGGAGCAGAGCATTCTGAGCTTTGGAGATGTAAACAGACTAATAATAAAGGATTACTCAAACACAACTCCGGGTATGTTTGTGATGAGGTAACAAGATTATAACATGGTTTACATCTCACAATAATACATTTTGTATAATATAGGACCTTTAATGCAGGGATTCAATATTGTGTAACTAAATACTATTTCAAAGTATTCTTCTCAACACTAGTGATGCACCAACGTTCTGAATAATTCCTGTTTGTTGGTTACTTTGCTGTGGATGTGTTTAAAATGGCTTTATCTGCAGTAATGATCCCTGCCCTGGCTCTGGCTGTTTGTGTACTGTTCTTCAATGGGAGAGCTGTTAAAGTTATGAGACATGTTATGAGCTGGAGCTGCAGAGATGGTGTTTACACAGAGCCTTGCACAGTGGGGTGGACACATTTACACACGACTGAATCCAGTGGAAAACATACAAGGTCTGTTTAGGCTACAACAGGCTCTGGACATGGAGCTCAAACATAATGACCAAATACATGCAAATATTTACACCTTTTTGTCACAAACTCAAAGTCTGCTGCTTAATCTCGAACAGTTCTTCAAAGATACATGTCTCAAGAGGGGTTTACACACCGTATTCATGTGTTTTGGGCTGATGGTGGAAACAAGGATGCCTGCAGTAAGCTCATCCAGACATAGGAAAAATGCAGATCACACTCAGATGGCTGATGTCCAAAATGTTTGTTTGTTTATTTTTAGGTGATAGATATTTTCAAAAAGTTTTTTGCTGAAGCATTATCTAAAAATAAAAACAGTTTTGGACATTAGCCATCTGAGTGCGTGATGCGTATTTCCACTTTTAAGTTGCTGCTCCTTGCATTTGCACCCCTATTATTCTGATTCATTCATTCTCTCTTTTTTATTTGAACATCTAAGTATCATAGTGGTCAGCAGATAACAAAGAACAATATCAATAACAACAACAACAACAACAGAACACAAAAAATAAAGAACAAATTTGATGCCTAAAAGGAGTAAGCAGAAGCAAGAAGCTTATAGAAGCCTACCCCCTTTCACATTAAAGTATAGAAAGTGCACATTTGATTTCTGATATTCCATTTTCAAATTCTTTTCCAAAACAAATATACAATCAAAGCATTTAATCTTACGATCATCAGCTTTGCAGTGCCTTTTCTGATTCATTTGAGAACATACAATCTCGGAGGATGCAAGTGTGGAACCTTGAACCTTCTTACTGTGAAGCATGAGAGCCAATGTGCCAACAAAAACTGGGACCAAACCCAGATTTAAACCTGGAATCTTAGATAAGGACTGAACCAGGACTAGAACAGGACTAACAGGGCTCAAAGCAGGACCAAACAGGACAAGTGTAAACCTAAATGGTCTAAGCTTGAATGTTCATCTTTTAGTTTTGAGTAAAGAGAGTGTAAATATTATGCATTTTGAGAGGCTGGTATCATTCTTAACTTTAGAGCTACTTACTGTATATATTCTTTATCCTTAATGCATGTAAAATTGGTCAATGTTTGTAGCTCCCTTCTAAAAAAAATTTTTTGCATGGATCTTTATTGCTTAGTTTTAATTTTGGCCTCCCACATCTGAAACCAGAATAGGTCTAAGAAAAGGAATTACTTGTGCATACATCTTGAAACTACACTAAATTATAATTTTCTTTTATGACCATATAGAAGGTAAAGAAGGAAATTAACTGAGTCTATTGAAGATGTTTCTTCTGAGGTAAAATGATGAGATGAGAGCACAGTCTACTTCATTCTACACCAGTGTTTTTCTATAGGCTATAATTCTGCTCTATGTTCTTGTGGAAGGGACAAATCTGTGTGGAATCATTGGACTGTGCAGCTGACCAGGCCAATAGTATCACATTATAGTCACTCATGACACTAGAGCTCTGCATGGTTGTACCTGTGACTCAGCTCAGGGGAGAGAAAAACAGAAAAACAAGACCAGTCTGTCAGAGTGGAGCCTAAAAATAAAATATTACATTTGCTACAGTTTTTTTTTTTTTTTTTTTTAGAAATCAAATAAAAGCATGTGTCTTTCAGTTGGTGGTTCATTTTCTGCTTTGCTCCCATTTCAAAACACTATAATACAAAAATGGTGAGACCTGGAGATGAATTGATAATCACTTTTAAGAGGTCTGCTACCTGCTTTTCTAGTTCTAGTTTAGATTTTTTTTATGCTTTGCCTGGAATGCAATGTATAACATTAAATAATAATGTCAATTTTGCTTTTATCTCAGTGCAGATGTTTTGGAATGCTAAAAATAGACAGTTAATTAACAGTTAATTAGTTTTGAATTTGAGTTTGAATTAAAAATACACTTACTTTCACTGTAAGCAAAATTAGCCTCTCCACAGATCTGACGTGTAACATGTGAAGTGTCACTTTGTGTCACTTTGAAGTCTCTTTGAAGATAGATTAGTGGAATGCCATACTGTGGAACATTCTAGGCCACTACAAAACTATACAAAGACAAGTGAATCTGGAGCTGAATTCTGTCTCTCTGATTTAGAGTGATTACAGTGATTGACTGGATTGGATTAACCAGTCAGAGAGAGAATGTTGCGAAAATTTTCAAGAAACATCTTCCGCATTTGAGAAACACGTGCTCTGTGGTCCAATTTTAGTTCTTTCTGGATTCGAACAGAATGTAGAGGGGACTGGCTGGTCAGAAAAAATGTATTTATTCAATCAACATGCAAATTATAACCTTATTTTCTCCTTCATCATGTGTCACACTGGACCATCTGGACACACTGCAGGAAAAGGTCAAAGTAAAACTGCTGACCGTTTAACAGGAGGTGCATTTCTTTATCACAAACTCCTGAGTAAGCAACAGTACAGGTATACCTAGAGACTGTGAGAGACCTCACCATCTTCACTGGACAGAAATAGGTCACAGTATTGAAAACTTGTCTTCAGTCTGATAAAATGGGACTTTTTGAAAGCTGTGGAGTGACAAGTAAAATTGTCTGGGCTGACGTTTGTGCTGATTGAATCATTTGGAGACGTGCTGCTAGCAATCACAGCACAAAGAGCCCTCAGCTGTACGAGGGACTTGTATGGAAATGGTGAATTTGCCCTCACATCAACCTGTTCATTTCAAATACAAACAGTTTATTAAGGCATAGGGCTCTGGTTATAAAGTACTATAATGAGATGCATTGAAAACAGGCACAGCTGCTCTGACACAGTCAGCAGTAACAAGCAGTGTGCAAAATCAATACTAGATGTACGCAAATCTTTGGCTGTAGTTAGTACTGGGAAACAGTTATGTCCAGGAAGTCCATTTAAAGGGCCAATATTACGCTATTTTCTCATCTATGTTATAATGTTGCTTCCTGATAAAACACTTACCTGGAGTTGTGTTTTGGTTTATTCCCACATGTTTAACACACAACCCCTGCTAATTTAGGCTGTATTCTTCTTTTAAACAAAAATAGTAGTAATACAGAAAGTGCTCCACTGTGTTTTTAAACTTCATACACTTTCACTAGAATCATTTAGATGATTTCAGCCCTAGAATTGCCAAGCTCTATGTTTTTTTATGAGGTAACAACATTCTAACGTGTCTTAAAGCTCACAAGTGTCCATTTTGCGTAATATGTGATCTTTAAAAAGCTTGTGCGATGTTTCAGTTCACCAAAGGTTTACATCAAATGACTAGGACCAGTGTATTTTGGTCAGAAATAGGGCCACCATACCACATTTTATATTCCTTTCCCAGAATGAACATGTACCAAATATAACTCAAATACACATGATGATTCTTCCCACACAGGCAGATGTCTGAAATAAAATATTATCTGAGATCAGAATGTAAACTATGTAAACACTTTAATGTCAAGGTCTGAAAATAAATTTCCTATCAAATAGCAAAATGTTATATTCTCAAATGTTGAACCCAGTCATTTCAATGACTGATTATGGACATAGACTGTATAAAGAAATGGACTAAGGAAGTCTGACATCACCCACAGCGTTCAGCTCCAGTCAAATGAAGCTCACCGAGGCTAGCAGATTTGGAGCCGAGTTCCATATTAATAATATTAGAAATAGGAATTGATTTACAGACAAAATAGCGAAATAAAAACACCAAGATCATGTAGGAGAGAGTTCATTGGAACTGGAGTCAATGGTGCTAGAAGTGTGGCCATGTTCACATCCTATTTGGAACGGGGCTGCTGGCGGTTTAGCTATGTCCATTTGTATACAGTCTATGTTATAGACCCTGGAACCTGCTATATTTAACAAAAATCTACATTACAACAGAATTCAGGTTAGCTGACCCCCGTCTGTATTAAATATTGGCCGACAGAATATTGTGATGTTATCTGAAATAGCAGAAAAGAAAGCACATTTTCAAGAACATTTTGTGACACCGTTTTTGCCTTTTCTTTTCTACAGACAGAGCAGAGTGTAAATATTGCATAGCAACAACCTGTCGCTCCTTTGTCCTTTTCCTTTTCATTATTGTGCTGTTAATGGTGCTTAATTGCTTCTTCTCTAGAGTCATTATCCAACACTGGATTTCTGCTTTTCTGATTTACAGAAAAAAATAAAAACAAACAACTAAATTCTATAATTTTCTTTTAAACGTTCTATATGTCCTTGCTTCTCCGTACTCATTTCCTTGGAGAATTTTGGGTAATTCTGGGTGTAATAGGGTTAAGAGCTGAACTGAATGAACCGAGGTCGTGCACAAACATCCCCTGGTCCTCGATTTAATGGTTGCCATGGAGACATGGGCTGCACTAAAGAGTGTGTTTGGCGTTTAGCTCCTGGCTCTGAGCTCTTTCCTCCTTGGCAGTAATTGAAAGTGATGGATCTTTGAATGTGCATATCTGTTGCTTTTGTGCAGTGTAATTTTTTGGAACTTCCTCACGGCTTTTACTTTTTTTCTAGCAGTAGTTTTCTAGCAGTAGTTTTTCTTAAATAAATTGCACAAATAATCTGCAATTATACAGGGAAATACATGAAAATAGTGAGAGATTTGAGTTGACTGTAAGTAAAGGCATCCAACCAGAGCTGTAACTTTGCTTGTTCTTTAGTTATTGCAAAAGCCTGTTATATTTCTAAACATTGTTACTGGTAAAGAATCTGTACAAACATTTTTTTCTGTATGTCTCTTGTGTTTGGATCTAAAGGGTTAGAGTAGGTTTTGGGGTAGTATATTGCAAGTAGTTATTAAATATCTGAATTTGTTTTTCTTTGTGCTTTATTAAGACTAATTAAAGTGCTGATATTGGTGCCAGTGTTAAAACAGAGCATTGTGAGCTTTGGAGATGTAAACAGACTAATAATAAAGGATTACTCAAACATTTGTGAATGGAACAAAACACAACTGAAAGTATGTTTTTGAGGAGGTAATAACATTATAACGTCTTAAAGTTCACAAGAGTCAATTTTGCCTAATACAGGACCTTGAAGTTACCAAAAAAGGAAAAAAAAAATTGTGCCCATCTACAGAAAATTCCAGCAAGTACTTTTGGACTGACTTGGCCATCACACTATATACAAACCGTTTCGTTTCAGCTGTTCCTTTTTCAGATGCAGCATTCCTTGGATCCAAATCCTCTCCTCATAACTTCACCTTCCCTTTAACTACCTCCATTAATCATTCTTTTCCATCAGTGTCCTCACCGTCCACACTCACTCCACACACCAAAACACCAGCCCTCTGAGTGATGTTTTCAAGATAAGAGGGTTGGAGCTGCGCCTGCTTGAAAAAAAAAATCATTGATCAACTATGATTTTCAATTCTAATTAATCTCCATCTGTTTTCTTCTGCTTTATCCAGTATGATTATTTTTTTCATTAAAAACAAATAAATATGTCTTTCAAACCTAATTTCATGAACAAAAGCAATATAAGGAGCAACAGTAACTCAGTTGATCCAAAGGTTGGCGGTTCGAATCCCGCTCTCTACATAAACATATTTGAGCGGTCAGATCCACTGACCCACAAGTTGGTGGTGTGATTCCAGCTCCCACAGATGAATGCTGTTGTTGTGTTCTTAACCCTCTGTGTACACCGACACTGGGGGCACAGGGGGTTGTTCGTGTGAATGGGTGAGTGGTTCCTTGAAGGTGGGAAAGCTCTATATAAAAATATGACCACAATGAGTGTCATTTAACATAAAAAATAATCTAATTTTAGTCCAAAGTCTGAACCCTGCTCTAGATCACGTGGTTAGACTGCTGGAGGCCTCTCAGTCATCAATGATTGACGATTTGAAACAACTGAACTTCAATTTGATTAAAATGTTATTAGCTGCTCAGCTCTAACTGGAACTCAAACTTGGCAGGCTTGTTTTTTGTTAAAATGTGTATCAGATTGTGTGTGTTATTGTCTCACCTCAGATTTCTGGCTGACTGGTTTCAAATCAATGGCTCTTAGTATCTTTCCATGTTTCCTCCCTCGGGAAATCAAACTAATATCGACAGGAATGATTACCATTGAAAAGTAATTTTGTAAAGGCATGGCTGACAAAACCAGAGAAAATTAAACGGGAAATCCATAACACATTCTTAAAGTATGACACTGTAACTAGCCTCAAACACATTGACATTAGCATATAGACCATATATTTTTTAAACAGCCTTTTTCCACTATTGCATTTTTCATATATAAATGACTTTGTTCTCTGTCAGTTCCAGATCTAAACAATCAACCTCTGTTTTAACCATTCTGTCAGTCAAATAGCATTTTATTTCTTCACCTTTTTTTCAACCCGCCCCCGGAAATCAGACTCAAATTGACCCCTTCTCCCAGAGCATAAAAACACCTACGACAGCACACCAGGCTATAACGCTGTAGAAGATCTTATTGATCGAATGCGTTTACATCACAATCCTATCATGAAATATACCTTTGTAACAGCAATCTCTGGAGACTGTACTGTAGTGAGCAATAAGCCCTGACCCTCATCTCTCTCTGAGTCAGACACATGGAGAAGAATGGGATTACACAGGGCAGCAGTGATGGAGCTATGATTAAGTCATGGTTGACCTGCTGTGCATGAAACTTTAATGAGGGCCAATAATGATATCAGAATTTATAAGTGCGCCCCAAGTCGTGATTCTCAAGAGGGACCAGCAGCTGTCAGTGCAAGATGAAGTGCCCTAAATGAGACTGAGAAGTACATGACGCGACATTGATGACATGTTCATGTGGGTGATAACAATAAATAAAGGAATGACTTTATGAAGCTAATATAAAATGTATTGTAAAAATGGGTGTATGGGTGGGGCAAGACTAGACAGTTTCAAGAACGTTAAGTAGGTTCAATTTCTTCAATTCAAATAATTAAAGAGCCCATATTATGCTATTTTTAATGTTATAATGTTGTTTCCTCATCACAAACATACCTGGAGTTGTGTTTTGTTTCATTCACACGTGTTTAACACACAAACCCTGCATATTTAGGATAAGTTTTTCTCTCGAACAGAAAACACTCTGTTCCACCTTGTGATGTCATGTGGTAAAACAGGAAGTGCTCCACTGTGATTTTAAACTCCATACACCTTCACTAGAATCATTTGGATAATTTCAGGTAAAAGGAGCTGTTAAATGGAAAACTACTACATGACATCAAGAAGTGCAACAGACTAATAATGCAGGATTTCTCAAACATGTGTGAATGAACCAAAACACAACTTCAGGTATGTTTTTGAGGAGGTAACGACATTCTAACATGACTTAAAGCTCACAAGAGTCAATTTGACATAATATGGGCCCTTTAAGATAGAGGATGAAAAGTATAACTAGCACCCATTACCTCATAATAACAGCCAAGGTGGATGAAGTGTCTTGCCAAAAGAAACAACAGTGTGCAGTGGTTGGAGCTGGAAATTTCTGGTTATAAGATGACTGCTCTGCCGGAGGCTAATTTTAAATTTCACAACTCTTATCTAAAATGAGCCAAATGGTAGACCCTAATTCTCTGGTTAAATTGCATGGAAATAAGGTTTGGTAGATAGATAGCGTCTTCCTCCATAAATTACATTACATTTGATCTGCTCAGGTGGCTAGACTGATAAAAATGAATTAGTATGCAAACTAAGCTATACCTTATCAATTACTTAATGTTAGTAGTATTGTAATCACCATGGAATCAGGCAGGCGGCAGACCCTCTGCCATAAAATTTACATAGTGCATCTTTAACATACAATTGATATTTCTGTTTATGCAGCAAAACCCTTTTTCACAAGACTTGTTTATGTAAATTGTTGTAAATTTGACTGTAGCATCACAACAGATCTGGGCCTGCGCTGACACATTTATCTAACTTCCATTCAATTTCTGTCCATGCAGTTTAATATGGCATACCAGCTTGTAACTCTATTTATATTAGGCTGCAACTTTTTCTCTCCTCAATATTCCCAGAGGGCTCACTTCAATTACAGTTTGATTTAGTAACTCAACAAATCCACTGGTCTCAAAGGGATTCACAGGTTTCCAGTGCACCGCTTCTTTTGCCAACAGTGGCTCGAGTCCCAGATCTGACTCAGCCTGTTAAACTGCTCTGGGCTCTCTACCAATTATAATGGAAATGAGTTTAGATGTTTAAGTGATAGGCCTCTGACAGTTCACAGGGGAGTTCTTTAGCTTTAAGAGGAAAATTACTCCCCCTAGTGGCCACAGTGTATAGATTTGTTTGTACAGGGACAGTCTCAAGTGTTTGGGACAAGGTTTGTTGATTTGAGAATTCTACAAACTGTATTCATTACATCAGAAATCTACTTTATTTTCTCCATTTGTGATTTAGTCACACAAGATGTTATATTACACAAACTGTTGTGAGCTTTTGTTGTAACCTCATCAAAAACATACCTGGAGTTGAGTTTTGTTTCATTCACACGTCTGAGTAACCGTTTATTATTTGTCTGTCTATGTCACTAAAGCTCAAAATTCTTCCCCTTCGGATGTCATGCAGTGGTAGTTTTCAAGTTTACAGCTACTTTTTACCTTTAGTTCAGTAGAAATTAGAAATTCACAAGGTGCAATAAGAGCATTTTCTGTTTGGGAACAGGAACCTAAAAATGCAAAACTTCAGGTATGTTTGTGATGAGGAAACAGATCAGAAAATAGTGTAATGCGGGCCATCTGAAGAAACATCTTACATCAATAAACAAACATTTTGTCTTGCCCCACTGTTCAAGAGAATGAACTTGTGTGGGTGAGATCTTTGACGGAAACTGATCATTTCTTCAGATCACATCCACACTAAAGAGGTACAGAAAATCCCTCTTCTTGTGTCTACTTCCTGCAGGATTAAAAGCATTAAGTGGGATAATCAAGATACTGCCTGAATGTTCCAGTTTCAATATGGCTCTTTTGTTGTGGCTGCAAATTTGGCATATTTACATTTGTGACTGAAATCTCTACTAATACCACAAACTGAGCTCAGCAGGCCCACCCACTTCAAAGCCTTCAGCTTCTGAAAGTAAACCTGCCTTTAAGGCTAACTAGCTATGTAGTAACTTACATCCAAAAACACATTTAAAACTCACAATGGAAAATGTTTTAATAACTCAGTGGTTTTCACAATTTAAGAAACAGATTTTAAATAAGCTTGTAGGTCTTGTGGTCATTAGTTACCACATAGCTGATTAGCCCCGAGCAAGCCTTCAAAACTTTTATTTTTTCAAAACAATTTTATTCTTTTGTTTTTCAGAAAATCTATGGAAAAATAAATGTGAAATCTGCTTCAGGACCTTGTGGTGAGAAGTCACTGTTGTCCCGCATAAGGCAGTTTTGAAACCATCATGACAAATGTGGTCCCGGCCAGACCTTCCCACCAAAATGAATAACATATACACAGTTAAAGCATAAAAAAGAAGATTCCATCATATTTTTTAATGAGGTACACAAAGTACACCATAAAATGCTACTATAAACAAAGGTATAAAACTTGTTAATACAAAGGAAGTCTTGTGTGTGTCTTATAATATCAGAATATTTTAAATCCACTTTGAGTCCCAAACTACACAATCCATGGTACTTCAAATCGTGTTGTGTTTGCATCGTCTTTAGAGTTCACATTCTGTACTTACATTGCTGTGTGTGTATGCTGTGACGCAGGTGAAGGGGACCCGGTTGTGGGGGTAGACGTGAGTGCGGAGGGGGTGGGCTGAGTCGGGGCAGAGGAGGTGGGGGTGGGAGTGGTGGAGGGGGCAGGAGGGGCTGAGCTGGTCGGCACGGGTGCAGTAGAGGCAGGGGCGGGTGCTGAGGCCGAGGGTTCTACTTTACTGCTGTGGGTGATGAAGCGAAGGCGGAGTTTCATGGCCGGCCGCAGAGTCATGATGATCTGATCCACCTGAACAGATAAGAAACAGGACTGTTGCTATAGGCCAATATCTGATACACGTGGGGGGCAGAATCAAAACAAAACACTGTAAGGTCCAGGTTATAAGCAGCATAAATACAATGTAATAAATATTTTTTAATATTGAACATCAAAATCTGTGCAGTTTTTAACACAACCCCCACCCACCCTCATTTTCTAAAGTGCTTCTAGGTTAGTACTAGCCAAATTAGGGCAGTTCTAATTCATATTGTTCAAATGCTGTTTTTTGCTTAAATACAGTGGGTTCTTGGGTCTAGTCACTGATACAATACACTGATCTGGTTCAATATGTATAAACTTTTGGTTATTACACAGGAAAATACTATGTCATAAATAGTGAAAAGTGGCTCTTACTCCCCATCTAGGACAATGACATATTTTTGCCTTTCTGTAGGCTCCCGTTGCATTGGTATTGCATATTATTTCCACGGTAATTTTTTCTATTCTCTGTGTGGGATTACGTAGGCTCTGGCAATAGTATGAAAATTGGGTGTAGCAATCTATATACAGGAGAAAATGCATTCCGTGGATTGAGTTCAATTTACTCACATAACTGCAAAGTAATGTAAGTAACACACCCTTTCCAAATAAAAGTTTTCACCACAGTACGTACATCTACCAATAATACTGTTGTTATTAATTATACTGATCAAAATTCATAAAAGCATTTTATGGTAATGACTGCAAAAAACAATTCAGTTACTTTATAGAACTGAAAATGCACTATAGCCTCCATATGTCAATGTGGATAAATGCTGTAACTATTTAGCCAAATAATAACCCACTGATAAAAACACAGAAGAAACCTTTTTTATTTAGATTTTTAATTAAATAAATAGTATTGTAGGACTTACCTGCTCCTTCACACTGTCTCCTGTGTACATGTATTTGATGTGATACAGGAAGTCACAGATGGGGTCCATGTAGCTGAGGTGCTGGCAGTGCTGGTCCACAGCCTGGAGCATTTCATAGAAGGCCACCCCGATCTGACACAGAAATGCAATTAGACAAATACACATTTAAACATTATGTAAAACAATGTCAGGCATTTGAATTAAATTAAAGGTTTTTACCTCCAACATGCAGCGTGTCCTCTCCTGTTGGAAGCGCTGCAGAAATGGACCCACCAAATGGTACACGTAAAGCAGCTGGAACTCGGTCTGAACTATGGGCTTTAGAGTCTCAGACAGGAACCTTTAACAACATTTAAGAGCATTTTCAGATCACTTAAATGGCATGAAGAAAAAACACTTCATAGCCATAGATTACCATATCATCCAAATATTGTTATTGGGTAAAAATAAATCAAGATATTCAATAAATCAAGATATTCATTTTGTCAATATTGCCCAGCCTTAGGCTCCTCCAAAACTGTAAATAAGCTGTGGCACATACTTGGGAATCAGCGATAACTGTCCAATAGACGAGTGGTGCCATACTGCGTGCGCCAAGGCCAGCACATAACTGCAGTTCATCTCGCTGTAGCTCTGATGGCAGGCTGTGAAGTCTAGTAACGCGAAGGGATAGCCCGCCCACTCCGTCTCCGAAGTCAGCACGGGCGAGCTAATTACAGACACAATACGGTCGTGAAGAACGACCCAGTAGGGCTCCTACGGAAAGATCAGGACATGAGAACGTTATCTGTCTTCAAGGGTGTCATTTGTCAAAGTGTGCGGGTTCATCTCACAGGCAGAGCGGTGATGACAAGGCCAATGGCGTTCATCCAGGCCGTGATGTTCTCCCTGGGCACAGAGGGTTGACTGAAAAAAGAAAATGTAACTGTCATCTTTCAGTATGGAAACACTTTATTTTACACTACACTTACATTTGAATTATCGCATTAAGAGTGATCTAATGCACAATCAGTAACATTGCTATTATATGTTGTTACCGGTTGTTAAAAGTGCAATATGTAACTCTTCTAGTAGAGACTCTGTCTGTTACCTGCTTGTCTCCATGTAGATGTTATTATTTTGCCTAGAATATTCCACAGTATGCGTAATATATTCAATCACTCAATCACTATTGCCAAATAGATTGAAAAACACGCACTGATCTGGTACAGTTTTCCACAAATATGACCTGTAATTTGGCCAGTTGGCGCCATCCGTTTGGTTCTTTAGTGACTGATTAATTAAATACCATACCATGGAACATTCTAGGCAACACAGTAACATCTCCACAGAGTCAAATTTCTCGAGCAGAAAAGCTACACATTGCCCCTGCACTGTAGGTTGTTAGCAGGTACAAAGTGGGTAGTGTAAGTGAAGCCAAAAACATGACTAAACGTTTATAGTTAGTAAAACCTCTTTGTGTGTCCAAAAAAGCGCTATATAAGCCTTATGTATTATTATTAAACTATAATCCCGTTTTGAACCTCTTCAGGACGACATTGAGCAGAGCATTCCCCACATCCTTCCCAGGCACGGCCAGAGCCATCAGCTCCACACAGGTGACGTGCAGCGCGTGGGCCGCAGGGTTTGGGAACTCATTGAACCTCCAGTCACAGTTTGGAAACGGCCCTGGGGATTTGCCTGCCATTGGTACAAAGGAGTTAAGGATTTCACAGGCAGAATAAAGCTGTGCAAAAGGACTCAATATTGAAGTTTAAGAAACCCGCAAAGACTAAAAATGTTGAAGAAAGTTACATTTTTTGCATTCAAACTCCTCTCCAAAAAAAGTTGGTTCTGTTGCAGATAGTAAAAAATAATTAAATATAGTATTCAACTTAAGGCTATAAACTAAATTTATAAGAGGCATTTTCAGGATTATAAAACAATTCTGCTATTTTACATAACTTTCAAAGGGAGAATAAAAGTTGTCTATTACACACACTTTGGGGTTGGGGTTGAACATAGCGATTTTTGGCTTTAAAAAGACCCAATAAAGACTGGTCTGTTCCTTTGGGGTGTAATTAAGTACTTTAAATGCCACCACAAAAAGTTCAATGAAGGATATTGTCCACCAGGCGTCCAATGAGTTTGCAGTAGTAAGTGTCGTCTGGGATCCACACATTGTCCTCTCTGGGATTCATGCCAAACTTCAGATAGGTCTCACTTAAGCACCAACCAGGAGTGCGGTTGTCCTATGACAAAAAAGACAAAAACAATGCAATATAAACATATGTAAATAAAGTTCAATGTTTATTTTTGAAAGAGGATTAGTGGATGTTTTAATAGTCTTTTCTTTATACTTTGAGCGAAGACATGATTGCATGAACCAGCTTTCTCTTCAGGTTTGTCCGGTCTCGCAGATGCCGCTCATAGTAATGAAGGGTGTTGTACAAGTATGTAACAGGACGATCTGTAAACAAACATACAACCCAGTAGTTCCTTGTTTTTAGTTTTGGTTAAAGTTCCTCTATGTTCCTGAAAAGCACTATGTAAATATTCAAGTGAAGCTACCTGTTTGTCTCCAGTGAGATTTTATTGCTTTACCCCAGAATGTTGTACAACATTTAAGTTATCATTCTTCAAATTATTGGCCATAAACTCCTGCACAAACATGCATCTTTATTGTGAATGGGGTCACCTCTCCACTGACCTGGCCTGTTGGTGCCACCTGATGTCACCATGGAGATAGATAAGTGACATCCCATACTGTGGAACATTCCAGGCAAAACAGAATCATCTCCATAGAGACAGACAGCAAAAAAGCTACATGTGCATACACATCTGCCCAGTATAGGCTTTGATCTCACCATGAAACTTGTACAAGCCTCCCAGATGATCCAGCAGGGTTTCCAGAGACTTTGAAACAGGGAGAAGCTCCAGGAAGCGGTGGATGACGATGTCAAAAACAGGCAGGAAGCGCAGACACACATTTCCAAAGTAGATCGGGAGGTACTGAGACTGCAGCTGCATGGGAGGGTTCACCTGTTCAGCAAGGCCCTCAAAGTACAACTTCTCTGGATATTTCTGGAAAAAATATTAAACCAAATGTGAGAAAAAAGTGTAATATTTATGCTTTATCGTGTGATCTCTATGTCAACTAGGAACAACTGGGTCAAATCCCACTCTAAAGAGAGAGTGGTTTATGGTTTCCTGAAATACTGTATAGTCCTTTTACATAATTAACATTTATACTTTTGTGTACTACTTTCAATCAATCAACCTTTATTTATAGAGTGCTTTTCATACAAAAATGTAGCACAAAGCGCTTTACAGTGATTAAAAAAGAACAATCCCACATTTCCCCTCTACCCCCAACCCCCCCACACAGCTAAGATAAACAGATGAGTCTAGAGATTATAACCCCACATAAAGCTAAACTTTAAACTTTCTTAGAAATGTGTTGGTAAAAAAATATAGTAACCTCAATAAAGTGATAAAAGACAGCGGGGTCAGGTCTCAACTCCATCCTCAGCTAAAGTAACTCCAAACTGGTCTTGATTTTCCCAGAAGTCGCATTTTAATCATATTGCCCAATTAATTGACAAATAACTCTTGTCTTTTTTGCATGTTCTTTTCTTTTCACTTGTGAAGAGGATACACAGATACTTGTTGTTACTTAATGATATTGTGTAGCTTTCGTCATCAACACTGGAGGTGTGAGGCTAACTGAAATCACAGCTCTGCTGGAAGCTCTGTTACTCAAATTAGACTTAATCTGATCTTTATTTTAACACACTCTGCCCAGAAAGAGCAAATTTGTGCGCTTAAACAAGTAAAATCACTGTCACAATGATGCTAGCCAAAAGTTCAGCTAATCACTCTAAGCTTTTTTACTGAAAATCAAACTCCTGAAAAAGATCATGAATGATTATTTTGTATTGTATTGTATTCAGACTAGATTAAAACATTTTTGGCAGTTTTTGCTAATGCATTCATTGTGTCACTGTGGAAAATGCTGAACGTTCTGCCCCTAAAAATGCATTATGCAGACCTTGTGGTAGCTCATGTGCTTGGTGTGCCAGTCGCTCTGTAGCCAGTGCTCTGGAGCATTCTCTTTGACAAAGTCGCTCACTCGGTTCCTGAAGTCGTTGGGTTTAAGCAGGAGCAGCTGGATGATGAAGTAACAGACCTGGGCTTCATTTCCTTCATGGCTGCGCATCGCCTGTAGACATAGATAAATGACATGTCAAACAGAGCTTGACATATACAGAGCTGAACTACCAGGAAATTACAAGAGTATTACATATGGCTTGGCCTGTTATAGCAGTTACTATATCAACACATAGTTCAATAATCTTATTTTGAGGTTCAAATATATTGTATGCTCCCAATGTCTGCATAAGTGGAGCGATGAACGTTTTGTTAAGTTTGTGTAAAGCATTCATATTTTGAATTGTGATTGTTACTGTACTTATCATGCTTAATGTTTGGCATAAAGCAAAAGAAAACCAAGTTTATAAGCATTTATCCTGTAACGGTTATGAATATTATTAATAAACAAACATGTTTTCAATATTATAATTTATTGTAACCTCCTGGAGCAATGCTTCAAATTGTTGTATTGTGTTAACTCAAAAGAAAATTGTATTCAGTCAAAATTCACCAATCCAGTTCTTATATCTGTCTGAAGGGAGGAGCTAACTACACTGAAACTAACACACCTAGTTGTTTAAAGTGTGAACTGTCCCGGAGTCATATTTTGAATAATTGTTCAGGTCCCTAATAGGTGATCTCACACCTATTAGCATACGGGCAATCCCCTCATAGATTGTGTTTCCAAACAAAAATAGCCTCCATGACTTCTCTCTCATACCACCTTTTCTCTTTAAATGGACCTGTATCTGTTTATTTATTGTGTGTCTGTCTGGTTAGTTAGTTTGAGATGCAGCTTATTATGTCAGGCCTATAGGCAGAGCGAGTGTGTAATACCAGGCAGAGGATGAGTCTGTCCAGGGTGACGATGTTGTACTTCCACACCATGTCATTTAGGATTTCGATGCACTTGTTCAGCTGCTGTCCCCCAGCCGACGTGGAAAACTCATAAACCAGAAAGTCTGCGAAGGTGCGCACATGAGCCACTAGTGCTCGTGCCCCGATACGCTCAAGAACTCTGACGATAGAAAGAAAGAAAAGTAAATGGAGACATGAGCTTTAATAATGTCAAAGGATATTCATGGTTGTGAACAGTTCCCATAATCATCCTCACCACACTTCATCCATTCAACACACAGAGAGGAACAAACAGCATTCAACCAAAACACACCACAACATCACCACAGCGCCCTCCCCCCGGATCAATTAACTAAACAGATGTTGTTTAGAGAGTGAGGGACATCCCCTCTGGGCCAATTACAGTCATTTAGAGGTGCCATAACATCAGATGTAAAACTCGTTATGCCTTCAAGATACTATAGAGGCAACGCAATTATTATGACATGGTCCCTAATGTAAAGTCATTTCTTTGTACTGTTATTAATATGCAAATATCAAAATAATTGAATAATGTACAAAGCTTTGATTGTAATTATTTCCATAAATAGTTAAAAGTTGTGCACTGTTTTTAATCATTTTAGTTTGGCCCTTCTCTTCTGCTATGGCGTTTTTTATAATTTGCACAGTGTTATAGTCAAAAAAGGAGCTGACCCTCATTTTTATTGTCACCAAAATATGATAAAGGTACAGTTTTTTGGACCATCAGTTTCTCCAGAGTCTAAACAATCGGCCATGGAAAAAAACACATTGGTCAATCTCTATTCATTTTAAACTGTTTAAAGTGGTCGGAAGTTAGAAATGTGTAGGAAAGTGAGGACTTTCCTAATGCCTCCTAGTATCCTAATTTTATGCTATCCTGCCAACAGTGCATCAGCGTTACTTCCTGGTTTGCAGCCATTAAAAATATCTCATAAACATAATTATAGTCGTATAAAAATCAAGTACAGTCTCTTTAATTAATTTGTGGATATCTGCTTTCTTTACCATTAAAAGCAGAACAACTGTGTCCGAGTAGAATGCATTAACAGACCTGAAGCCTATCTGGTTGATGTGGTCCGTCTCCAGCAGCATCTTCCACAGCAGACAGAGGAACAGCGGAGGGGACCCTTGCATCGAGAAGTGTGTGATGATGTCGTTCTCATTGGCCATGGACTTCCACTTCCTGTATTCCTCCTCCACATTTTTCTTCAAGTTGAAACGGGACTCCTGGGGCACGTTGTTTTGTTTGAAGAAAGCCTGAAAGGACAAGGTCAAAATAAATACGAGAGAATGGAAGAACTGCTAAAGCTGAATTTGTAGTGCTTTTTTGTTTTACCTGTAACGGAGCAGGGAAGCAGGACAGAGTATGAGAGGCCCAGTTGTGAGGAGTGAAGTCCATTATGGTTTTCAAAATGTCTTTACACCAGGTTCCATGGATAGAATCGGATCCTGTGAAAAAGTCTGTGAAATGCAATAAAGATGAAGTGTCTATTGGAGGATAAACTAAAGCAAAGCTAAAAATTCTTAAACATTTATTATACATTTATTTTAAATGTATGACAAAATTTCTGTCTTTATTAAGTGTGCCTTTCTTCAACCTCATCTTTCACAAAGTTAATGTACTGTTTAACCAAATAGCAGATTTAACTACAGGCATTTTTTTAATTTAGTTTTTATATAGTCTACCGGCAAATGTTGTACTGCCATGTTGTTAAATTGCAGTCTATAGAATTTGCAAACATTTAAATTATGATTCTGTTGTTGGAAAATTCTACAGACATCATTGAAAGTTGATTTAAAAAAATAAATAAATCATCTGTCAGTCATATAAGCATCACATATATATTTCCACTGCCCCAGATTTCGTGATTTGGTTGTGGTTCTAAATCAGTACAGTAATACAAGAGAGTTGCAGTTACCAGTGACGTGAGTAGCCCGGGCCAGAGTGAGGATGAGGGCTCGATTCAGCTCCTCAGACTCAGCGGACAGGACAGTTTTTGGGTCATTGAGGAAACGTGTGAACTGAGGCTGCACCTCTGAGCTACCCAGAGCTGTGATCAGCCTCAAGGCTGTGCTCTCAACACTGTAAAACACATACAGTTTAGGTATTAATGAGGCCGCTCTCTTTAGTGTATTGTACGATGAATAATGCAGTGTTCGTAGGGATGGGACAAGATCTCGTGCCACATCTTGTAAAACAAAACTGACACAAGATTGTGCCCACATGAATAAACACATCTTGTTTGATTTGTTTCCAAGTGCTTACAAAAAAATGGTTAAAGGTGCATTGTGTACCTTTTCGGGTGGAGGTTCAATCAAATGCTTTTCTCCGTGATGATGTTATTGCTTTGTCTGGAATGTTTCACGGTATGGGATTAAATCTTTCTATCACCATGGAGATCAAACCAAGCAAAGTTACAGGTCAGATCTGTGGAGAGGCAACACTGCTCACAGTCAGAATGCCTGTTTTCTAGGTATTTTTGAGCTGTGAAAGCCCCTGTAATTTAATAAAAGTAAGGAAGAGCTGTTTAATGGCATACTGTGGAACATTCCAAGCAGATCAGTGACATATCCATAGAAACAAACACGAACAGACCCCCAACCAAAAAGTTACACAGTGCTTCTCTTGAGAAACTGTATTTCCAAAAAAGCAAGTGATATGACAGCAAAATATTAAATAAAGTTAATCAAAAATAGTGAGGCCAAAATTGTGAACTGAACAACACAAGTTACTAAGAATGAGTAAAGCCAAAATCTCATCTTGGAAAATGTGTCTCGCCCACCCATGGCTTTACCATAGATGCAGTTGGTTCTGGTTGGTCTGTGGTACTGCTGCCAGACTGTGGAGGTGGCTCAGCAGCTGGACTCTGTAGTGTGGTTGGATGTGGTGCATTCTGTAGCTGAACATTTCCAGTAAAGTGTGAAGAATGCCCCAGGCGTGAGACTTGAATACATTAGGAAGTAACTGGCCTGCACAGACAGAATGCAATTACACACTTTATGCTCCAACTAAACTAATATGTAGTAAAATGCTACAAACAACAATTAAAATTACTGTTTATTTGCAGTTGTAAAGATTTATGATGGCTATGGTTTAGGTGAATGTACTATATTGATATTGAAATAATTTGAAAAGCTACTCTAACACTGCCTACGGTACATACGTCATCTTCTTAATGTTTGGCAGCATGTCAAAAACCATAAATACAAATTGAAAGCTGACCTGTCATGATAACAAATTACGATATATTGCTGAAAAAAATATAAACAATAATAAAAAATGCAACTCACACAATAACTTTAAGGAGAATTATCCCCTCAAAAACTATTCTAAATATATAAAATGGGAAAAAAACATGAGCTGCAATAATAAACAGCAGAATTAAACACTTCATTACTTAATGGAACGTGTATCTATAGTGTGTCAAAGAAGTTATTTATTCAACTCTTCACAGCTCAAGTGTTATTGTAGTACAGAAAGTTCTCCACTTGTACTAAGAAAAAGTCTGCCTGATAAATACAGACCCCCAAAAATCTTTCATATATTAAACAATAAGTCTATATAGAAATTATGGTGACAGGGCTAATTGAAAGCAGACTCACTGATGAATCCTTTGATGCCCAGTGACTCGATCTCCATATAGACCAACAGTCTGCTGTAGGTCTCCACCAGTGCAGGGGCCAGGGCCACACTCGATTTCGCTTGAGCCAGTTTGATAACTCGTGTTGCAATGCTGTGAATCAAACTAAAGGAAAGCAAAAATATTTAGACACAAATTTGAAAACAGTACATACAAAGGTTTTATATTTATCCTGCAAACCTCATCTTTGCATGAACAGTGAGAGAATCCAGCAGGTGCATGGGCAGTGGGGTGACAGATCCAGATGCCAGGCACTTGGTTCCAGGCAGGTTGATCTGCATAATGGCATTTCCATAGATGGTCTCCACCAGGACCCCCATAGGCAGGGTGAAGCACTCGGAGTTAGTGCTATAGGCGTTACACAGCAGAGCTATCTTGTAGTCAGACATACCCAGGGTTTTGTTACGGAGGGACTGCTGGAGGAACCTATAAACAAGAGAAAAAATATATATATTTTTACTACTAATAAAATATAAATGTGGTTATTGTTGCACTTTGAAAGCAAAGTTTTAAATTAAAATGAATCTCTGTTCCAATCAGGCCATTGCGTATTAGTGCTGTTCATATCATAATGTATTTATTTATTTAATGGGTAACATGAAAAAAATATAGCTATTGGACCCTGTGGTGCCAATTTGGAGCAATTTTAGTGTATTTATTTATATGACACCTTTCAAGTAAAAAAGCACACAACTTTTCATCTACTGTCAGCAGGGCTCTACAGTGCGCCCATTTCACTCGCATTTGCGAGTAAATATTTCGTCGTGCGAACGAGGAAAATAAAACAGTCGCACCAGTGCGAGTGCTTCTGCAGCCACAGTAAGGAGAACTGCGCACAGACGTAACGTGACAAGTTAAACGTTCTAAATGTATCAAACATTAGGGGCAAACTCACACTATGACTTCAGAATCGTGCCCAAGCCTGAAGCCCCTAAAGCGCCGCACGCTTTCCCAGCGCGAGCGCTGACCCCAGCATACGAGCTCCACGTGTGCGCTGATATCACTCATACGAACAAACTCCACTTCAAAACACACCCACGCCCAGCTTCAACGAGGAGCGCCCCGCAGCAGGACCCACACCTGTCCCACCACTCAGTAAACACCCCCACGCCGCTGGACTTCCTTCTCAGCTAAAGCGAGAGCTTTGTCTTGGTCTTGTCTCGAGCGCATTTGGACTCGGTCTTATCACGGACTCAAGGTCTGAATACTGAGTGTGATCATATTTCATTACGGCCGCTGCAATAAACTTGTACCGGTGTGCGTGACCACGCGGGACGTCTCTCTGCGGCCTGTGCACTGGAGCCCGCAGACACTGTGCGGCCCGTCAGCACAGGCTCCGCAGCGCGCGGCTTGTCCACAGCGCGCACCCTTGTGTACCAACGTGCGTCACAGGGCAGGTATCCCACCTATCCTTCCGCCTCACGTCAAATACGCCAATACTAATTTTCTGTTAGTGTCCGCACAGAGCAGACCCACAGCATAGAGCAGGTGATATGTGGGCTGAAGTTTGCCTAAGAAAATGCCAAATAACTCTGTCACAATGTGCGTTTAGTTTGGTAAATGTGCAGAGGCTAAAAACCACTGTAAAACCAGGAAGAGAATGTAACTTCACCTAGGAATTTGAAAATACAGGTTTAAAAATCTTACCTATGTTTTTCACTTTGAAACAGTTTTGTGTAAAGTGCAGTGGAAGTTCTCTTAAAGAAGAGGTTCTTAAACTGTGGGTGAAGGTCCAAAAAGGGCCAGAGTGTTTCAGTGCAGAACAGTTTGTTTGGCTTATTTTAAGTCTAAATATTAATCAGATAAAATGAAGATATATTTATAAAAACACTGCAATCATGCAGGAAAAGTACAGTCATAATAATTCTTTTTGTTTTTTGTATTAAATTAATTCAAATAAGTTGGTGTGCGCAAGTTCTGCACTGCAATAATCGTTCGAAATGAAAACCTACTTGTGCCCCCATTTTTTTTTCTGTGCTCCTAAAATTTTTAACTTAGGGGCACATGTGCTCCTGAAAAAAAAGTTAGCGTAGAGCCCTGACTGTCAGTGGTAGCTATACGTAGGATCAACTACTGTGACCGTCAAACACTGTCTAAAATGAGATGTCCAGATTCACACTTAAACTAGAAAGTTAAAGGAAGAAGCATCAATTTATCAATTTTATGAAAAGAAAACAACAAAAATAATTTTCTTGGAGACATACTCGTGATGCAGTTTCAGAGAGTGTGGGATGGGAATCTGTTGTTTGGAGTTGTCGCTCTGAGCCTTTTTATTCAGGTGGATCCAAATGCAGGTCATTGCAAAAGAATGAGTCGACTGAGGCTTGTTGATGTCAGGAACAGGGATGCACTAAAATCAAAAAGTACAAAAAAACACCCACACATTTAGTATTATGTACTTCCCCTTCATTTTAACACCAGTAACGTTTAGTGAATATATAGTGGGTACCTCTTTTTCAGGGTACAACAGATCAAACAGCTTCATGACAGGTAAGAAATCGGCCAAGGCGTTTTTCTGGATGCTGCCGGATATAAACTGCAGCAGCACCCACATTAGATGATCCCTCCCTTTGATGAGGCCTCTACCTGCAAGCTACAGACACATCACAACTTAAGTCAGATCTTCTAAGAAACGTTTACTCCAAATCCACTTCAGTAAAAGTTTGGAAACCATATACAATGTAAAAGTTAGGGCTAAATATCTAATCTGGATTTTATACTGCGATACCATTTCTGATTTATGTTTAAAAAGGAGGATTCAGTTCAGAGTCCACATTGTAACAACTCAGCATTAACATTTGTGAGTAGACTGAAATTTTAATTAGAATAGCAACTTTTCATAACTTTCTTTCCACATTTCTCTATTTTACTGCAATTATCCACTTTTCTTACCTTCTGGTGCAATGATAGGACCATATGTGGGAAGCTAGCGAACTGAAACAGCACAAAGAAGATGAGTTGGGAGGAGAGGTGTTGCCATAGCAGCTGACTGGTCCCTCCAATGTCCGCATCAAAGTGCTCTTCTGTTTCAGACCGCTCCATGGCATACACCACCAGGTCGACCAGCTGCTCCTCCAGCACAGGACAGCGCTGCTTATGCTGAGGACAAGGGAAGTGTTATGGGGCCAAAGTGTAAAAAAATACAAATAATTTAAATTCTTTCATTTCTCCAATATTTGAAATTTGGTGTCCATAAGACTGCGCTCATTATTACACTCAGCAGTTAATATGTTCAAAATAAGCATAAAAAGGCAAATTATTAAGTAAATGTATAACAGGGCACTATTTGAATTTGTGTATTCATGATATTAAAGGAATAGACTCAAAAGTCATAGATTCCAATACCACAATAATAATCATTAAAAACTCTTTCTTTAGACCAGGGGTGTCAAACTCATTTTGGTCCGGGGGCCGTATGCAGCCTACTTTGATCCCAAAAGGGCCGGATCAGAAAACTCAGTTCTCTCTTCAAGTTATTGTATTTTTCTCCGTGTCTCATAGTGGTGTTTAAGATTATATTCCTCGAGCAACGCCACACTGAGCACAGATTTCCCATTCACCTCTGTCAACAAATAAGAATTAGACTATTTTTCTTGGGAAATCCTGGACTCAGCATCTGCTTTTCTTATTTTTTGACATTTTGCTGATGAGGGTCACAGTTGACAGTCAAAACGATCGTCCTTTAAGAGCGTTTGGAAAGAGGAAAGTCTTCATTTGTGCTGCTCTGGTGGGAGTTGCAACGTACAGAAACGCTGGAGACGCTGCTATGCTAAACGGTGCAAAAATTAAAAAATCAGCCGAGGGCCAGATTAAGGGTTTTGGAGGGCCGGATCTGGCCCCCCGGCCGCATGTTTGACACATGTGCTTTAGACAATAGAATTTTATTTTAAATCATGGTACTTCCTTTTATATTACCATGAAGTCTTATATTTGTAATTTCTAATCTCAGTATAGAAGCCCATGGGTGTAAACTAGTCTATGTGGCCCTATACTTGTTCTGATACAGCGATAGATCATTCTAAAGCTTTTCAGCTATTCATTTCTGTCCCGTAAATGTGACTTTTTTAGTGTTGATTGCATTTAGGCATTTTAACTTGAAGTAACGATTATAGAATCCAGAATGGCACTATTAAAAGTAGGGTTGTCAAAAGTACTGAAACTCTGATACTAATAGACACTTAAACTAGTGTTGACACCACAATAAGTAGTAACACCACAACAAGCAGATGGATACTGCATAAGTTAGTTAAACCACAGGACAGAAACACCCACAAGGCTCACACATGCAGGGTTTAGTGTTAGAGTGAACAGTTGGGGACTTCAGGGACAATCATGCTTTCAAAGGTTGTGAGTAGAATATAGAGAAACAGAAACAGACAGAGAAATAGAAAATAGCGAAGATATGAAATGATAACTAGAAAACAGGCCCAAAGGATTCCTCTTTGTCGTGACTAAACATTTTCATTACTTTATTGCAGTCTATCCACATGAGAGGCCCAGCTATATTGCAGCAAAATAGCCAGTGGGTTAAACTTTACAATTTAGTCAGCACATGTATCTGCCTCTATATAAAGGCTCCTTGTGGCCTCTTTGTTCAATGCGCAACATCAACTGATCATCACATATTACAGGTCAAAGTTCACTCATCCAGTCACATAACCAGTAAGAAACAACTTCTAACCTGGGCAAAATACACACAGTTCTTAATCTCACAGATGGTGCATCCATGAAATATTTCCATATTTGTAACCTATGTTTAAATTATCAAAATATAGTGACAGAAACACGAAATATCTTGAAAAACATATCAGATTACTATGAAGGAAGTTTAAAAAAAGGAAATAGAATATAAAGGTTTCAGTATAAAAGAAGGTAAACAGCTCCATAGTTTTTGTAGCTTTATCAAGTTTTAGCATAAATATGCAAACTATGGCTGTGGGATCTTCTCTTCTTGTGTAGTTTTGCCCAGGTTTGCTCCACAAACAGCCTAAGGTCAGAGACCAGAGGACCAACTGACAGGCACAGACTACATCCACACATGCAGCGCAGCAAAGCTTGATGTGTCACCAGCAGGATGTGCAAGAAAAGTCTGTACAAAATACTCTAAACTTAAGTTAGCATTAGTTTATGCTTATTTGAAATTAATTCATTTGTTCATACAGTTGGCATCGATTGTAACCTAAATATATTGAGAAGACCAAAGTGTGTGATTGTGGAGTGTGCTGTCAAGCTTTGGCTAGAAAAGCACTATTTGTGTTGTTGATGTTGTGTAAATACTTTTCTTATTTGAAAAAAATGTAGAATAATTCCTGTATCTGTCTAATTATTTGCCTGCTGTGACCCCATTAAGCTCTGAGCCATTTTGCCATTTTTTGTTTAAGGGCTCTGTTTGCTGATTGTTTTCTCATGAGATTAAGTTGCCAAAAAAAAACAAAAACAAAGCGTCCAATGAGCTGGTTAGCTGGCAGGTCATGTGACCAGAAAGAGGAACAATAACAACATACCTGGGCAATGTTCAGAGTCTATAGAACGCATTGTAGGGAGACCGACACAACGCAAAACCAGAGGAAAGGTAGAAGAAGACAGAGGGAAAATGCAAGACAGAACAGAGAGGGAGAAAAGAGACAGAAAGAAAGCAGTGACTAGGGAGCTAGACAGTACACTGTTTGTTCAGCATCACTTCAGACAGCTTTGTTGAAAATCATATGCATGTTTTAGTTTTGTTTATGGTGGTCATTTACTTTTTTTCAATGCCAGTTGCTGTGCTGAAGTGAAATGGCATGAACTGAACAGAGTAAACTAACACCAGTGCATCATGGGACACGCTCACAGCATTGGCTTAATTTATAGATAATCTTTAACACATGTGGAGGGTTTAGGGTAGGGAATAGTGGAAATTGAATTGAATATATATCTATAAAGAAAACATAAAATAGAAATCAAAATAAAGACAAAGAAGTAGGAAAGTGAAGGTCCATACAAGACAGTGTGGGGATCTGAGAGGGTATGGGGAAAGAAACTTTTCATCCACAATATAAATTACCTGTTTATTGAGACCTAACATGTTGCAGACCATCTCCCTTGAATAAGGCTGCTCTAAAACGTATCGCAGCAAACCTGTCTGTGGTTCAAACAGGTCCTGGAGATAGTGAGACATCAACATTAGCATCACTTCTGTTTTTCATTTGTACATTATTACCATGTATTATAAGACAGAGTTAGTTCATTTGCATTGTACCTTATCATATGGCAACATGCCCCTCAAAGGAAAGCGCAGAGTTGTGGTGTCTAACTTCCAGGAGTTACAGATGGCACCACTGTTATTTACAACAGGCAACAAGCTGCAGCGACCTGGAGAAACAAGCCAGCACTTTGTTTATAATTTGGAAAATCAAAGCATGATTATGCTCTATACAAAGCAATCACAATTACAGTAAAAGAAAATGAGTTAAATTTCTCTTACCACAGATTGAGTTGATTCTGGCTGTAGGTCTAAAACTATCCACAAAGTCTGATATTAGACTGCCCAGAAGCTTAGGAAAATGAAGAAAAGTGGCATGAAGTTGACACAGTGTGGTAAAACTGCAAAAAAGCATTTATGAACTAGAAAGAAACACTTACCCAGTGTGATAACTGGCCTTCTGGATAAAGCTTTCTAATTTCAGTTATGGCAAAATAAGCAGGCAATAGACAAGCATTTCTGTCCAATATGTACTCTACCACCTGTGATACAAAAAGAAGACATTTTGAAAAAGCTTTGAATGGTAAATAAAATTGTTCAGCATGTAAAACAACAATTACCTCTCTTGCAGCCAATAACTGCTGCACTATAGCTGAGCTCACAGTGGTAGGAATTGTTTGGATTTTATCCAACACAGCTTTCAACAGGTCCCGAACACCCTGTGCAAAATCAAAATAATCAGTCTAGTTATGCTAAATACACTATTTGAGGCATTTGAGACCACAGCGTTGGTTTTATTGGTGTTTTATGAGTAATAGTTATTTATGTAAATACATAAGAGTCAAAGAAAAATAATCTGGTACCTTATAATCCACTCCACCAATGATTTTTCGGATCAGTTTGAAGGTTAATGCCCACAACTGTGTCCTCTCCCACTCCAGTGTGTCAGAGCTTATAAGCGCTACACAAACCATCCTAAATAATAATTAGACACAGCAGTAATAAAAAATTAAATTGCATACCATTTTCCAACAAATCACCTTATTATGGTCTTTTTTTTTTTTTTACCTTGGTGTTAAGAGGCTGGTCTCCACAGCCATGGCAAGGCAGTCATAGAGGAAGGCGATTCTTTTGGGACTGTGCTGGCTGTGTATAAACCTCACAACCCACTGCACACACTGCTCATGTGATTCCTGTAGATGAGTAAAATACACATATGTATACAGTATACAAAATTTTATTTAATAAACCTGAAGAATATAGTCCATTTATTTGAACTGAGTCTCACCTGTGGTAAAGTTCCCCAGTAGTGCCGAAAGGCTCCAAGACAACTGATCAGTTTGGTTCTCTCATCCTCTGGTGTGTCCATAAACATGCTAAAACAGAATGCACTTAACGAGACTGAACATAATAATGAGTGATTATGAGATTTCGCTTTTTGATTTACCCTGCAAAGGCTTCTTCTATCATCTCAGTTTTCTGCAAAAGAACAAAAAGATATTTACTTAGCTTATAGCAACATCATGCTTACGGGTTTGTATGTTAATTACATTAAAAAGCAAAGAAGCCTAAATCATACTGAATGGAAAAATACACGTTGTTATTAATACTTATAGTTTCGATGTGCAATCATATTGTTACTGCGTCTTGCAAATTAGCTTTAAAATATCTAATAAATGCATTTATACCACAACATCTTCAAAAATGCTCTGAAGCTGTGTTTCCATCGAGAGTGCCATGTTTTCCGGTGTAAGTGTATTCTACTTTAAATGCAGCATAACAAATATTGTAGGCATTTTCTTTATAAACGCTTCTATGCTAACTGCTAGCTTTTAGGCACCGGAAGCGAGTGTCACAATGAGTGTCCCCCCAAAAACAATCCGTAAGGAAAATATCACAACATATAGATCCGATTTTAATTCGTTAATTTTCTTTTAAATACAGAAAGCTTAAGACTGAACAAAACTCCTGAGTTGGGGATCGGGCCAAAACATATGAAAATCCATTTATGAAAAACCCAAAATCTGTGTTACTTCTGAAGAAACATGTGGTGGGCAACTTCATCTCCAAAGAATAAAAATGTGTTCTAAATTTAACCTCAAAGAAATGTATTTGTGCTCAACTGGTGAGCTCTTCTTTGCCAAATAAATTCAATAACAGTTCATATTCATAACGTAAAGGGTTAAAATAGTATAGGCGGTAGGTAAACTTGGCCACACCGGAGTTATGTGCACAAACAAGTAAGGCTACATTCCTCTTACAAGGAACCTGAGTGATTTTATCAGTAACCTAACCTGTGACCGCCTTCTAAACAAGTATTTCCTCTTTCTTCTAGGCCGCCTCTCCTGTGGCCGCCACCAGCACCTGTCTCTACCCTACCAACAAATTATCCACCTCTCTGCGCTATTGCCACAGAGACCTGAGGCAAGTGAACACACACAGAGACGTTTACGAAGGACTTTCACCCCATAACATGAGACCATCTGAAAGACATGTGGACCACTCTGTTTCTTGTGCTTGTTTTTTGCACAGGTAAGTTATTGCCTAAATATTTGTTTTAAAGACACGATCTTTTATTACAACTTTTACTCTTTGTATTATATTATATTGTGATGAGTGCGCTACTGTGTCCATATAGTTTTCCTTGTGGATCAATAATAGTCTTAAGTCTAAGTTATATCATATTTAAATAGGCAGATTAAAGTGCTCATTACAGGTATGAATGCTTCTCTAATTTTGACTTAATTTGGTGCAATAATACCTTTTACCTGAACCACTTTGCAAATGAATGTTGAAAAATCTCTTGAAAATTACAGGAAGTAGACATTTCTATTTAAGAGAGTTATTTCAACTAAATAAAAGTTTTCTTGTATTTTTATTTGTGAAAAAATAATACAATTTTAAACCCTAAACATTTGTCAAACTTAGAAAAATAATTAAATACAATGATCTTAAGTGTGTTTTAGTAAAATGAGTAGTTCAACCCGCCACTTTAAGGTTAATGATTATAACCAGCCCTACTCTGTGGTGGCAGCAAACATAAGGAGTATGTTTAGATAGGCTACATAATATTTTATACAATGTTTTACTTACTATATTTGTTTATGAACAGTATGAACAGAAAAACAACCTAGTTTGTTTAAAGCGCTACCAGACTGATTCAATATTGTAAATTCCACATTGTTCAAACCGAAAGTACTGAGGCAGCAGCCATTGCAATTTCTGTCATTAATTAACCTTACTTTTATAATTGAGTGAATAAACAGAGCTATGATACTGTTTTTGCTGCTGATAAAGTGGAGTTTTAAAAAGGGTGTAAATTATGGCATAATATAGGCCTATATATTATAAAAACTTAATATTTTCAATTAAAACCTTTTTTATATAGTTTAAACACTAACTTTTGAATTTGTTTGTTTATCTATCTCCAGCAACCCTCTCCTCAACCCCAAACCCCATCAACGTCACCTTCACTTCTGAAAATTTTAGAAATATCCTGAAATGGTCTCCAGGTTATGGCACTCCAGCTGACACCAAGTACAATGTGCGCTATGCAATGTAAGTACAAAAAAGACTTCATAGTTTATCATCTGTAGCATTCTTCTTAACAACTGAATAGCATCTCATAATTTTACAACAATATTTAGTTTATTCCTGTAGCAGCTAAAGATTCGGTAACAGCTCTAACTGCTGGATTTCAGATTCAGAGCATTTTATAGGGCAGTATTAATTAATACAAGTAGGGGCAGCTAAAATTAATGTTGTTAAAATGCCAAAAATATGCTGTAATACTGTGAATTCTTGGGTTTAGTCAACTGTTGAAAATATCAGGTTCAGCATTTGTGAGTTTACCTTTTGGAACTCACTATATTACAAAATAATTTTTCATTTTAACAATTTTTATTTTATCATCTGTATTCATTAATATCGGCCTATAGAATTCTGTGATCATGTCATCTGAAACTCAGCAAGAGCTGACAAAGAATCATCAGGATCATAACAAGTCAGAACAACAAGTAAAAGAGAAACTTAATCTGGCTTGTTGTTTGAAACTGAACAAAAGATTACTGGTAAACTGAGGTTGTTTTAACTGTGGTGTGGATTTCACTTTCTGTGGACAGTTATGGGGACCGTTTGGACAAGCGGGTTCACTGGAGACTTGTCCACCACTGCACTGAGATTTCAAGGACCTGGTGCGATCTGAGTGTGGAGACATCTGACCTGGAGCACGGATACTTCGCCAGAGTCCGTGCTCTGAGCCAGAAAATACATTCAAAATGGGTAGAGACGCCCAACAGATTTGATCCTAAGATTGACAGTAAGTTTTGCTTTTTTAAATTTATTTTCATAGCTTTGAATTCAAAACAAAGGTATTGTTTCTTTCTACACATTGTGGTTTATATAGTCCATTAGTCTTATACAGCATTTTTCCAGCCACTCATAGTTGCTCTACAATTTTTAGCAATATTCATTCACTTTATGGTGGTAAGATAATACTGTAGCCACAGCTGCTCTGGGGTTGACTGAAGGAAGTGAGGCTGCCAATCTGTGCCATTAGCCCCTCTGACCACCACCAATCACTCAGTCACACAACATATTCATAGACAATGTGGGCGAAATATCTTGCCTAATGACACAACAACAGTCTACCTTAGACTTACCAGGCTCAACCCTGCTTAGCTTCTGGGATCAGATGAGATTAGGCAAGATGGTACTGTTCAAGTAGAATGTAGAGAAGGTTTCAGCAGTGGTCGTCTGGACCTTGTAGTTGCAATCAAGAAGTTTTCAGAAGACAAGCTGTATTTCATTAATGTATGAATTAATGTCATTTACATATTACTGAATGTCAGTTGTCTAAACCATAATGTGGAAATCACTACAAACTAGAAATAAAGTATCTAAAATTGTTGTTAGTGTCAAGTTAAATGTGAATGACAATCCAATATGAACATCAATGTGCATTTATAAAAAAAATAATAATAATAATTTTTCTGCAGCTGAATTTGGCCCTCCGCATGTTTCTGTGGAAGTTGATGACAAATATGCACTTATCACAATAGAAGGACCAATGAGATACCACCCTGACAATCACACCCCACAAGTTTCCATGGCGACACTGTACCCCCACATGACCTATAACCTCTCTATCCACAACACTCGCACTGGAATGATTGTAAGTAGAGCCCTTATATTGTATTTGTCCTGATATAGTCATTGTCTTCACTACATTAAAAGCACTGCCTGTTTTTGTGTTTTTATAGCGACACCTCACATGGCGCAGAAACCAGTTCAAGTATCATATCGTGGATAAAGGAACCGAATACTGTTTCTCTGCCAAAACTAAAATAGAGGACAGGCATGGGCCCTCCAAACATCATTCCTCTGCTTTGCAATGCATTTTCGCACCTGAAGGTAACAGCCAAAAGTTTCCGCGTGTGGGAGGTTGAGTGCATTTTTTACTCTGAGCTAAAATATTTGAAAGGAATGAGACTGAGCTGGATACATAAATGAAAGTAGAATTGGACTTCCTTAAATGTGAGAATGTTTGACGACTTTTGGTATTTGGGTTTAATGTTGCTTATTAATGTAATGTGGATTTCAACTTAACTGAACTATTTTTTTCTTTAGTTGGGTGTATGAAAATACTGAAAGTAAAAATTATTGCATGAAAGTACTTGTAAAAGTACTAGAATGAAACAGCAACTAAAGAAGTTGTTGTTAATACTACCACTCCTAATCCTGAGAAATATTTGGTCTCACATCATTACCACAAACCTATGATCAAACTAATTATACTCAATTAGAGCATTAAGAACAGTTAAGAACAGAAAAGAATGAAGAAACTTGCAGTCTAAATCATTTACTTTATTGCCAGTAACAGACAAAAGTTTCTATGTGTGGGTGGTTGAGGGTATTTTTTACTCCATGCTAAAATATTTGAAAGAATGAGACTGAATTGGATACATAAATGAAAGTAGAAATGGACTTCCTTGAATATGAGACTGTATGACAACTGTTGGTATTTGGGTTGAATGCAGTTTATTAATTTAATATGGCGGTCCTGACGGTCCTGATTCCTGTGTGTTTTAAGACATGTTAGAATGTTTTAAGATCATCAAAAACATACTTGGAGTTGTGTTTTGTTCCATTCTCACCTGTCTGAGTAATGCTGCATTATTAGTTTGTCTCTAAAGATCAAAATGCTCAGTTTCTGTCATGAAGTGGTAATTTTCAAGTCAACAGCCACATTTTACATTTAGCTGAGTAGAGATGGAAAATTACAGGGTGGTAAATTTCACTTTAGTTGGGTATATCAAAACAATGAAAGAAATTAAAGGTACTGCATGAAAGTACTACTTGTACAAGTACTAGACTAAGTAACTAAAACAACCACTCCTAATTTTAAGAAACATTTGCTACCACTTGCATCAAACCAGTTATACTCAATTAGAGCATTAAGATCAGTTAGTTAAGTAGAAAAGTATGAAGTAACTCACAGTCTTTTACTTCAATTGCCTGTAAAATAACGCGACTCAGCTTTCAGACCCGCATCTTGGTAAATAATAAATGATTGTCATATTTCTTTGCAGATCCACTCTTTGGCCAAGTTGAGAAAATAGTTATTGGCACAGCAGTTCCAGTGGCGTTGCTGTGTTCACTGGCTGTAGGCGGCTACATCCTCCACAAATATCTGTCTGGAAGAGACCAGAAGAGGCCTCACAGCCTGGTAAGAAAAACGTCAACATATCTTTCATCATAACACTGGGTACATTTACATGACCAGAAAATATAGATAACCAGAGTAAGTTTTGTTGTGTGTTTACATGTACAAAAGAGATCTGATCATCAAAACATCTGGTGACCTGTGTCAGTTGTAGAGATTACTAATACCGATATGTTTTTTTTTCATAACTAATATCAGCCATTTATAATCCAGAGAAACCAATGGCCAATTTTTGTTTTTGGGCTGATCTGTATATTAAACCAGTTTTGATTAGTTTTGCTAAATTTGGTACTTTAAATTTACTGCACACTCATCTACGGCCCCTGTTTTCCCAGAAACCTTTAAGAGAGCAGTGTAGTCACATTTTGTGCAGTTATCATTAGTCACTTGTGTTTTCTTTAGGCAGCAGGTCAGCCAAAAATATCGGCCTGTGCTGGAGATTTGAGGCCAATGGCCAATGCACTTATCAGTTTATCACAGGAATTTTTGAGTAACTGTTGTTTTTTGAAGACAAAGTATAATGAATTTGAAATCTCTTTCAATCTTGCCCTTTTTGCGTGATTATTCTTGTCAAAACTTGCACAGGTCTTAACAATTAGAGATAAATCATATTACTCACATGCTCAGATAATAATAACATATGTGAACATAACCACTGTTTACCTGTTGAATATAAAAACACACATACACACTTTACTATATACATTTTTTTTCTTTTTCCAGCGGAATGAGCCCACTTTCCACCCTCCACCGTTACCGTTACCTGATAATTTAAACATTATTTTCATCTCAAAGAAAGATTTACTTTTACCAAATCATAGCCCTGAGCTTCAGAGACCCCGAGCCCTACCCTTTGTTCCTGCTAATCGTAACCCATCAGTCGACTATGGGGTTGTGATTAGGAATGATGAAGAAGAAGACAGTCCAGACGCTGGAATATGTCAAAGTTACAAGCAAAAGGAGTGGCAAATTGAGCCTGAATCTTCTGACAGAGCTTGTGCTTCCCAAAACTCTGTCCTGCAAACATCATCATCAGCGTTGCAGTTAGAATTCAACCAAAATCAGAGTTCAAATGTTAATGATGGGGAAAATGTTAGCAGTTCTATTGGTTACGCTGCTCAAATTGGCTGCCCCGTACAGCCTGCTAACCAAACAGATGCCATGCCAGGCGATTATGGTATTGTAGGATTGCCTCCAGGAGACGACACAGAAGACATGGATTCTCAAGATCGGAATGACGAAGATGCTGATTTTCTGCATCTCGACTGGAGTCCCATAAATCAGACATTAATAATACCAGGGGTTGATTTGGAGATTGGACAGAGGGAAAGAGAAGGACGGCCTAATTTGCAGACTGTATTCGTGAGGCAGCCATCAGAAGAAGAGGCACTGTTAGAAGTAGAGGGGAGTGGGAATGGTCAATATGAGACAGGGGGATTTTTGGCAGGGTGGAACCTCATTTTCTCAGATGACTAGAATTAAAGGTGCACAATGTAACTATTTTGCTGGGAGATCCACCATATGATTGTCTCCTGGAGCTGTTTTTTAATTACTCTTATCTCTCTAGTATGTATTCAATCACTACCAAAAAAAGCCAATATATAGACCTATATTCTTATCGTGAGTGAATATGTATATTCCTCTTCACAGATCTGGCCTGTAACTTGGTTTCATGGTGTTGCTTGCTTGTCTAAATGGACATAGATAATACCTTACTGTGGAACATTTAAAGCAAAGCATACACAAAATTAGTTACATTGCAGACCTTTAAAGTTATTAATTAATATACAGTAAGACATATTGTCTATTCCATTGTCTTTACAAAATGATCTTTGTTTAATGTGAGTTTTAGCTGAATCACAGGGCATTTTGCCTCTTTTTACTGTATGTTTTTTTACTCACATTTATCATTATGACCTGGGTAAAAATATTACTTCTGAAGACACTTAACCTCATCTTAATATTATCTAAAACTCAAGCACTTAAGTAATTAGGGCTGAATATTGATTATATTTTGTATTTTAATGTATTTTTTAAATCAGGTATATATTATTCCCAAATGAAGGAGCTCTTAGCAAATTTAATGTTTGCTTATTCTATATTTCAAATTCTACATGTTGCTGCTGTATTGATGTTGTATGTTATATTATTTTTGTTACAGTTATGTGGTGTTATCTGTGAATTTTCTGAATGAAGATCAGGAGCATTTTATTATATTTTAATCAAATAATAA
This sequence comes from Odontamblyopus rebecca, assembly GCA_030686955.1. Taxonomy (NCBI): domain Eukaryota; kingdom Metazoa; phylum Chordata; class Actinopteri; order Gobiiformes; family Gobiidae; genus Odontamblyopus; species Odontamblyopus rebecca. The sequence continues at coordinate 20,124,370 of CM060673.1, forward strand.
CTTTCTAAGCTTTTTGACAAATTAGTTATTATTTACTTACCTTTTGAAATAGCACTACCTTTTATTTGTGTTAACATTGTGCGTAGTATGTGGTTGTTGTGCATTTTGCCTTGTTACACTTCCATTTACTCCCATTTAATACCCCATGTTTACTGTTTAAAAGTGTCTTATAAATGAATCATCACAATATTTGCTGATGTTGTTGCCTGTTTATTCACCTACGGCTTAAACCAGACAGAGGCCTGGGGTGGGACTCATTTTCATCCAGTGAGATTTTTAATAGACTAGTCCTGCAGACAAACAATTTAAATGTTTAATGTATACATCAGTTTATAATTTTATGTGAACTTAAAGTCATATACATAAAATTTAAGTGTGATTCTGGGCACATTACTGTAGACTTAGACAAACTTTATTGATCCACAATGAAAATAATTTGGATACAGTAGCTCACACATTCCAATATGTAGTAACAAAAAGCAAAGGTATAAATGGTATTTATTAAGTTCAAAATAAGTAGCAAAAATAGGAAGATACTGGTGCCAGATGAGACATAATTAGCTATATAAATGTATATGCACACATTAGAAGCAAAAGACAGGTAAACATGATGTTTTTGAAACAATAGTATTAAACTGCAGGGTTTCAGTACAAGTAGAAATCAAGATAAACAATGAAAGCCTAATTATTGAGTAAAAAGGATGTTGTAATTTTATGCACCGTAAACTATATATATGAATATTTATACAGTCTATGAATCTGACACATTTTAGAGTGTTTTCTACTTTTAGTGCTAATCATAATACAATGCATACACATCTTTTTTTTAATTAATTAATTAATTTATTTATTTAAATAAAAAGCATTTTGAAGGGCTCACAAGGGAAGATATAACAGTAGGTCTACTAATAAGCGTTAATGAATGAAGCCTTAGAAAACAGTGTGGAGTATAGCGACATCTGCTGGTGTGAGTTCAGTCTACTTTTACATTTGCCTTCTTATAATCAATCTATGTCATAAATATAATAGACCTATTATTTAGATTTCTTGTATTTGTGTATTTTATAACAAAATTCCCATTCCTATCGCTTTGGGAACGCATTTAGATAAATAATTTTAGGCTTACCTCTACAATGTGCTTTAGTTTACCTCTGAAGATGCCTTGTGCCCTTGTAACCACCAGGCGGCGCTGTGCTCTCCCAGCCGCCGGTCCTCTCTCCTCTCTGTGTCCGTCATGGCCGCCTCCTGCTCGGCTTCAGCTCCCATCACTGGGCGGGACCACGGCGGGGCGGACAGCCGGGCTTTGAGCACTTCCGCCGGGTTTCGGGTTTCCATCGGGTCGGCATTTAAATTGAGCTGGTGCGCATCAGCTGCTGCTACATAGGTTACAACAGAATAATAGCTCAAATATATAACTTAAAGATATTAGAAGAAGACGAATGCTACTATAATAATCATAGAAGAATAGTGCAGGTTTGATTCATTGGACAAGCTTTTCAACAATAACGGAGCCTGCCTTGTTACTGACAGCAGCCTTGTGCATTATTTTGGGGACTCCTGTGCGCTTTTTGGAGGATACGTGAGTCGGTAACGTGATGCTGGGCGTGCACAATTTGACAATTATTATTCATTTGCTTTGTGATTTCTGCTAAGATCTGCTAGACTTTGCTACACCTTGAATGATAGCCTGTGTTTTGTGGCCTGGACAATGGAGGACTGATGGACTGCATGTGTTGCATTTAAATGAAGTAGCCTACTACATCCTGTTTTATTAGTATTGACATAATATACAAGAGCTCCGCCAGCGGGGCAAAATACGCCCGTACTTTGAATTATTGTATATAGAATTCTAGAATCGGAATTCCACCAATCAGATTGCAGCAACAGAACTTAAAGACACTACAAAGCTTTAATGTGTCAAAGCTCAAAGAAGCAGTTCAGATCTTTCATGAAGACAAAGCTTCAAAGACTTCAAAGCTTTGAAGTGTCCACAGACGGACGGACGGACGGACAGACAGACGGACGGACAGCGCCATACCATAATACGTCCCGTTTTATCACGGGCGTATAAAAATACTATACTGTTCATTCGCGTTTAATAGTTGCTTTAGCCTGTAGCTGTGTTATAGTGCAGATTGGCTTACTCAGCACCTGCTAATACAAAGCAAGCAGTATTTTTTCTAAGAGGAAAGTTAAATTAAGAAAACTGTAGCCATGTTCAGCTGGCTTGGCACAGATGACAGGAGGAAGAAGGACCCAGAGGTTTTCCAGACTGTCAGTGATGGACTCAAGAAACTCTACAAAACCAAGCTTCTACCACTTGAGGAGAGCTACAAGTTTCACGAATTCCACTCTCCTGCGCTGGAAGATGCTGACTTTGACAACAAGCCCATGGTCCTCCTGGTGGGACAATACTCCACAGGCAAAACCAGCTTCATACGGTGAGCACACATTTGCATTAAACCCAAATGAAATGGCAGAAAGATAGAAGACAGAAGGAGAGATCAGGAGACACACCCAAAGTCTGGTTCAAAGCTGAAATTGCATGTGTGAGAGATGACTTCACCATGATACAAAATTGGCCAAAAACTGCAAATAAAACCAGTATGGATAAACACGCCCCAAGCCACAGCTGTTTAATCAAATCCACAAGGAGAGTTTATTACCACACACTAGCTAATGGACTTCTGTGATTCACATACTAGTATATGAATACTTGGTGACACAAATATTTATAATGAATAATTATCTTATCAGTATAAACGCCCCTTCATGTACTCTTTCAATACCCATCTTAATAGTCACTTTTAAGGCAATACAATGAGCAACAGTAATTATCTGGGATGCATTATTTTCTACTATAATGGGAAACACACATAACTTACCATTATACATGCATCTAGTTGTTGTCTATTTAGAATCTTAGTAACAGTGTTTACTAGTCCTACTTTGATAAAGGTTTACAATAGGGTAGAAAGAAGCTTGCAGGATTACTTATTATGCTTCATTAATCATTACAAAACCAGTGTACTCATTCACAACTAAAATGTTCTCAGAGCATTGGACCCAAACAAAAAGTAGAAGCTTCTTAGATTTTTCTGTCATGCCAAATATCATTCTTCCTACCCTATTTCACAGCAACTCATCAGTGACAGACACATTAGCATCTGGGTGCTGGGCCTCTTTGAAACTGCAGGCCAGCTACTAACAGCCATCCACTCCCATATCTCTGTTGGCAATTAGAGGAATAGTCCAGTAAAAGCTAAAGAGGATGAGTGACTTCCTGCTACTATCAGACAGCACAGACATCAGCTACAGTATCTTCTCCATTGTTAAGTTTAAACTTTAATCCTTATAATTGTGTTATTTTTGAATGTGTGGCTGATTGTAGTCAGCAGCCTGAGCTTGCATTGTAACAGGAGGCTGCAGAATGTACAAAGTGCTGAGTAACTGTGTGTCAGAGGAGAGGAGTGGCCAAGATTGCCTAGCAGAAGTTAACTACCTGGTCTATGATTTAATCTGAGCTAAATCAACAAGGCTAGTCTGTGAAATATGGCTCGGTCTGATGAGTTCAGGGCTGAGAAGGATAAAGTGATAAAGTCTCGCATTGTATTCTAATTGACCAGGTCTTCTCTGGGTCACTTACAGTATATTGATTCTTCCTGTGAAGCGCCTTTCAGTGAAACAACATGCATTACCATGACAAGCTATTTCGAATTATTTAAAAACATAACTATCTAGTAATACCGATTTACATTGGGCATATTAATATCGCTATTTATAATCTCTAAACAACACTGATCAGGGCTTAAAGGGCCTATATCGCACAAAATTAACACTTAACACACTGACTCTTGATTCTTGTGAGCTTGTGAGAATGTTGTTACCTCATCAAAAACAGGAATTGTGTTTTGTTTCATTCACACAATGTTCTGTTCCACCTTGTGAGGTCATGAAGCAAGTTTTCAACAGCTTGCTTTTACCTTTAGTTTAGTAGAGATGGGCAATTCCAGGTTTGAAATTATCCAAATGACTCGAGTGAAGGTGTATGTATTTTAAAAACACAGTGGAGCATTTCCTGTATTATCACATGACATCACAAGGAGCAACAGGGTGTTTGTTTGAGAGAAGAGCACAGCCTAAATATACAGGGTTTCTGTGTTAAAACATGTGAATGAAACAAGACACAACTCCAGGTATGTTTGTAATGAGGAAACAACATTAGAAAATCAATCAGAAAATAGCATAAAATGGGCCCTTTAAGTTTACAATTCTGTTCAACCTTTTACAGAACAAAAATACAGTAGCCGCTGACTTAAATCCATAACAGCAGACCAGTCCCTTAAGTGTTTCCCAACATAATTGCTATTGCCTTTATTGTAGTCTGTGGTTTTAAAAAGACTTAGGACGCTTCCCTAGAGCACTATTTATTAACTTAACATTTATTTTGGCCTGAAAACTTCTTCCCTTTGTTTACACCAAATAATCTATACATTCCATACATTGTATATTCTTTATACAAAGTTCTTGTTAGACCAGACTAACCACAAAACTATAGCTGTTCCTGGGGCCTTGTGATGTAATAAGGATTTGACTAAGTGTATAGATTTTGATGCATGGCTCTACCCTGTAGGAGCTGTCATGTCTTAGACTATTTTGCCTATGATGTAAAACATGCATACGATTTATTGCTTATATAGGCAATGGACCAACTCCCTCCTAGAATGTGTGTATGTATGTAAGTAGTGATGGCTCTACCAGGCACTGCACTCTCTCAGGAAAGTGTGTGCTCAAGGGTTGGGGCAGGAGATCTTTTCAGGGAATCATGCTTACATCTGTTTGCCGTTAAAATGTATACACACATTCCTCTGTAACGCTAACAAGATTTACATCTCCTTTAGTCTTTGCTTAAGCCTTCTTTATGGTGTGTGCCACAAAGTTAGCATGGCAAAAGTGCACACAAACACACCAATCTTCATTTGCTAATAGTAAAAATGTGTGTGAATTACAGCTGTGGGTTCAGCCTCTCACACCCAACATGAGGTCAGAATCAGCTGTACTGTCATTCCTATCACAATTACAAATGGGGTCAAAAGTTTTACAAGGAGCTTTATCTTCACAGCTTTTATTGTTTTAACCAAAATTACTGGATTTGTGTAATTAATCCTGGTAATTAGAATAGTCTCGAATCAGTCATAGATATGTTATGTTATATTATCGTTGTGAAACCAAAGCGGCAGATGCTTTGCCTATGCTGTGATTAACTGATAACTCATACCATCTGATATGCTGGCTGCTGAGATGGAAAAAGGGTTTGTTGGAGCAAGTTTTGGCAAAATATTCTGTCATTTAATTCTTCATTTTCAGGTTCTTCATCTTAAGAAAAGCAAAATGTGATTCATTATCTTATATACTACAGTTGAAATATTGTAACTTTCTTGATGGGATGTCTGCTTTTCATAGAGATGTTATTGCTTTGCCTGAAATGTTACACAGTGTGGCAATTCATTCATTAATCTTACACATTGTTGCTCAAAAATACCTCGAAAAACTTGCATTCAAACTGTGAGTGGAGTCACCTCTCCACAGATCTGACCTGTAGCTTTTCATCGTATCATCAACAGCTTTTCTCCATGGAGATAGATAAGTTAATATTTCAGGGAATTGAATAACATCTCCAAGGAGGCAAGAATGTGCCAAACCCTTTACCGTAACAGTTATTTCATAGTTCACCTTTAATACAAAATATACAATTTGTGGTGCATTGTTTTATCAATTCATAGTCTTAATTGTCTAGACTAACTAAAACTAAAATGGGAAATGCCTACAATAGTTTACAAGCCTAACTAGCCTAGGTTGTGATACCTGCATCACATTACGGAATTGTTACTCTATATTTGTTGCATACCTAAATATCATTATAGCATGTCCTTTGCTGGGTAATCTCATGTTTTCTTTAATGCTACATGTCCCTATCACCCCTACAGCTACCTGTTGGAGCAGGATTTTCCCGGAATGCGGATTGGCCCTGAACCCACCACAGACTCATTTATTGCGGTGATGCACGGCGACACAGAGGGCGTCATCCCCGGCAACGCTTTAGTGGTCGACCCCAAGAAACCCTTCAGGAAACTCAACGCATTCGGAAACGCATTCCTCAACAGGTACATAAAGTACACTACAGTACACACATAAGTATAATTTACAAAAACAGAGTGTACAAAAACATTTTACAACTAGTTCATAGTCAATAAAATTCACTTTCTGAATAAATTGAAGGTGTATGATGTCATGTATCTAATCCACATTCTCTATTATTAACTTAAACCATTATAATTGTTTAATATAATGGCATTTTTGGTGACTAAACATCACCAATAGTTTCATAAATCTTTCTGTAAATATTCAGATGAATCCCTTTACAGTTTAAGTATGTAAGCCTAGCTGTGCCCATCGTCTTTAGTAAATAGAGAAGTAGGTTTGGATATTCATATATTCATGCTGTTATACTGAATCTAATCAATGGAATTACTTAATACATATGGACAGAAGAGCCAATATTTGCACTGATATTTTTTTTATTTGCCATAAGAAAAATAGAATAGAATATGGTCAAACTCTACTTCATACCACATTTCTTATAGTTCACCAGTCAAACATTGGAATGACGACACCTTGTATGGTAGAATTACAGGCAGGCAAGTCATATTTCATAAGGTTTTTTTTCTTGTCAAAGTATGTACACAGTGATAAAACATCTAAAAGAGGAGTTCAAGCGAGAATCGGCAACACCACTCTACATTCCTGTCTGATTGAGTTTCCCTCTACTCCCTGCTCTGGTCAGACTTAATGGTCCCATTTGTATCGAAAGAATAAAGAAAAAGGAGAACTACTGCTTGGTGCATGCACAGTCATCCTTTAGGGACATGTATTTCTTTCATTTACAGCCTTGTCATGTTTGCTGACTTTACATGTGAGGACAACCGCTAACCTGTCGGTATTTAGACAGCTGTAAAGGGCAAAGCACATGGGGGCAAGTACTGAGAAGGGATAGAAAGTGAAGAGAAAGCTTGTTGTTGGAGCATTTTACACTTCTGCAGGGTGTCTCTCTGAAGTAAGTTTGCACGATATTGTAAAAAATTGCAATAGGGCCGTTAAGAAATGCAATATTGATATTATTGGGACATTTTAATATACTTTTTGACATACATTATTGTTGTATAACTGCACAGGTAGTCCTGGCAACAGTTAATCACTGTTCTTTATCCCTAGGCTGTGAGCAACAGCATAGCAATGGGTAAACAAATGAACTACTGTTAAGAGAGACTAGCTTCAACTAAAACAGAAATAACTAATGCTTTGAACATCCATGGACAGCCAAGATGCCCTCTGGGAGCCAATATGTCACCCCACAACACAAAGACCACCTGCTATGCTAAACTTTTTATTCCTTCTGCCATAAAACCTTTAAATGGAAAGTAAATTTGCTAATGCCCTTGATGAACTGAGGTTTGAATGTATGGTGTGTGCTTTATGTACATGTTTTATTTATGGTTTGCTCATGACCAGATATCTGCAAACTGAATTGCCCTTTGGGATAAATAAAGTTGTTGTTGCTGTTTTAATTGCTCCTCGTTGTTTAGTCTTTACTTGTCCCCTTAGAATTATAAGGTTCTATCTGATATGTTTGTACACATTATGTTCATATATTCTAGTCCTTGTATATTTTCTGTATTCTGGGAAGTTTGGTACATTTTAGGTCCATATAGCCTACTACCCAGAACGCAGATAGAACCTTATAATGAGGGAACAACATATTTAATTACGATATAGATAATCATTTCAGTAAATTTTGCAATATCTATACTTTTGCAAGATATTGTGTAGCTCTTCTCTAAACTCTCTTCTCTTTTTTTGCAGGTTTGTTTGTGCACAGCTGCCCAATCCTGTTCTGGAAAGCATCAGCGTGATTGACACTCCAGGAATTCTGTCGGGAGAGAAACAGAGAATCAGTCGAGGTAACAACATGCCCCATATAATACACACGAGCCACTGTCTATGTCTCTTTCAGTCACGGGACGGTCCCACTGCAGCCTGACCCACTCTGTCAGCATTTCCTTTGCATTTGCCCCCATGTGTTTATTTTAGGTTGGAACTTTCAAGAGGATTATGCTTCATTCGTTTCAAAGAGCAGGAAGTAGAGGCAGATACTAGGCCCACAACCCCATGGGCTACTACTGTACATACTGTATGGTATCAACAAATAATGCAGTGTTCTTAAGAGTCAACCTGTTTAAAGTAGATGCAATGCAAAAAATGCTGTCTCTAGCATTTTCTCTACCAGTGCAATGTGCAATCTAGAGAGTTGTACACAGTCACATAAACTGACATAACATCAATTTACTCAAAAGTTCAATCACTTGGGACAAATCTGGGGCAATTCAACAATTCAGCACAGTTATTTATAGCATTTTCTGTTGTAAATTGTCAAAGGAATGCTAAAAATGTAGGTACTGACTGTATGCAGTAATAACTAAAGTAAAAGTAACAGGCACATACATTAGGCTAGACTTAAGACTTAGTTTGACCCACAAGGGCAATTATTTGGACATAATAGTTTACTATGTCACAATAAATAAAGAAAAATATAAATAAATAAAGAAAAATATAAATGATAATAATAATACATTCAAAATAAATAATAAATATAGCAAGGCATAAGTATTATGATAGAAACAAAAATACAGAAATATTTAGTTCTGTACAGCTATATACAAAAATTCATAAGGAGAAACAATGCAATGATTAAATAGTGATTGACAAAGGGTTATTTATTACGTAAGGGTGAGTTGTTGTACATCTAATGTCAGTTTTTACGTTTACAAAGATAGCACAATTTAACTGAAATCACAGAAAAAGGCAACATCCCTAGGTAGCATACTATAATTTGAAAATATGTGCAAAACGATGTGCAAATCTGTAGTTCAGACCTCTGTGTGATTCCCTTGTACTGGTTAAGCAGTTCATATTACTGTATACTGGTTATTTGAACACTCTTAAAGATAAATTGCTAATCTAATCTAATCACAATTCAAATACAGCCATAACAATCACAACTGGATTATTTCCCAAAATCGCTCCTCCCTTCTACAAAGTTCTCAAAGGTCCTGCTTTACTTTACAGTTTGTCTCATAGCCAGCATTCCCACTGAGACCTTTGTATTGCCATAACAACTGCTTACAGTCTACATGACGCTGGGATGTTTAAATGACTGCTATTACTTTCTTGCCTTTGTTTTTCCCTTGTACCACTGCCCTTTTTCACTTAACATTTTTCATTGGGATGTTTTCATGTCTGCAACTTTGTGTCTGGAAAACTCATTGACCACTTTATTTGCAGCGTTAAAGCAGTCAGTGGTTTGAGGTTCGTTATTTTTTAGGGACTATACAAGGATTTTGAGCATCTTCCAAGTACCCATTTTCCCCAAAGATTGTGGGGCAAACAATTCTTATTCAAATATTCCTTTAGATCATGAGAAAGAAAAGTAGACCACAACATGGTCCATAAGTGCAAAATACATCTTTAATGCCATACAATGGAACATTCCAGGCAAAGCAATAATATTCCCAGACCTTCAAATGTGGGAAGCACTGGTATTGCTGTATATTTCATTCAGATGTCCCAACTAGTATTCACCCTATTTGTTATAATTGTAAGCCATGTTGTCAAATCAAACATGTTTTGTTAACAAGAAAATGTGTTTTTATTTAAAATGTAGAAACAAAATATTCCCATTGTTTTTTTTTTTTTGGGTCTCACAGTGTGGCAATTAAACCTATCTGTCATCATGAAACCAAACCAGACCAGGTTACAGATCAGATCTGTGGAGAAGCAACCCCACTTACAGTCAAAATGGTTTCTAGGTATTTTGTGCTATAAAGCCACTTTTAATTTAATAAATGTAAGGTAGAGTTGTTTAATGTCATACTGTGGAACATTTGAAGCAGGGCACTGACATATCCATAGAAACAAGCAGGCGACGGAACCCCAATCAAAGAGTTACATAGTGCACCTTTAAGTATACGCTGAGACTGGAAACAGCATTTATTTCCTTTAAACAAAAATAAAATAAGATAAAACTGATCCAAATGTGTGTGCATCAAGTAACTACATAAAAACAGGATATTGGCTGAAGCAACAGAAAATTTCTCAGTATCATGAGTGAATATCCGATACTATTATTGAATCGGTGCCTCCCTTTCTTTTTGGCAGTTATACTGGTAAGTGTTAATTTTCATGTCATTATTTAACATTTTTTGAACAACAAACTAAGAAACCCATTTTTATTTGACATTTTGTTATATAATTTGTGTTCACATTTTCAGATGAAGAATTTTCATGCTATAGCTATCTGCATAGATGTCCATATGGAGGTATTCAATGATTCTGCAAAAACGCCTAGCTAAAAAACTTGGATATCTTGAAGAATTTGTGGGAAAACTTGGCTTCTTCACCAGATCAGATGTCACATGATTTGGGAATACACAACACTGCTTACAAAAATATTGCATAGTTTAGTCCTATTTCCTGCATTAAAATACTACTGACAGATGGACTGGGTTGCATTCTCTTGGGAGAGGATAATGTTTTAGCTTTAGGGTCTTAGCAGTGGCCCAGCCCAGACATGTGACCAAGAGAGGCCTGTGTGAAGAAAGATCCACTTAAATTCATGTTGTCGAGGTATCTCCCATTTCTAACAGTGTACGCTTTGCTCATTTTGTAACCTTCTTCTATTTTTGTACATTATTAATCACATGTAATGCTCCCATGCAGTGAAGCAGTGTTGTGATGGTAATTGTATTATGGCCAAATGGTACAACAGTCCATTTGCACTACATTAACTTAACACTAACATTATTTTTATGGCCTAATGCACTGACCACTAATCTACCATTTAGCTGAAAACCTCTTGTATTATTTTCTTATTTCAAGTGTTTGTATCAAGAACGTGGGAATAAAAATGGATGCATTTATTCAGAATTAAAAACAGATCAACTAAAATGTTAAAATCAATTTTTCTTCATGACCTATCTCTAAAATTTGATTCCAAATTGTGAAAAAAAAAGTGTTATCAAAAGCCAATGATTCTGTAATGTAGGGTTGGGCGAAATGAGGGAAAAAATGAATCACCGATCTCTAGTTTCAATTCAATTTTATTTAGTCTTTTTAAAAACAAAAATGACACTGATTAAACATCTATAAACACAAAAAATAAACAAATGTCTCCCAACCACATAATATCTGGATGAATTGCCCAGCCCTGCTGTAATGTATTGCAATAATGTAACTAAAGTACACAGATAAGTTATAATAATCTTGTACACGAAGTCTTAATTTGTTTATTGTCCATTGTCCATTGTTCCTGTCTCATATCTTGTGGAATCTTCAGGTAGGACCGAGCGCTGTCCTTGAGCTACAGGGATAGTCTGTACAATGAGATCAAATTACAAATCAACACTTTATCCTGTTATGCACCCAATGACCCTTGTTCTAATATCTGGTCCATTCATCTCAACTTGGACATCTTTATCATCTAAACCAAAGTATTTCTTCACTGCGTAATATTTTCTTAACCAAAAAGGTGTTCACTAATTCTGCTAATGTGCTTTTCTTTGCTAAATATTTCATAAAGGGTTTTGCGTTAACAGCGTGTAAGCAGATATACTTTTCTCTCAACATGTTGCAATATGGGCGTTGCCATGGTGACCTGGTGTCCTTGCTCTTGGGAAAATTGCAACAGAGCAGAAAGTAAAAAGCTTTGGTTTGTTTTTTGCAAAAGAAACAACTGACCTATGAGTTTTGTGCTTTTCTTAACCCCAAATCTTGCAATATTTCACATGTTAAGAACTATTATATGTTGTTTTCTTGTTGTTTGCAGGTTATGACTTTGCTGCAGTGTTGGAGTGGTTTGCAGAGAGAGTGGACAGGATCATTTTGCTGTTTGACGCTCACAAGCTGGATATTTCTGATGAGTTTTCCGAGGTGATAAAGGCCCTGAAGAACCATGAGGATAAAATAAGGTCACCTATAGCAGCAAAACAACTTAATTTTATGTTTAATTTATCCCTGAATTGTAACTTAATACTTTTATTTTGTTAGGGTTGTGCTGAACAAGGCCGACCAGATTGAAACACAACAGCTCATGAGAGTCTATGGAGCCCTGATGTGGTCTCTGGGGAAGATCGTCAACACTCCAGAAGTAAGATCACCACTTCACTTGGCTCCAATTACAAAAAAGAATATTGCTTTACATTGAGTCTCTTTAGGTGCTCTAGATTTTTGGACTTGTTTTAAGGTATTTTGACAGATTAATAGTATTTGTCTCTAATTAAAAACAGAAAAAATATCTGTAAGCAAACTGAGACATTTTCACATAAAGGTGCACTATGTAACTTTGCTACTGGAGTGCCCACCACCTGCATGTCTCCATGGACATGTTATTGCTTGATGCTATACTGTGAAACAATCTAGGCAAAGTAATTACATCTCCATGGAGGCAAGCAGGCACCAACCACCCACCTACTTACCCTACTCCAGGAAAGTTACATAGTATACCTTTACATTTTTAACTGAAGCAAAGAAAAAATGTGTACACATGGATGGATAATTTTGCAGAAAAAGATAAATGTTGAAAATTATGAGATTTAAAGGCGCATTGTGAAACTTTTCTGATGTCTGTCAAATGCTTTTCTCCCTGGAGATGTTATTGCTTTGTCTGAAATGTTTCACAGTATGATATTAAACCCTTTGACTTCATGTGATCAAACCAAATCATGTTACAGATCAGATCAGTGGAGAGGCAACCCCCACTCACAGACAGAATGCCTGTTTTTCTAGGTATTGTTTAGCTAAAATTGGAATTGAATAAAGCTAAGGTAGAGATGTTTAATGTTATACAGTGGAACATTCCAGGCAGAGCAATGACGTATCCATAGAAACAAGCATGTGAGTAAGCTCCAACCAAAAACTTACATAGTGCACCTTTAACTCAGTCTAGATCTACAAACTAAATACATCAAAATTACTTATGAATTCCAAATATACTGTAATCGACTTTTGTGTGTGTAGATGTTCTGTTTAAGCAGTGTAACTACATAGACTTGTATTGACTTTTATAGTGGTCTGATTGTGCTTTGTGTCGGACAGGTGATCCGTGTCTACATTGGCTCCTTCTGGTCCCACCCCCTCCTCATACCTGATAACAGAAAGCTGTTTGAGGCCGAGGAGCAGGACCTGTTCAAGGACATTCAATCTTTACCTAGAAATGCAGCACTCAGAAAACTCAATGATCTGATCAAGAGGGCGAGACTAGCCAAGGCAAGTGCTACATCATAATTCAGTTATGTCAAGTTTGAAAATTATTACGTTCCAGGAGCTACCGTGAAGCAATTTTGAGGACTTTATTTTAAAAAAAAGTCCCTCTTAAAAAGAAAATATTATAATTTAGAAAAAAAAAATGTTAAGGCAGCTACATTTTCACAAGTGTAATATCTTAAATCGGTCTAAACGCACCATCCCTCATTGTCCTTCAGACCAGTGCAGTAAAATGCATTGTATTATTTATTCAAATGAGAAGCAGTATGAATGAATGAACCATGCTATGACTTAACCTTAATTGATACAAAATTACAGCATTTATCCACCTAGTTTTCCTATCCACGAGTTTCAGTTTGATTTAAAAAAAATTGTACTGTTGCCATAGCAAATTTGTAAGATGAAAAGTACTCAAAATTGCGTCTACAAACAGGAAGCTATGCACCTAACATAAAATACCAGCTCTCTACCTCTTGTATATGCAGGTACTTTATCTGTATTATTGGTAACCATAGTTAATGTTTGACCAGTGGGCTTATAACAGTGGCACAATCTGGACAGGTCACTTGTGCACACTGACAGCTTTTCATGCATACACTTCCCTGGAAACGCAGGTGCACAATATCATTTAATTATTGTCAATATTCCGACCTCCAGAGGTGTTGATTTCCTATTTATTCCCACTCATCTCTTATTCCCCCCACGCCCAGTCCATCTGCTAACCTTGACAGAAAAAGCACGTCACTGTCAAATCACTAATAGATGCTGACATATGTGCTTGTTCTTCCTGGATGGAGGACTTCCTCCTTTGTATTTGTTGAGGAAATCAGGTGACAACCCGGAGGCTGTCAGTTCAAGGAGATGCGAGGAGCAATTGAGGGACACAAGATAAACTTAACAAACAAGTGTGATGTGAATAGACTTTTCCTGTGTGGCAGCTGAGGGGCATGTGATTCAAAACTGAGATAAGACCTGGGACAAGACCAAACTATGGAAGAGCTCATTTTATAACATCCCTATGAGTGAAATTAATTTAATTATTACCAGCTTTAAGCTTTGATAGAACGGTGTTACCTCCTCAAAAACATACGTGGAGTTGTGTTTTGTTTTATTCACACATGTTTAAGTAATACTTTATATTTTTCTATCTTTATATCCAAAGCTCAAAATGCTCTGTCCCACCTTGTGATGTCATGTGGTGGTAGTTTTCACATTAACAGCAACATTTTAACTGTAGTGCAGTAGAGATGTGCAATTCCACGACTGAAATAATCTAAATAATTCTAGTGAAGATGTATGGAGTTTAAAAACAGTGGAGCACTTCTGCATTACCTCATGGTATCACTAGCACAAGGTGGAACAAGGTTGAGTGCTTTTAGTTTGAGAGAAGCTCAGACTAAATGTGCAGGATTTGTGCGTTATCGAATAATTATTCAGTAAATAATTATAAAATGACCGTTTTCATGTATGTTTATATTGTGTATATTGCATAATCCTCTAACAATTGATGTTTTGGGTGGACCAGAACACAAATCCCCTACAACACAACTCAGGATTAGGGCCAGAGAAGATAAGAGTCTGACCTAATTCATTATAAATTAGATACTTACTTTTTCACAACTGCTTTTATTATTTATTTTTATTTTTATTTTTTTTAAACCTTTATTTAACCAGGAAAGTCCCATTGAGATTACTAATCTCTTTTACAAGGGAGTCCTGCCATGCACACATCACTTTCATACTAGTTAAAGGCACACAGAAAAGTAATGCACCCTATATTGGTTACAGCATAATTTCTGTGAGCCCCATGACTCAAATGCCTTATGCCTTATCATGAATTCATTATTTGATTAACTGCAGGTCCATGCCTATATCATCAGCTCCCTGAAGAAAGAGATGCCTTCTGTGTTTGGAAAAGAAAACAAAAAGAAAGAGCTGATCGCGAGCCTGGGAGACATCTACAAACGCATCGAAAGGGAGCACCAGATCTCACCTGGAGACTTCCCCAATCTCAAGAAGATGCAGGTAGAGTTAATCGTGTGATAATGGCAGTTCACTATTTATTATAAATAGCAACAAAACTTTTCTTATTAGATCAATCAGAACATGGACAGAGTAGTGTTAAAGTGCAATTGGTACTCAAATATCCATGGGTCAAGAATGACAAAAAATTAAGACCAAGTTCCGGTGCTGATTCCGATACTTTAATTTTTTAAGTATCTGCCGAACCCCAAAATCAAGCACTAATGAGTGCAGGGGCCAAAAAGCAATGAGAACAAAACTGATCCAAATGTGTTATGTAGCTGTTATTTATCTCTCAACTAAATACTAAACTAAATTAAAACAGCTTTGTATAAATAAAGTTTCAAACATTATGAGACTTTCTGGGACGATTGCGACCAGTAAATTTTATTGTCTTATTACATCCATTTATCCATCTATGTCCAACCAGGATATCAGCTGAATCAATATTTGGACACCAATATCCAATCCAGCAAATGTTTCAGTATTGGCACCAATATCCCGTGCCAGTATCAGATCAGTTCATCTCTAGTCACAAAATATTATATATTTTGTATGTGAAAAAGTGTTGCATAAAATAGGAAGTTGAACGTTATGAATAAGACAGTTAGCCTCAATACAATATGCAAAGACTCTATTAAATTGTACTTTTTATACTGCAGCATTCCCCTCCTGGCTAATTCAGTGTAAATCAATGAAATGGATTTATAAAGTTTATAAAGTTCACTTCTTCACACCGATCCACCCACAACCACCTTTGGCTTTACATAGACGATATCATTCCTCACACCCACCCATTACTACCCAACCCCCTTTCACCCAACTCACAGTCAACACAGTCACATGTACATCCTCTCTCCACCCCTTTTAAGCAGAGGTGCTACTACAAAAACATATATGGATGCTCATAATCTTTTGTTCTGGTAATAATTTGACATTTTGATATTTTTCTCTCATTATTCAGGACCAACTTCAAGCTCAGGACCTGACCAAGTTCCAGCCGTTAAAGCCTAAACTCTTGGAGGCAGTGGATGACATGTTAGCCAGTGACATCGCCAGCCTCATGGTTCTGGTCCGCCAAGAGGAGACGCAGAAACCCAACCCGGTGGTCAAGGGCGGGGCTTTCGACGGGACGTTGCATGGTCCGTTTGGTCATGGGTACGGAGAGGGAGCGGGAGAGGGCATCGATGAAGCTGAGTGGGTAGTGGCCCGTGACAAACCTGCCTACGATGAGATTTTCTACACCCTGTCCCCTGTGAACGGGAAGGTCACTGGAGCCAATGCCAAGAAGGAAATGGTGAAGTCCAAACTGCCCAATACAGTATTAGGAAAAATCTGGAAGCTTGCGGATATTGATAAAGACGGGATGTTGGATGACGAGGAGTTTGCTCTGGCTAATCATCTCATTAAAGTCAAATTAGAGGGACATGAACTGCCCCCGGACCTGCCTGCGCATTTGGTCCCCCCATCCAAAAGGAAAATCCAGGAATAGATTCTACACTACATTATAGAGTATTAGCTTTCAGTGTCAGTGACTAGCCTGGTCAACCAAACTCTACTCACAACAGTTTCACACGTAATCTTGTTGGACTAATCACGAAAAACTGTAAAACTGTAAGATGGGATGGGAAGTGACATGGGAATTTTCTGTTTAGCATTCATTCTGTATTAAAACAATATTTAGTTAATCTATTTAGAATCCACTTAGGCAAAGCAACGTGTTTCCAACAGTAGAAATATCTTTCATTTTCTATTTTTTTCTGATATATTGAGATTTACCTGTAAACCTTTCAGATAACTTGTCAGGCTTGTCTATACCATTAGATTAGAATCATATTAATCTATGTAGCATAATAGTTTAAATCCTCAACAATTATTAACAAATTTTACTTTCAAAATGTATCATTCTTATGAATGAAAATTGCATTCTAACTTCTTTTACCCTGTGAGACACTCTTATTATGAAGAAGGCTGTAATTACTGTTAAATAATGTACACAGTAGTGTAGCAGTGACAACAACCTCACAGGGTGCCTTTTAAATCTAGTTTATTTTACTATTTCACCACATGTTGAACTTAAAGAAACGGAGAATTGGACTTAGGGACATAATAGATTTTAATAGGAAATACAAGTAAATCAGCACTGGACTGAATTTAACTACTGGAGGGACAATGTGAACAATACCAACAGCATTATCATTCAAACATCTGTAAAATGATCAACTCATAAAAACTGTGTACAATAATGTATGTATTAATATAACTTTACTGACATCTATTTGAAAGATATGGCCTTGTGAATCAGTGTATGAGAAAGACTGTGGTTTCTGTAGCCAGTGCAAGAAATAAAACATCTCATTAATATGCTTTAAGAATGACTGTGATTACTGTCTTAATTGTGATAACATTTTAATGAGCAAACTTTGTATCGCACACTTACAAACTGGATGCTGTCAAGTCATATTGTACTCTGTGGTTCTCAACTGGTCTAAAGGATTTTCAATATGTTACTAATTTACAGTGCATTATTTCTATAGAATGTTTCCAACATTTGACTTAATGTAAAACAAAGAAAGTATATTAAAACAACTTTATGTTTCTGGAACACTTTCACTAACTGATCCTTTGAGAATCACTATTCCATTATATGTATGGTATTTATGTTACAAAACTTAATGTGTTTGAGTGGGTCACACTACATGATGTCTGTTGCCTTGAGTTAAATGTATAAATATGTAAACATGTAATAAATGTATCCATAAGCCAGTATATGTCTGTATGTATTTCACATTTAGGTCACAGCTTGACTGAATATCAACACAGCACACTAAAGGTCTTATATTATATTAAAATTGACTTTTGTTAGCATTAAGGCATATTTACAACATTGTTATATTCTCAGAAACATACCTGAAGTTGTTTGTTTGTATCATTCACATATGTTATTATTAGTCCGCTTATTAGCTTAAAATACTCTTACCTTGTGATGTCAGGCAGTAAATTTAAGTGGTAGCTTAAATAAGCAGGGTTTATGTGTTAACTAAAATTTGAGTGAATGAAAGAACACACAACTCCAGGTATGTTTGTAATGAGGAAATAATATAATATAGATCAGAAAATACATAATATGGGCCCTTTAAAGGTGCAATTTGTAACTTCTCTGACTGGATTCACCATCTGCTTGTCTCCTTATTGCTTTGCCTGGATATTTCCACAGTACAGAATTAGACTGATCCATTTTGCATTTTATCAATCACATGTTTTTACTTTGAAAAACTTCATACTGCCTCACTTCATACTCACCTCTCCAGAGACATTGCCTTATGTCATTACCTCCTGCTTGTTGTCATGAAGATATGTAAGTTTTATGCCATATTGTGGAAAACTGCAGACAACGCAGTGACATCCCCATGGAGACAAGCAAGTGCCAGACCCTTCACTAGAAAAGTTACATAGTGCACCTTTAAATTCTACTGATAAATCAG